>JBCFYV010000003.1:33369365-33896643 GCA_039000515.1 Timema cristinae | reverse complement strand
GATCAAATTCGATTATGTTTCTTTTCGTATAAACTACAATTTTTACTCGTATGTTAGACTAACTAATGCCATGAAATATATTAATAGATATAGAGCGATAGTTTTTGCTAAAAGTATTAAATACAATAGATTGTAACAAATACCAATGAGGTTTGTATTCAAAAAGTGCCAATCCGAAATGAAAAAAAAATACTCGACTAAGAGGGCCGCGTTTTATCAACCACTATTTCCAATATTTATTGACATAATTTACATATTTATAATAAAATAGGGAACAATTAGCTACATTTATTGGTTGATATAGTGTAACCTAAAATTAAAATACTATTATAGAATGCTAAAAAAAGGGTTTTAATTAAAAGAAACCGAGAGTTAAGTTTTTAAGGAAAATATTTTGTCTTACTAATTATATCTTCTTACTTCAAAGGCTGCTGTAATATTGTACATATTTTTTTTAACTAGCACAAATTAATTTTTCATCAAATTAAATGTGAAAATGAAGTATTAGAAAGTTAAGATTATTTCTTTAACAAATAAAGAAGCATTTGATAAGTAAGGTGCTATACTAAGATGGAATCTATTTATAAATTTTGGAACCGAATCGAAATGTAAACAAAACAATAATTCGTTGGAATTGTACTAAGTTTGGTTCTGGACAAAGTCGTTTGGATTCATACTCAAAATAACACAGATAATAAACTTTGTAACGGTTAAGGTAGGTTTGATGTAGTCTGTCGTACGTAGAACAGAGATTTTAGGTGTTGGTAGTGCAATTTCAAGTATATGAATCAAAAACAACCATCTTGCACCTCAAGATAGTGTCGAGCGCTTCAGCCACCATTCGCGAGGTAACTGAGCGTCTAGCGGCCGCCGGAGTAGCGTCACGACGCATGCGTCTACCCCCACTTCCCCCACCCCTTCCTAGGTTTAGTCTCTCAGGTGAAGGAATACCACCTTTGTCATAGAAGGGGAAAGGTCAAGATAACCCAACACCACACAATACTTCTCTGTTCTCAAGAGCCGGTCCATCGTGACCGAAAGATTAGAGAGGGTAGGACATGTTTATTTTTATTTCACGTGTATTTTCTGATATAATCATGTCAACACGTGACTTAAAAACTAGTCCAGTGATTTCCAACCTTGGTCGGGGTTTGACCCCAGTTTTTGTCTTTGAGACTATTGCGAACGCTTTATAACCTCTAAGCGTTCGTATCCTAGTTCTTAAATTATTAATTTCACCGAATCTTACTACCCATTCGCACTATCCGTATTCAATCACACTTGTGGGGTAGGTATAATTTATAGAAAATGTACTGTTATTTGCGTGGAAAGAAACGGTGGAAAGTGTTTAGGAAAAATTAACCCAAGAAGGCACGGTAGGAATTTGAGTCCTGACCTTATCACCGACCAACCAATCGATCATGACGTTAAGCCCGCGTGTTTGATTTGATTATTATGAACTACTTATATATTGACTATACGAATGTGACTAAGGTATCTCAAATGAGAATCAACGATCGCAGCGGGTATTTTGGAAGCTACAGTAGCCCCACGGCTTCTTTGGTGCTGACTGACAACTCACAGCTGGCTTCTGACAGTCAACATTTAGGTATATACCTACATTTTGGCTCTCAGAAGCGACAGCTGGTAAACACATGTTTTTGCAGATCATATGGTTTGGCGTAGGGATACATAATTTGGACTGGTAACTTTTCATAGCCGTCAGCTGTGAGCTGTCAGTCAGCACCAAAGAAGCCATGGGGATACTGTATGCTAGCAGCGCCACTCATCTAAACACGAGACTGCTACAGCAAACTAAGTCAGCAATCAAGAGTTGAGAAGGCTTAACCAAATGGAACCTGAGCAGTAACTTGTCAGTTTTTATTATTTTAACCGCTTACATTTCTATTCGAGTTTTGAGCCTTCCTATAATCATTGCAATCACTTTAAAAAGTATATAACCTCGACCAGCATTGCGACCCTATCTGAAACATGTCACGACCCCCAGGTTGGAAACCAATGAATTAACCTTACCCTATAAAAGATGCATCATTGAGTCCCCCAAACAACAATTCCCCAATGATTAATTTTCGGCCACTGAATCAGGGATCCCTAATCCAGAAGGGTTGAAGCACTACCGACCGAGCTAAGACGACGATATTCAAAGTAGGGTAGGGAAAATCTTAAAAAATAAAAATAATTAGTTTAATTTTTTATTAGTAATCTCAATAGTTTTTTGTAGATCGGTCGTGATCATAGTAGGATTCAACTAGGCCTTTTTATCTCAATTTAAAAAGTCACTGGTCAAATGTCACTAAGTTTATGAATAATATTCAAGAACTGATTAATATAATATGTAGAAAATTAAACTAAATTTTTCTCAAGCAATATTTGATTTATTTTTTATATAAAAACTGCAAAAACACTATCCGTTAATTGCATCCCCTCACACCTCACCTTAAATACTATTCTTTATAGTCATAATTATAGCCCTAGATTATCTCCAAGGTCAGAGGTTGCCAAACTGTGGTAGGCGCAATTATTATTATTCTCGGTGGTACGCCGTGAGAAGCAAAAAAAAAAAAAAAAAAACAAGACAATTAAAATCGTAAAAAGATAAGGTATCATAAAATCTGATAAATGATGTATTACGCCTAAATCCAACCAAAATAAAAACAGATTTAAACAGTGTTGAAATGGTGGCAACATTGATTCAAGCTCAAACAGTCGGTGCAGCAACAAAGTCTGCGTTATTGTATCCCTGTGCACCATTAAAAATGTACCTAAATATTAAATATCCAGCTTTATGTTGGTGGTACACCAAATTAAGAAAATTGTTGGGATGGTACGGCATTTAAAGAGTTTTGGAACCACTTACCTATGTCAATGCATCGCTAAAAACTTCATCTTACGATGAATGAAAATATCAGCTCGTATAATAAATTACTTGTTTTACTAAAATGGACAACTTTGACAATGCTATAGTTAAAAAAAAATATAGTACCTCAATGTTATGAGACATTCCTTCCGACAATGATTGTTATAATCTTGACGGATAATGTAACCAACCGACTCTGCTCTGGGAGGCCAGGTTTATTTTACATATGCCAGTTTAGTTCTTTTGACTTACCATTCTGGATTAGCCTCTCAGTTAATTCTGAAAATTGAAAAATGACACCTGGACACCGGAATCAACCCGGGACCTTTGGCTTAGTACGCCAATGCTCTACCACTGAGCTATCCAGGAGTCATCCCATCCCCAAATAATAGATTCGGCTATTTGATTCTTAATATGCAAACTTGTACAAGTGTCAGCAATAAGCCAACTACCGAGTCGAAGATGGCTGCGTTATCTAATAGCTCGTGAATAAAGCCGACGATTCCCACACGTCCATCATAAACTCTGACTTAAAACCTGAGTGAAGAATGACCCTGAGCACGGGACGAATCCTGGATAGCTCAGCGGTAGAGCATTGGCGTACTAAGCCAAAAGTCCTGGGTTCGATTCCCGTGTCAAGGTGTCATTTTTCAATTTTCAGAATATGATATCTAGGTGGAAAATTCCTCTCTAAACGCACAAATAATATCTTCGGCTATTTGATTCTCTCGGGTAATGTTTGCCCATGACTGTGACAGCCGGGGTTCAAAACCAGCCGACAGCAATAATAATTTATAATAAAATATTATTTTTATTACCTTTTCAATCAAATGCTGCTCCAGTTTCTTCAAAATTAATGTTAATCCTATTTATTTATATTATACTATCAGTATATTGCTTCTTAAACGCGTATTACTTATGTTTGCACCCCGTCGAACTAACCTACCGGGTTATCCGCATTTTAATTACACTAATGGAGTAGAGATAAGGAAGGTAAATTTTAAACCCACAACCCGCAAACCAGATTAGAATAAGCTTAACATTTAAATAACGTGCCCACAGGCTGCGGGTGTCTAGATTTTTTTAAATCGCCTAGTCTGTTCAGGTTATACGCATAACTACTAATTACGCTAATAAGATAGGGATGAGGATGGTTGAATTTAGAACATATGTACCTGCATTTTCGTGGAGGGAGAGTATAAAACCATTCGGGTAAAACCCACCTTCAGTACACCCGACCGGGATTCGAGCCCCTATCTTCCTTTCATCGGCACTCCAGTCTATTGCGAGAGTGAATGACGCCTTAGACCATGCAGCCAAGGAATAGTTATTTCAAACTCACTCTCCTCGTCCTATCCAGAGATTATAGTGTGTGATATGTTCAATAACACGCGTGGCACTAATAAAAATGACCTAGTTGACACGAGTTGAGTGTGTCCGTCTTAATGAAAGAGAAGTGAAATGCTTGGAACGACACACTCTCTCTTGAAGGGACACTAGCTGGAGGACGCGTAAGATGATGATGATGATCTCTTCACTCGAGTCATCATCAAGCCATCAGTCCAGTTAGTCCCACATGCGATGACGCAGTTCCTTCCTGTTTGACGCATACATAACACGCCCAAAATTCACTTCCCTCTACTTAACCATCTCATAGAGATCAAGACGAACCCACCAACTCCTTGAAACCCCGTCCCCGTGAGAGAGAGAGAGAGAGAGAGGAGTGGAGGCAGACCCGTATTTTAAGAAGGGCAACAGGCCTAAGGGCCTACACAAAATAGTGCAATACAAATATATATTTTGGCTCTAAAGATTACAATCATGGCAAGTTGCTCTTCTTTTTTTTTAATCCTTAATATACCAAGCTTTATTTACTTTTGGGAAAACTTTTTTTTTTCTCTTTTTTCCCATATGTTAAATTAACTATCCTTACATTTAGGGTTAGATATATAGTGATTACAACCAAAAAACCCTTATGAAAATCTTGGATACCGAGTTTTAGCCCGATCAGTAAAATGTTTTGTGTCCTAGCCAGAGATACAGACATACGGCCAGTATTATACAGACTACTTTTTCGGATTCAGTGAGGTCATGAATCGCCAACGTCCAAAAAAATGTAGAGTTCGATATTTTTGACGTTCACAATACTTACATTCGCCACGGATCGCGAAAAAGTAAAGATATTTACTGAATTTCCATTTTTTCTGAAATATTCGTTCGTCATGTCTTTTGAAGAAAGAAAACATCAAGCGTGTTCACCTAAGTAATCTAACTTTTGTCATATTTAGTAAACTACACACATAATAGTTTTACGGAAGTTGTGAATTTTAAATACCCTGAATAAATGAAAACATTATATTCACGGGGATTTTCTTTTAGCAACGTGTCTTACTACCCGTTCGGGTTATACGCTATTGTAGTTATTAATAACGTAGAATTTTATCTCTGTAATGTTAATGTAGATAATGGATGTTCTGCATAACTATTGTCCCCATTTATTAATTTTTATCTATTTTATAATTTACGTATTTCAATCAAACTTTGGAGAACCTAGCCTAGAAGTAAACTCCAAGAATTCACCCGGTTTATATTTAATCGCCTGCTTCCTGGCTTATTAGATGAGAAACTTTTTTAATATAGATAAAAAGTTGTCATTAAATTCCAGGACCCCTTTAACGGATATTCAAGAAATGTTGAGGTCACCATGTGAATAAAATTAAATTCTATGTTTGTGCTGAAGCAATATTTGATTTATTTTGGTCAACAAATGTTTTGATCTAAAAACTGCAAAAAACACTTGACTTTGTCTCAAATCCCCTTCCATCCCACCTTAAGTATTGAAATGATCATAAAAAATTAAGTAAATATAAAACTAGCTCATTTTCAGCTAAGTTTACCGTGAAATATTTCAAGAGTTCTGAAATATCTCCCTTCAAATAGGTGGCGCCCTAATCACGAAACCGCGCGAAGACTAGTGATGTAGGTGACCTGGACCCCTAATTTTGAAACTTGCGAAAATACTCGCTTGCAAACAGAGCTAATTTTGAAAGGTTTCTAATGTCGTGCGAGTCGGTGTAGTGTTGTTTCGCTTGCGACTGAGTTTTCAATCCGACAACACTGTAAAACCATGACGTACCAAAGGGTTGGGGCGATGGTATGCCACAACACGTCATTATACAAGATACGTAACTGAAAGTAAACATTATTATTGTATTGATTACATCATATACAACGGTTAATTTAGTTTCATTGGGAAACCATCTTCCAATTGTATACATCTAAACGTGTTAACTCAAAATTTTCTCAAAGTTATATAAGTAAAATAAAAACCGCTTCTCTGGAACAATCTAATTTAGCACACTTGGTAGCACGCTTGACCCGAATTTGTACTCCCACGAGTTCAATCCCAACCTAGGTAAAATATTTTAATTTTTGTCTGAATTTAAATCACGTTTTCGTAATTAGAATTCAGTAATATATTTTTTTTATTTTCGCAACTATTTTTAAAACATAAATATACCCTAAAAATTTTACTATGCGAATAATAATTAGCTTACTTAGCCTTATTTTAAAATGTGTACAAACCTTATTTTAAAATGTGTACAATTTTATGTCATAAAACCCATTATTTAATTTTTAAATAATCACCTACATACAAAATTTCAAAATTAATGTAGGCCTAGCTTTTTTAATTTAATACCTTTTTAATTTATTTTTAACGACTGTCTACTTAGGCTCAAATACCTTGTGTATTTCTATAAAATATATTTAAAACATATTATATGCTTACTAATACGATCATTTAAAATTAAAGTTTAAAGTCTGATAAATTAAAAAAAAATCTTTTTTAAGGATTTGAACACGCGAACCTTAGATCATGAGACGGTCACGTTACCGACTCACCCAAATTGGCGATTGAGGAAAATGAAAAAATTAGAATATATAGTTTCGTTTTCAACCAAACAAATATTTGTATTGAAGGATTGCATAAAGTGTACAAAGCAATCATATTCTTTTCTTCTGTAAACCTATTTTGTACAGTGATAGGTTTGTTTCAACAAAATCACTCTCAGAAAGCTGCAACCGAAGAGGGGGATGGCATCCATTTTGTTATTTTATTGCCTATTCGATAGACAAGGCCTGTCTCGCACGGTGTGAGGCTGGCGAGTAGAATCCGCTCGCTATTCGATCGTGTGACGTCAGTTTTCGCAGCGCAGAAGTTTCAAAATTAGGGGTTTGCGAGATGAGAGAAATACGCTAGCGAATCGCTACTCGCACGTTTCAAAATTAGAGGCCCTGGTGGTCAAGGGTAAGGTGTTGGACTCCTGTGCTGGGAAACGGGGTTCAATCCTCGGTCCCGGCACAGATTTATCTTATTGCCAAACCATTCCTTCACCTCTGACAAGACATCTTGTGAATGTGGGGAATGCCAGGCCTCCACCGTGGTTCGGATTCCACGTTAAACTGTAGGACCTTCATTTCATCTCACAATCACCCTACCATATCACATTAGCGTAAGTGCGTAAAACCCGAACGTGTAGTAAGACGCGGTGCTAATAATAATAATAATAATAATAAAATAATAACTACTGATGTATTAGCTTCCGGGGTTTAACATGTATACCCTGATTTTGGTTGGAAGAACAGTTTAGAAAATTCAAACCTATTTATTTTCGGCCAACATTGATCACATCTTACTATATTATGTGTTTTTTTATAGGTATTAATTTGATAATAGCTATCGTAAATGACTGCTGTAGATAAAACGACTTGATGTACAAATATGTTAATATTGTTCTAGTAACTACCAGATACTGTTTTTCCTGCCAAAATCAGCCTATACCAATAATAATGCAAACCATGCGTGAAAAATCATCCAGCTGACGCACCCTGTCATGATTCGATTAAGATCTAGATCGATACAAGAGGGTAAAATATAAATCACCCCACGTCCCGGTCGAACTATCCACATTTTTATACTAATGGGTTAGGAATTAGGAAACTCAAATTTAGATTAAATATACCCACATAAATAAAGTGAAAAACAATTTAGTAAAAATAAACAGTACACCAGATCTGGTTTAGAGTCATGATCTTCGCGTCGACACAAAGTCCCGTACATGGAAAGACCGCATTATAAACTTATTATGTTGTAATGTATGTTGGCGTTTTGACTGACGTCCACATACCCTCACCCATAGCAGAAGAACACAAGTACGAATTAAATACGGCGAGCGTGCGTGGTACCGTGCTCATTTTACCCGGTAAGAACAGGAAGAGGCATTTTGGGGCCCGGCGTTCCCAAAAGACACACTAGGGTAAAAGAAACGCAGATCGGTTCTCATAAAATCTTGCTATCGATCGGTACGTTTGAAAGCGTGGACTGAAACTCGTAAACTTGGAACCAAACAACCACACTTGGGAGGGGCAATGGGGGGATGGTAACTTTACACACGTGCCCCGGCGAAAAAACAAATACTCCGAGCCCTGTACTTACAAACTATACGTTTTTATTGTGGATGTTTAAAGCGAAGCCCACGCACCACTGGGTATAAGGGCAAAGGCGTCAGTCTTATCTAGTTTGCCGTCAATTGGGGGGTCGGTGTTAGAATCTTGACCCAGTGTATTGGGTTGTCTATTTACTATATGGCGTTCCCATTCTCTCTTTAATCAAATGCAGATACAGTTCCTCTAAATTATACCTTCCTTGTCCCTACACTATTAGTGTAAATATGCTGACAGCCCGAACGGGTAACAAGACGCGATGCACGAAAAAACCCACATTAAACTTGCTCAGTCAGTAGGAAGTCTGTCTACTGAGCTAAAGGTTTCAGGTTTGGTTTCTGGTAGGACCAATAGAGATATAATTGGGCTTCCCCTTTTACAGCAATGAATTGACAGATGGTAGACTGGATGTTGTGTCTTGTCATAGAATTTTTTTGCACTGCGTATTACTACCCGTTCGGAATATGCATCTATGTACTAACTACGCTAGTGAATTAGGGATGAATAAAGTTAAATTTATAGAAGGTATATCCACATTTGCGTGGAGTGAGTGTGGGAAAACCATTTAGGAAAATGAAGAGTTACTTGAATAAGAAAGTAGCGACTTCGGTCAAGAAAACTGAGATTAAAAACCTAAGGGTTCATTGTGCTGACCACATGACATCTTCTATCCGAAGAATTTGTCACTTTTTTTGGCCAACATATGGCGGCCTTTCAGTCGGTATGGTTCGATTGCGGGTTTACGCCATTGCATTTTTTTAGTTTAGTTATAATGATAACATTGTGTTGTTATCAAAGATTTTTCAGTTGATTTAGTTATCCTTTTTGAGGAGAGATAAAAAGGCTATCCAAATATTTATAAGAAATACAATTTGAATACACGTTTTACAAGATGTCCACTAATGCACCTATTTTAAGATTTAAATGGAAGTCTTAGATTTATTCACAAAAAAAGGCCTACATAATAAGCACCAATTTGAAAACTTTTTATTCAAAATAATTATAATAAGCATGCTTTGCAAGATTGATATTTAAAAGTCGAGCATTAAATTGCAAATATTTGTTTGACCTGAAAGATTCAGGTCGGGAGTCCCCAGTCATTTACTCTCAATGAGTAACAAACAAGGATTTATCGTCTATTAAAATTAGGCACAGGAGTACTAAGTGAAGTTGATAAGACTCATACTAATTGTAAAACCTGCTTCGGTGACCACATGGTCTAACGCGCTACTCTAGCAGTAGACTAGACTGCTGATGACGGAGAGATCGGGGTTCGAATCTCGGTCGAGTGTATTGAAGGTGCTTTTTCCAAAATGGTTTCCCACTCTCCCTTCACGCAAGTTCAAGTATACTTCCTATGAATATAAACTTGCTAATCCATTAGCGTAATTAGTAGGCTACATAAGCGTATAACTCGAACGGATAGAAAGACGCGTTGCTAAACTAAACATATAATAATAACAAGTCCAATTCAAGTTTTGATTATGTTTTTAACAGTACGTTTAACATCAGATGTTACTAGCAATTTATTATAAAAAGTTAAGGATGGGAAGAATAGTTAGAAAAAGTACACCCGCATTAGCATGGAAAAAGGACATGATAAAACAATAGTGATTAATTAGATGTGGAAAAACACCTCAGGTTAGAGAAAAGAATTTCAGCCACCAGCTCACAAGTCGTTTCGCGAGCCTGACGGCTTAAAACAGCGTGGTCATCGGTACTTGGGGAAGGTTGGGTCGGGGGGAATACAATAATAAGTTACCACTGCATCAATCACGCTACACCAGGGGTTGACTTGGAAAGTTATCAACACTTGTCAGTAGTTGGGGTGATGAATGGGTACAGCCCCTAAACTATTTTCCATGAGCGAGATAGTATTGTGATGTCAATTAACATACTTTCCTCTGATTGGCTGCTATAAATAGCCTCCTTCCCACCCCACCCCCACACCTCATTTCCCTGTCCTCCGCTACAGCACCCCCCCCCCCAAAAAAAGGCCTCCGCCCCTACAGCCCCCTCGCCTACCAACCCCGGACATGTTGGTTCTTGATGATTAATTATTAATGATTGTTAATTAATTATTGTTAATCGATTTTTGTGAGGATTGAGGTGTTGGAGTTTTTAATCATTGATTAGGTCGTTGTAGTTTATTTAGAACCTCGCGCTATGGCTGTCGGGGGTAGAATGAACATTGGCTCTTCCGTCACAAGGCTCTGTCAGACTGTCCCAGAACAGGTAGCACGAACCTCTCCTGACGACCGTTTGGGGTAGAGTGTGATAAATGGTTCCCCTGCTTTAAGACCCCCTACTTAGAGGTATGTGTCGCAACCCTGGCGCAAGTATGTCGGCCCGACAAGACGAGTTGAGACAAGAATAGATATTGAGTTCATTGCGGGCAGACAAGACAAGAATAGATCGTAAACTAGGTAAGTGTGTCGCAAACCCCTTGGGTTTTCCCTGGCGCCAGCATGGCGGGCCGACAAGACGAGTTGAGACAAGAAAAGATACTGAGGTCATTGACCCGGGCAACGGGTTTTCCCTGGCGCCAGGTTGGCGGGCAGCCAAGACAAGTTGGGACTCGTAACGGACAAACAGTATATAAAACACAAATATTACAAATATATAAATTTATTAAACATCACAATTATACATATTTACAGGAATTTCTCATATATTCGTTCATACGTTTTTCAACAGTGTCTCTTAGATGCGTTGGTGACCTGGTGGTCTAGGGGTAAGTTGTCAGACTTCTGTGCTGGCGGCCGGGGTTCGATCCTCGGTCCCGGCACAGATTTATCTGATTTCCAAACCCTTCCTACACCTCTGACAAGACATCTTGTGAATGTGTGGAATGCCAGGTCGCCACCGTGGTTCGGATTCCACGTTAAACTGTAGGTCCTTCATTTCATCTCACAATCACCCTACCATTACACATTAGCGTAAGTGCGTATAATCCGAACGGGTAGTAAGACGCGGTGCTAATAATAATAATAATAATAATAATAATAATAATAATAATAATAATAATAATAATAATAATTTTAGATGTGTTAGTAAAATTGTTTTTAATTCACAATCCAGCATGTAATAGTACAAACCGACGACTTGACGTGTATAGTAGGTAGCGCTGATAAGATCCAGGTTTTTGATATGGGTTTCCACCGTAGGCTGTTCTAGGTCGATGACATCCACCGATTCTGTTAGCGTGTCGCATAAATCCAAGACGAACGTGTTGATCAAATTGTTGCATTAGCGGACGACGGGTGTCGACCACATGTCCTGTCAGTCGATGGCAACGTCGATGAGGTCCCACACCTCACAAAGACGCGCCCAGCTAGGTGCTAGATAGGTGACCCGTTTGAGTCCGGCGTCTTGTTTTTAACAGATGACGACCATACGGTCACCGCACATGCGTCTCAGAGAGATTTCGTGATTAGTCAGACTAATATTCTGAAGAGGTTACGTGTTGCTGAAAAACTTTGATATGACAGACTTGTAGCTGCCCAGTTCTTGCCACTCTGTACGGTTAAACACCCAGTTCCCTCAGCATTTTTCTAGTTTGACATAAGGCGTAAAGTTGTTCTTGACGCTCATGCCGACGATGACTCGCTTGGCGTCGACTCCATCCAGCGGGAACAATGTGTTGAAAATACTGGTGATGGCGAGTGGCTTCACAAGCTTTGTTTTGCTGCCGCAAACGTCTTGACCTTCCATGCTGTTTAGCATTTATGGGAGGCACGTCACCGAGACGCCCCTTTTATAGGCGCTCGCCGCTTGGACACGGTTTCTTGAGGGCGGCATGCCCCTACAGTCTTGAAAAATCTAATGTAATATTTCACCACCTTAGCGTCGTTGGCTGTATGATTGGTGGGTGAGAATAGGCTTTGGAAAGTTTTCAGCGGAATGTTCTGGAAGCTATAGAGAAGGTACATGAAACAGTAATGGCCGAAAACGTCTGAGGCGATGCTTTGAAGTTGTAGCGTGCTATGGGACGTGCGGGAAGTCTTTTTGCGTATAGACGCCAGATGTGACTTTATACGGGGCGGAAAACCATAACTGTAGAAGTTTTCTCTCAAGCGTTCTTGTCGATAAAGATGGCAACCCAATGCGTCCCAGGCTTGGTGTGTGGATCGGTGTTGATTACTAGAGCGGCAGGTCATGCTATTCTTGCGGGTAGTTGATCAGCAGGGAAAACACCCGACCGTACAGAACGGAACCACGGGTTTGTTTTCAATGCGCGTCTTATGGTGTGCGTGTACATCTTCAATCATCCAATCTCGAAATCCCTAGACGATAGAGACCGAACAGAAATTCCATACATAACTATGTGCCATGCACATGGTGCGGCCCAATTTAGATATTTTCAATGACAAACAACCTCTGTCGTACAGATAGATCTACGATGGGTGTAGACGTGTATTTGACTAGAAACTTTTTCTTTTCCACCCCTTGACGTAGACGGTTTCTGCACGCGTTGTGGCACGGGAGATGAGGGATTCGAGCAGACTGTAATCCACATCACCGTTATCCCAGGTGATACCGTGAAGATTGTTGACTATATAGTCGGCTTTCTTTCTGGCATCGGTGGAAAGTTCCTCGATAGCGTATGGGGGTTTTAACACCCAATGTTGAAGTAATGTACCGCATACATATAAAACACTCAGTTCCTTGATGATAAACTCTTTGTTGTCGTCAATGAAGCTCTGGAAATCCACAATGACGTCCATGGCTTAAATGAGGGGGTAAGGGGCGGGAAACCATTTATATTATTATTATTATTATTATTATTATTATTATTATTTAGCACCGCGTCTTACTAGCCGTTCGGGTTATACGCACTTACGCTAATGTGTAATGGTAGGCTGATTGTGAGATGAAATGAAGGACCTACAGTTTAACGTGGAATCCGAACCACGGTGGAGGCCTGGCATTCCTCACATTCACATTTATATTAACTTCCATAATCGGTCACGACGTTTCTGTACTTGTCAATGGTGATGATGTTGGCAAACTCCCCATACACGGTAGAGTTGATGGTTTCGGTGAGAGCCCGGGTGAAGCTCACTTCGACGCTCAGAGAGCCGTGCTTCGTCAAATTCCAATGCGATGTCATGTGGGCTGACATATTAGGTGTGAGATCGAAAGCCATGAGATGATATCCCTTGGGGAAGGCTTCTCGTGTGATGTCACTACCTTCGTTCATGAAATGAATACCCGTTCCAGAAAACAGTGTGTGGTAGGACATGACATAGTGTCCGTTTGAAAAATCGGGCTGTAGCGGTTTCGACGGTACTTGTTCCCCGTCAACGTAGAGCGAGAAATGGTTCATGTCGTAGGTTTGAAAGTTGAACGGGTTCTTGGTGGCGTCTCCGTTGAACGCGGCGTTTGATACAAATCCTATGATGCATCGTTTGGGTAACTGTCTGGTGAATAAGTTGTCCAGTGATTTCACTTGCACGCCCGTAGGAATAGTGAGTGTTTTTACTTCCACCTAGTGATGGGATACTTTGCCGGCCTGATCTTTAATGCTTTGGCATGTGCCAATAGTATAGAAGGTGCTACTTTGACACTTCGCACTAGAAAGCCAGCTTCGGCGATGTGAACCTTAAAGTGAGGGAGTTCAAAGACCGCCATAAGACTAAACCCGTCACGGGAACGGACCATCTTGACTCTGAGTTTGGTGCCGTTCAAAAGGTATTTCTCTTGGTTAAACACGTCATCATGTAGATACCCCAAAAGATCCACCGTCTTACTTTTTGTGTTAAGACTGCGACGGGCCTCCAATCCCTTGTTGCCAGCGTTAGCCTCCTCAAAGATTCCGGAGCTGTCTGCGAACCACAGCCCACAAGTAAAATGCGTTATTTTGTCTTTAGTGTTGTAATTGAGCAGCGTGTCAATGTACGCTCTATAAGCATACGTGTTGCTGGGGGGTGAGACTAATTTTTTGTTTAAAAACACATCTACCTGTGTGAATAGCGAATGCAACCAGTTGTTATCGGGAGCGATCTGATCCACCTCACTGAAAGAACCACCGTCCTTTATAACCTGAGCCGGTCATCAGCGTGTTCATCCTTGCGTTTCAGCTTTGTTCCAGCCTCACCAACACGTTGCCGTAGGGCCTCTTTGAAAGGACGCCGTTGATTGGCGTACCGTATGAAGCGCCTATTTTCCGATGGCTGTAGCACCGCTTCTCAGCAAAGGTACGACGCTTTTGAAAAGGCCGCTGAAAATCTTCCTATCCTGTGCCCCCGTTGATAGAGAACACCATGGTAGATCGAAGGTATTCTTGTTCCAGCCTGGTTGACGTAGTATCTTTGGTAGAAACAGTTCATGTTGAACAGCATCGAAAATGAAGTTTCACGCCCACTTTTCCAAACTCGAATGGTACAGGTTCACCCGTGTCGGTTCTTATATTGATTTCCAAGCTTTAAATTTCCCTTCTAAGCACGGGCATGTAGAGCATCGGATCATAGCTAACTGTCTTATGTATGCCATAGAGATAGTTTACGTTGTTGATACCAACGATACGTAACAGCGGTGCCAAAATGTTACCCACGGGCTGAGGCTCGACGATATCCGTGTAGATGTACATTTGCGAGGGCAAGCCTAGTAATATGTTGGCGGCGTACGGTGACTTTGGGACTTTGATCAGATTAGTCAGAGGATCGAAACCGAGCTGTAGACTTAGTTGGCTTTATAGAGTCAGCAGCTGTATATTTGGTGGAGAAGAGATAACTTCAACTTTTTGTTGGGGTTTGTGTACTTTAATACAACTCCGGAATCCCCTTTAAAAGCCTCTACGTCGTTTAGAGCTTTGATCAATTCATGGATAGTGCTGTATTTTCCAGGAGGGATATGATCCTTGAATATTTGTTCCACGCCATTAGTGTCCACCCAGTTGTACCATACAATATTTTGGCCTTCAGGTACGGTGGTGAAAGAACACGGATATTGAAATTCAGCCAGAGCGACTTCCAGCCAGCCTTCGAGTGTAAGACGGTAATGAAGTTGCGTGGTGAAATTCGTGAGGGTATTTTTCGGGAAATATCCCATAGAGCTGGTACCCGGCAAAGTGATGTAAAACTGGTCCTTCATGGTAGAGTGCTGACGTAACTGGCAGGAATCCAAAAAATTTAAACTTGGCGGGGTAACCTTTCCACTGCACGTACACTTTCTTTATGGCGCCTTTACCTTTGACACGTAGTATTTTATCAACTTTAAGAGTTTCGGGAACACGTACGCGTTGCAATTTAAGTTCGTAAAACGTCCCACCCACCTCTTCGCCATCAAGATCGGTGAGTCTGTAGACGACTAGTTATCGCAACACGACACTGCTGACTTTGAAAATCTCTTCGCTCCAATTGCTTTCGTGGCCCTTTTCATACAGCATTTAGGATTTGCTAATACGCACCGTGTCACCGACTTTTATTTTCGGCTTCGAGTTTGGACGTCTTTTGCCGTACAGATTATCTCTGACCTGAAGCACATTAGTTTCTGAAACGTCGACGGGCGCCATATTGATACTGGAATGTTTTGCACCGTTGTAAGCGTCGACTAGATCTTGGAGGACGTCCACATACCGATACGTGGTTTTTTTGATAAAGTAGCGCCACATGCGTCCTTTCAGAGTTATATTGAATAGTTCCACGATGCTTGCCTTCACGTCTGGATTATGAGTGGTGTAGTAATGCACGCCTTCTTGCTTGAGAAATTTCCGGACTACACGTGTCGTGAACTCTGTCCCCTTGTCCGTCCGTCTGTATACTTAGAGGTTTACGACCGCTTTGTTTGAAAATGTCCCGAAAGGCGTCTCTCACTACGCTCCCTGTCTGGGATGGAAGCGTCCTCGCCCATGCCATCTTGCTAAACACGTCGATGACGGTGAGCAAGTACACTGCACCGTCGTTGTATTTTCTGAGACTTTGAATATCGTTTAGATCGGCTTGCCAGAGATCGTCAATATGTGACACAACGTACTTGTTGCGTGGAAACCGGTTTGTGTAAGGTATAAGCGACCTGCGCACGAAGCCATTCTCGTAATTTTTCGGGATCTTTCTTGGACGCCTTTATGAGCGACACCGCTCCTGCAAAACCTGCAGGATGAGTAGGGGCGTAGTAGATGTCGGGTAAACGGTGCATTAAGCTCTGAACGGCAGCCACCTGTTTTAGTCCGCCCGCTTCAGTTTCTTCTTATTAGGGCGTTGTGACGGTGATAGTGGTTGTGGTACGGGCGTCAGATATCTAATGGTCGCCAAACGTTTCGGATTTACAATAAATTCTTTCAGAACGTTATTTTTTGCAGAGCCGTGAGAAACTCTCGCCACCCTGACGATTCGCTGTCTCTTCTTGCTCTGACAAGACCATTGACTAAATCCATAATATTGTGTAGCAATTATTGCTCCAAGTCAACAGAATGGGGCCAGTCAAGCATAAACATCACTTACCCAATATCACCGATCTGGCTAAGCACCTCGTGCATCAAACATCCGACCACACAAACCACACGCGAGCAACTGCCAAGACTGAGCCTAGTGCCGCATCTCGCCGCTAGAGAACACCACCATTACCATGATCAATCCGCCCAACTTCAAAGAAACGAAAAGACGAGAAGAAGATGGTAACTGCCAGGCTTTGCCAGAATAGTATAGAATGTTCTTCAGCCGGCGCGCTCCCTTCCCCTGTGCCTATCCTGTTCGATGAGTGTGTGCCATATAAAAGACCATCCGTCGAGGAAGACATCACTCTTGGACTTGGCTGGGACCATGTAGGACTAAGCGTCGGCGTAACGGATATATTAAGATTATGTAAGGATAAATTCATTTTCAGCTTAAATGTAAATTATTGGAACTAGTCGAAATTCCTTTTATATCTTTTTCTATCAAATTTAATTATAAATTACTTGCGTAAATCTTCGTCTTGGATTTACTTTAAAAATGAGAGTATTGTTAAGTCAGAAATTTTCTGTATTATTGATACTAGGCATTATGCGCGAACTTTATAGTTAACAAATTAACTTTATTTGTTTCTCTGTAGTATTTTGGTTAGATGAGTATAGTAAATATTAAAATAGGAGTGTTGTTAGATCGGAACTTTTTAATATTATCCATAATGCTTGAAAGTCATACATTTCAAAATTGACTTTATTCCATCTCAATTGCAAATGGTGTTGCATTTTGGGTTTGGCAAACATTAAGGTGGGAAAGTGTTTGAAATATGATGCCGAGATTTTCAGTATTAGTAGAATGGAGTATTGCACTGGAGTATTGTATATACCAACTTAACTTTTATATTTTTTACGAGTTTCTCGATTGTAACTTTTATGATAGCGTTGTTAACATCTTTTGTGTCAAAATAGTAACGAAAACTTAAAAAATTGAGTAAAGTTAGGAAATATCCTCGATATTTATAAGTGTACTATTATCTTAGTTTATTAGATATGCGAAGGTTATTTTGAGTTGTGCAATAAAGTTATTAGTATACATGTTAAATGGTAGCGACATTAGGTATATTTGATGGAACTAAAAATTTTATTAACATATTGCATTTTTGCAACAGGTACAAAAATGTGTTAGTTAGGAGAGATCATCTACTATATTAAGTATGATCATATTCAAGTCTATTAATGTTATGCATTAATATTTATATTTACGTAATATTTGTAGGGTACATAATAATAAATAACGTAATTATTAGAAGGAAAAGAAGAAATGTATATGGAACAATGTTTTTATTGGATAGTATTTATTTATGTTGATAATGCTTGGTCACTCACGACTATTATATATATATATATATATAACGAACTATTGAATGCTCTTCAAATCATATGCTTGTTATTTAATAAAGCTTGGCATAAATGAAATCTAAAATATTCTAAGACTTGAGATTATTCTATAGCATAGTTACGCCATATTATCCCTCTGTCTTAAAATGTGCAATGTCCAAAAATCCTTGATTATCCTCCGACCTTTTAATATATTAATATGTTATGCAACCTGTGAAGGTGGGCCGTAGTTTCCCACTACTCAAAAAGAATGAGCTGCGTGCGCTGGGGACATGATAAGTGTCCAGCACTTTATAACTCACAATTTTAGGATATTCACTCTACGCGCTCCTCTTTATTTTACTTTATTTTTCTTTAACTGTAGGTTTTGTTTATATTTATGTATTGAATCCTTCTATTTTTAGAGCTTGGATTACAATTGGGTCCACGGAGAGGCGTATCTTGAATACTCACTTATCCGTTTCGTTTGAGTCCCAAGAGATGCCGCCTCGGGAAATATGTTCTAGTAAAAGTTCAGCTTTTTACGTGCCTGTGTTGGTACAGTATTAAGTACAGCAGGGATGGGAAGTACAGACACTTCAGGGGTGGTGGTGGTGGTGGTGGTGGTATTTCAGATGGCGGAGGGTGTTGACTAAAGTGCAGATAGCGCTGTAGCACTTGTTGGTATAAAGTTCATTTAGACTTGTAAAGTTTTGAAGCGAGGATTTTTTTCCATTTCCTTGTCCAACTCGGAGACCACTAGATTTGTTGCCGATGCCACTTGTTGGTGGTGTTGCTCGTAACGGTGTAATGTTTCCGGGGACAGTAATATCTTTTTCATGTGATCCATTATTTACTGGAGACCTGGTGGTCTAGGGGTAAGGTGTCAGACTTCTATGCTGGCGGCCGGGGTTCAATCCTCGGTCCCGGCAAAGATTTATCTGATTACCAAACCCTTCCTTCACCTCTGACAAGACTTGTATTAATCACAACTTGTGAATGTGTTGAGTGCCAGGCCTCCACCGTGGTTCGGATTCCACGTTAAACTGTAGGTCCTCCATTTCATCTCACAATCACCCTACCATTACACATTAGCGTAAGTGCGTACAACCCGAATGGGTAGTAAGACGCGGTGCTAATTATAATATTATTTACTTGTTGAATAAGGAACCTAGGACACCACTGATTAAAGGGGCTAAAAGTAAGGGCAAGAACGCTCCTCCTTTCTGAACAAGTAGTCGTCTCTTCTTCTTCCAGCACTCTCCTCGTTTGACCAGCTTGCGCAACACCTGCTTGTGAGCACGTAACTTTTTCTTCTGCGCATTTTTCAACGGCACTCGCCCTTTTAAAGTGTTGTAGGCACATTCGCAAACAGAGTCAACCAGTTTCTTGTTGGCCGTTTTCATCAAGGCGACACGTTGATGCGGATTCATGAGATACATCGCGCGTAGGTGAGGGGCCTGCTTCAACACTTTGGGACTCATGGTTATGAAATTATCTGTAATCGGGAAGTGTCGGTGTTTTTATAGCTTTTGCGTGGTAGATACACGCAGCAGCCGACATTTGTGCGGGTTCTATATCTGAACCGTTCTGGTGTACCTTGTTTGAAATCTATCAATATATAGCCGTGAGGTGTACTTGTAGCATTAGTGTAAGCCTCTTGTAAGACACGGGAATTTTGAGGACAGACTTGCCGTGCAAAGTGTTGATTCGGAGCTTTATTCCGGGGATTTTTAAAAAGCACGATATAATGTGCGTTTAAGGAAATGTCTCTTTGGCCCTTGCCCTGAAGGCATATATTTTGTATAAGGTACATGATGCTAATATTTTGATGGTGGCATCCTTTGGTGAAAAGATCGACGACCACTTCGTTGACTTCACGCATCAGGTCGTCCAGGATAATCAGCTGTGGAGAGTCATTACAGTTGTCATTCATTTTCGGCAAACACAAAACATGACGCGGGGACTTGTCCTGTCTTATTCGAATCTCGGTTGCCATAAAGCATAATACCATGTGATTTTATCAAATTTAACGTCACACATTGTGTCCAAGTGACGGATAAATTCTGCTACAAAATGTGACTTTCCACAGCCGGAAGGGCCGCTTATGATGGCCGAAAATGGATGTTTCAACTTGTTCATAGTGTTTGAGACTGAGCTTATAAGCTATATGAGCTGGTATTTATAGGATAGGAGGGAGGTGTGGGTGTAGACGTTAAAACACAAACATAACCGTTTTTACAATATTTATTTAAATCGTGTAAAAGTATACACACAGAGTGTAAAGTGTACTGTGAATATTTACAATATATTATTTACTAGCATAAACATAACTTTTTTTTACAATATTTATTTACACACAGTGAAAAATATACTGTGAATATTTACAATATAGGGGGGAATAGACTCCTCGGTACTAAATAATATATATACATAGAGACGGTTTTCAATTTAAAAGAAAATAAATATATATACAAACAGTTTATTATATATTTGAATAGATTTTAATATATATACAAACAGTTTATTACATTTGACTAGATTTAACATAAATATATATAAATATATATACACAAATAGTTTATTATAATTGACTAGAATTAAAATATATACAAATAACTAATTGACTAGGAAAAAAAATCAGGTAGGCGGAGGATTGTACTGTAAATAAATAAAAATATATAAAAGTAACCCGGGTACATAAAATAAATAAAAAATGCTTGTTTTCATGCAGAAAAAAAAAGAAAAAATCTCAAATTTTTTAAAAATGGTATGTCAGTGGAACTGTCTAGAGTGAAAGAAAAAAAGATGATTATTCAGCCCGTCTAAATAATCACCTTTTAGTCGTGGCGAGTGCGTTTAGAAGGACTCTGATACTCAAACGGCAACGTATTAAAATCATCGGTTATCCGACGTTTGGTGTACACGGTCCGGTAGACTTTAGTCTGCGAAACCGTACATACAGTCGCAAGACCTTTACTTACAATTTTGTGCGGTATCTGTATGTATCATTTCGCAGCTTGTTCGGTGACCATCGCTTTCAAAACGTCAAAATTAACCTCGTTCCGGTTGCCATAGTTTATGGTGATCCCGCGAACCTTGCACACCATTTTTGTTTTGGCAGGATCGCCACCAACACAAACTCGGTACACGTAATTCTTGGGACCACCAGATACAAAGGCGCTAATGTAGCTTCCCGGACCGTAATCCTGAAGTTCATCAGTGAGGTCACCTAAAAAGTCTCCGGTGGGCGGACTCCAATTTCCGGGGCGTTCGGTGAATAGAACGCTGTCTGTATCATGATACAAAACGCGGTTCCCCAATTGTTCAAGGATGTTGTATAAGTGCAACCTTGCCATTGCAGTCGTGTAGCATGCCACCACCACACTCGTATTAGGGTCAGTCCGCAACGCGCCACGCGCATCTTTGTAATTGAGGAACATAACCTCATCATTAACATCAATGACGCTGTCCACGGGGATGTACGGATCCGTCAGGTACTTGTGGATGCCTTGATAGTCGTTAACAACGGATACGTGTGGTAAATCGGGTCTTTGCCCAAACTTTCCCCATAGTGAATTTAAAAAGAGTTTAGCCAGAGTGCGTAAACAAGGGTTTTAAAAACAAAGTCTAAATCGAGTTTTACCCCTTCCCTTTCCTCATAATTTTGAATAAAAGCTAACTTTTCCTCTTGTGAGGTACACCACTCTGGCCATCCGCTGGCTTCTTGTTTAATTTTCAAAAAAGTATCAATGTACCCGTGAAACAATACGCCAGAACGTGCCTGACGGTCGTAAACAGACACATTGTACTCCCTCACTTCGTGTACTACTTCAACGATGTAGCCTTTCTCAACGGCTTTCCGGATCTCGTCAATCACCCAGACGCCTGTCAACCAGCGATCTTCTTTGTCGTTGTGCTGACACGCACCTTGGATTTTCTCCTCCCCGCATTTCCTGCACAAGATGAAAATTAACTTGTCGTGCTTCCGTGTAGGTAATACGGGCATGAATAAATCCCGCGGAGGCGTCACTGTAACTTTGGCTATGCCTTATACTTGATCTATAGACGGATAATTTGGTTCCAAGTGAATTTTGGGGTGGCCAACGGGGTATTTTTTGTACTTGCACACGTAAGGATACAATAAACACACATCAAAGTACTTGATCTTCTCTCCACAAGAAAGGTCTGCTTCGTGGAAGAGCTTGATACAATTTGTACGCCCGCCAAAGAATGCATCCCTGGGGCTGAGAGGCTCCTTAGTATACACCTCATGCCAGAGCACAAATTGCTGCAAGTCCTCGTCTGTGCGTTTCATCGCATTAAACATACACTCCCACATATCTACGACCGTGTAGCCGGCATTCTTAACCTTTTCCAAACAAGCCATGGTCGCTTCATAGCGCATCTCCATGGTCTCGTGGGGACTATTTTAGATAGGGGTGGTCCTGTCAGGGTAACAGACAGGGCACCTTGCCAATAACAGCCCCAGAACTGAAAGGTGGTAGTATCTTCAGCTTTAACAACACCGTCTACACGTCACCCTAACACATATTCCTCACGGCCGTTACCCGCATGAAGAATAGAGACACCACGTTGATGGGCCTCCCAGCAGAGCCATTGTACAGCGACGTGCGACTGTTGGTCTGCACACCGATAGCCACCGTTAGGGATAATACCGATAGTATCCTCCTTAAGATGACTTCGGCGGTAAACCAACATGGCCGCTCCAGCTATCGTACACGCCTCTCTGAAAAGATCCACATTTGCTTTCTCCATGAGCATGTCTCTAAACTTTAGACAGGCCTTCCATAGGATCTCTACATCTTTCACACAATACAGTTCCAACTCGCGTTTAAAATCGATGACATAATTTTCTTTGACCAACGCATCATACCCCTTCTCAAAGTGCTCCTTTCCCTCAACTGACATCTCGCCGATGCCGTAGTCGTCCTTTGGCGGAGAGGGACCCCTATACCCCACGTTTTCTTTTTTATTGAAAAAATGGGGGATATTTCCCTTGGCCAAAGACTCGTCCAAGCCAAATGTTTTGGGCAATTTGGACGACATCGGGAGAAAGTTCAGCGAGTCAATAAAGTGGAGCGGGTCGTAACGCATGAACATGATTTTCCTATCGTTCATTATAAGCTCTGGAGTCCATTTTTTAACCTCAATCATATCTTAAAATAAAATTTCCATCATAGGATTTTGCATTATGGCCTAGGAGGGTTATATCCTTAAATTTTGATGCTCTAATTTGCTCTAAAAATTCAACAAATTGGGTCATTGTGGTATCACTCTTGAATATGCGAGTCCTATCGCCCCCACATTGAGCACAATGATGAACATTTGCATCTATATGAACGCAGGCCTTGTAACACGTCTGCACGGCACATAGGTTAGGTTCTTGCAAGTACGTGCCGGCCGCACCTTGAAGAAGAGTTTCTTGCCATTATTCAAAATCATAGAACACAAACATGAAATTTCTCTTTTCCAGTATCGGCTTTGATGGGGCCTGCTTCATATAACAGAAATGACCAAAAGGACGATATGAATCGCATACTCTACAAAAGTCTCATAACACCTATGTGAATAATTTGATCTTTGCAAACTGAAAAATTGCCCACAGACCTCGCAAACCTTTTTGACATCACAGACCTACCTGTGACTTCTGCAAAAACCGGGACGTTTATGGTTATTAAAACATGTCTGGTTTGTGAACCAACGCCCAGTCTTTACAGACCACAGATCGGACTCCGCTACAAACCGCTTTAGCGTAGCACTTTTTGCACGCGGAAACGCACTTGGGATTGTTCTTATTACTGAACGGAACACGGCACTCACGGCAAAAGTACCCACACTTAAACGCGGCTGTCAAGGATGCTATGACATCCAAATGGTTTTGCTTGTCGTCGTGAACATACAAATCGAGGTAGCTCTTAAAGGAATGTTCGGGAGGAGTAGGCCCCTCATATAAGACCTATATCCCCCGACGTTCCCTGAACACCGTGATTTTGTATTCGGAGAGGTATGTTTGAAATTGTTTCAGTTCAGTTATTCCACCACCTTTCAAAAGATTCACACGGGCATCACGGCATAGTTCCTCTGCTTTGAGTTTTTGAATAGGAAGACCCAATTTGATTTGTTTAAAGGTGTTAACATCCATGCACCCGGGTTCTCTTTTATTATCACATATAGCTTTGGCGACAGCCAATGCACGGGCAAGGCAAAGTGTGTGGCCATTTTGAATCGTAATGATCCCTTTGTTATTACGGCTATATGTGCTAGCGGGAGCGAGTTTATCACAATAAGGCGCACTCCTACGAGGCTCCTTAAAATGGCTGAGTTTAACGTACAGTGGTGCTGTACTCAAAAACAAACTATTACTTTGCAACACGCGACTTACGTTAACAAGCACGGCTCGAGCGTCTAACTGATCTGCTCGCCTAAATGAGACATACACAGGGTTCAGCGTAGAGTCAGTGCTATTCAAAAGTAAGCCAATATGATCATCGGCGCTAACACCATGGTCCTGCAGCCGATTGAGCAAATTAGTAATTTGTTCTTCAAGCCAGCTTAATGCATCACTATCGCTTGCTGGAGCACCAAGATGTACGGTAATTTCTCTACCAGTATAAAAGAAACGCCTCAATTGTTTAATCCTCTCTTCTACAATACGAAGAGGGACGCCATTTGACAATGCCCCGCCTACCTGATTTACCGGGCCACTAAATACCGGTTGAGGGGCCGAAGATGGCCCCGCTGTATCCAGCTCCACAGGTTGCGGGACAACCACCATCACCGTCTCCTGCACCGCAGCTGGGGCTCGAGCCCCGTCTCCTAGGCTCGGTGGCGGTGCTCCTGCAGTGTGGTGAGGTGGACTAGTAGCCAGCGGCGGTGGAGGACCGTTCCTCCATTTCCGGTCTCCAATTCAACTATAACAAACACCGTCACATGTCAAAGTAAGCACTGTTGCAAACATGCGCGTATTTTTTTCTTTAAAATGTTTAATACTTTCAGTATTAATATAATATGTTACATTTTTCCTAAACATTATTGCTTTAGCTGCAAACCAACATTCACCGAAGTGAGTCAGCATTTGCGTAGAGGGAAAGTGAAAAAACGCCCCTAGTTTAATGTGGGCTACTCCCTGCTTTTAACTGTAAGCAAGCGCATTCTCTTATACACTAAACTAACTAGTGCAATCTCCTTGAAATGAGCAGCTGACAAAAGGTTTCGATCAATTGACGATATAACGGTGTTTGCGCGAGCGAGAGAGAGCTACACATTTAGTATATTTTCAGGTTAGTGGCTACTTGTAGACTATACTTACATATCAGCCTGTCGATGGCGTCCAAATCACTCCAAACAGCGGGGGGCGCATTTCCGCCGCCGTATTGGGACGCAGGCGATAGGATGCCTGGGGCTGGTCTGAGGACGCCAGAGACGTCGTGTCTGGCACAGACCGGTGGGGGTTGCCTCCAGCTGGGTAGACGTCGGAACGCCCGTCACTACGCTTCCTAGCAGGCCCTCATCCAGCCCGTATGGATCCCAGTAGTCTGAAATTAAATAAATACATATTAATTGCCATTTACAGGAAATAAAAAACACAGGCAAGTCTATCGTAGGCCGCTAATTACCCATGGACCAGTTGCCATTCGCTCTGCAAATCCCGTCTTCTGTAAACTGCAGCAACTGGTCCAGGCTATTGGGACCCAAAGGTTGAGCCGCCTCACCAAGCGCCATGGGCTCATCATCTAACAAAGAAGAGAATACCGCTGTACACCCTGACATGATAATCAAATTAGAAACTATTAAAATATACAAAACGAATTAATACATACCCAAATTTAGCCAATTTTTCAGGGCGTCAAAACTCATCTTGATGTGTAAGTGATCTAATTACAAATTGAAATGACCTAAATACTGTAATGTGTCTCTGCGCATGCGCAAACCGTAACAGGTCTTTGTAAATACCGTTATCTATCATACACCTTCTAGACGTCGACGGTTATGGATGTGCCTTGTCGCCGCTCTGTTCATGGATGGTGGAACACAGTGTGTGTGTGTGTGTGTGTGTGTGTGTGTGTGAGAGAGAGAGAGAGAGTGATGTCATAGACCTGGATTAGTTTTTCACTTTCCATCTATGCATATGCAGGTTCAAACTTCCCAATAGCGTAATTAGAATCTACGCACATAATCAGAGCGGGTAGTAAGACGCGGTGATAATTGTGTGTACCCGCTCACTATGTATGAATAAGATTGGTTTAGCAAATGCTGATACAATCGGACTTAAGAAATTAATAGCTCTAGAGCCTACGTTGTATGAAAAGTTATAAATGAGAAAATATGTTTATTATTACTATTATTAAACTATTAAGAGTGAAGATGTATATATTGTTAGCTAATATAAATACCTGCAATGCTAAGCTAAATACCTGTTTCATATTCGATATAGATACAATTTAAATTCTAAAATTTACTCGCAATAGCTATTTCATTTATTTCTTTAGGTCACTTACAACCGAGTTGTGAGATTATTTTGCATTATCAATAATGCAGTTATTTATTTATCTAAAATTAAATAATTTAAGTGTATGTGTGTGTAAATGTTCCATGGTCTGTCGCTTTTTACAGAACTTTATATTTGCCAAAGGTCCGAATCTCTTGTAAATCAAGAGCTCGGTGGTAAGCTGTTGATCGTAGTTCAAGTTTATGCCAAAATATGGCGGTAGCATCCAGAAACAGGTTCTGTTAGCGCGCTCCTCTCCCTTAGGCAAGCGGGTATTTTAGTTCATGTGTATCACAACTGATTTTTGAATTATGTATGATTGGTTTGCAATGGTATATGGAAAAATCTAATATTTACAAATACCAAATAAATTTCAGGTAATTCACGTATTTAAATATTATTAAATATATATTAGAACCAAACGGGAAGTAAGACGCGATGCTAGATATTATATAATATATATATATTTAGAAATCGCGCGTAGAAAGCTTGATTTTAACAAGAAAAATCTAATATTTACAAATATCAAATAAATTTCAGCTAATCCACGTATAATTTAAATATTATTAACTATATATTAGAACCGAACGGGCAGTAAGACGCGATGCTAGATATTATATATATTAGAAACTCACGCGTAAAAAGCTTGATTTTAACAGGAAAATTCTAATATTTACAAATACCAAATAAATTTCAGATAATTCACGTATTTTTTTTGAAAATTTAAATATTATTAAATATATATTAGAACCGAACGGGTAGTAAGACGCGATACTAGATATTATTATTATATTAGAAACTCACGCGTAAAAAGCTTGATTTTAACAGTAAAAATCTAATATTTACAAATACCAAATAAATTTCAGGTAATTCACGTATAATTTAAATATTATTAAATATATTAGAACCGAACGGATAGTAAGACGCGATGCTATATATTATATATATTAGAAACTCAAGTGTAGTTTACTTGCATCAATATATAGAAAGCTTGAGAGCGTATTTTGAAATATTTAACTGCTTGACATTCATAAGTCTTTTCAGAAGTGCCAATGGAACTGTGTTTGGGGGACCTAGAGTTTAACGCTGGATCCGAACCACTGTGGAGGCTTGGCATTCCACACATTCACAAGTCTTGTCAGAGGTGAAGGAAGGGTTGGAAAATCTGTACCAGGACCTAAGATTGAATCTCAGACCCCCCCTAGCACTTGGGACGGCTTCATGTTTGTTTCCTGTGTCAATGACCGAGTAATCCTGTACTAATAATTATATCGCTTTTTCAATCAGAAATATTATTATTGATTTTGTTCACCTTTTGAACAACTCCAAACTAGAAGCCTTTTTTACTACAGGCGGCCATCACCTGTAAAACGATCTATCCCAGAGACCAATCTATGTTTTATAGAACGAGAGTGGTTTTACCGTTCAAAAATCTTAGTGCAAGGTTGAATCTCTGTCTACCACATTCGATGAGCTCAAGTGCTCGATTGTAGTATAACTGTAAAACCGGGCACTATTAATAATATGGCAGGCGATTAAAACCCGATGTTTAAATTTACATTCGATGAACTCCAGGTTAATCAGTCTGTAAGGAGCACAGATGTTTAAATTTGGTATATCTCTTCCTCAATGCGATCGCGTCATCTAACGACCTTCACAGCTCATTACCGGGAGGGGAATTTCCCCCGATATTGTAGTGTCCAAAAGTGAAAGGCCGGCAGTCAGAGGAGTGTAGAGAGGGGGAGGGGCGAGGCCTTTGGCCATCAGTCAGCCGTCCACAACTGGAGAGAAAGGTTCACACATTGGCCGGCGCGAGCCAGGGCGGAGTCGCATGTCTCCCCTAATAAATAACACCCAAATCCTAGCCAAAAATTAATTAATTAGCAAAAATCAATTAACAATCATTAATAATTAATCATCAAGAACCAACATGTACGGGGTTGGTAGGCGAGGGGCCTGTATGGGAGGGGGCTGTATGTGAGGGGGGCTGTAGCGGGAAATGAGGTCAAGGGGTGTGGGTGTGGGGTGGGAAGGAGGCTATTTATAGCAGCCAATCAGAAGAAAGAAGGTTAATTGACATCACAATACTATCTCGCTCATGGAAAATAGTTTAGGGGCTGTACCCATTCACCACCTCAACTACTCTCGTCACTCCTGGGATCACCCATCGATTCTTCACTCTAGTCATACTTTATTTTTGTCCGTACAGCTTTTTTTTAGCACCGTATTTACTAACCGTTCAGATTATACGCTTATGTACTTATTACTCTAATATGTTAAGGATGAGGAATGTTGAATTTAGAGGAAGTGGGCCTGCATTTACGTGGAAGGAAACCATCTAGAAAAAACTACTCTCAGTACATCCGACCATAATTCTAACCCCGATCTTCCCGTCATCGTCAGTCTAGTCTATTGCGAGTGACACCTTAGATTATACGCAGCCACCGAAGCAGGTACATTTTTATATTAAACTATTTAATTTTCCAATAACATTACCGATTATACCAATCAAGCTGTTATTTTGGTCACACTCTATTTGAAAGTTATTGATATATTTACGAGTTTAAAAGACTCAAAAGACTTATAATGACGATGTAGTTTTCTTACGCGAGCGACTAAAATTGCCACGAGACCGACCGACCACGATCAACCCCTGTTCTTCAGGTTTATCAAAATTCTATCCGACAAGAAAGTCTAATAAATCTTTGTATGGGCGTGGTCAGCCAACAGAACAAGATTACGCAGACTAATATCGGACAGACATAAACACTACCAATTGATTATGGAACCGCCTCTATGATCTAGTGGTCCGCGTCCCTGGCAAGAGATACAAAGGTCCCAGGTTAGACGCTTCTAAAATGTATCTTTAATGCAGTGGCTCTGGAACGGGGTCAAACTCGCCCTTGCGAGGACGAATGAGAAACTACAGTAATCCCATGCCTTCTTTGGTGCTGAGTGACAGCTCACAGCTGACGGCTTTGAAAAATTCCAGACCAAATTATGTATCCCTAAGCCGAACCATATGATCTACAAAAACATGTGTTTAGCAACTGTCAGTCAGCACCAAAGATAAGTATCAGCTATAGTTTTTAGAAAACTGAGATTAACTACCAGAGGGCTCGTTGTACTGACCACATGAAACCCTCTATCCGAAATGTTGGCACCATCATCGCTAACGGCGTCGGCCGCTGTAGCTCGCTTGCGGGCTCACACCATAGAGTTTATTTAAATGAATTTTGGTATGAAGAAACTTTTAGAAAATACAAACATATTTTTTACTGCCAACATTGACAGCATTTTACTCAATTGTCATTGTAAAGGGTGTATATAAATATATATATATAATCTATCAAAAGTGACAGCCGCAGATAACATGACTTGGCTTATGAATACGTGAAAGTAGAACTAACTTAGTAGCTTTTCTATTTGTCAGAAATAAGATTCTTCCTAAAAAAAATTGGACTGTACACATCAAACTTAGAAAGTGTTAAATAAGGCGCCAATGACGGTTCTGAGAACAGAATCAAATTATGATTTTTTTTTAGTTCACTGAGGGCTCCTTAGCCTCCCTGGGAGTCCCGTCCTCAGTGGCGGCTCGTGTATAGGCACTGCGAACTGCAGCACCCCCTATTTCCACTTGATATTATCGATAACATTTAGTATAATGAGTCTTTTTTTCTTTATTTATTTTTTTAGTACCATATATATTCCTTAAGCTTAATGTCAGTGCTTCAGTACCCTATCCCCCAGTTTATGAAAAAGATACAAAAAGCTTTGTATGGAACTGTGCGCTTCACAGTGCCAGCGACGTGGTGTTTGACTGTTGTGCACATATGAGGGGTGGGGAGGAAGGCGGGACTGACAGGTAGAGAGAGCACTGTTGCTCTCGCAGTGCCGGCTCTGGCGTGATGGTGGAAGTTTTTTTTTACTCAGCGTGTGTTGTGCTTAAAAACCGTGTACCATATTCTTGAATGTGATAAATTGTAGAAGAGTGTAGAATTAGATTGTTATTCTGCTTCCAACTATTCTATTTGATTCATTTTTTGGGTTCTTTTATGTAACAGAAAGACTAAATGCGCTTGCAGTACTTTCAATGGAGAAAAATTTCCTCAATTGTCATCCAGAGATCAAGGAGAAGATTATTGAACTTTTGCGCAAATTAAAACAAGAAAGATGGATTTAATTTTTAAATGAAAATATCAAGCTTGAACTGTAACAATTTAAGTTAAAGTAAAAAAGTTTGTTGTTTATTTGTTAAGATTTTATCAAGTTCATGAATAAATTTTCTTTTTATACATGTTTTTTTTCCCTTTTACACAGTTTTAAAACAAAGGCTAAACATTTTCTGGACCAGTACCCCCACTAATTTTAGCTACGAGCCGCCAATGCCGTCCTCTTTCAAAACCAAGTCAGTCATCCTGTTCTGAGCTACTGGGGCAACCATTCGGAGTACCGTCTAGCCGCCATGTTGGATGTGTTGTGTTAGCCTACAGCCACCATCTTGGACCACCATCTATTGACATAATATCGGCGATAATGACCTGGTCTTTGTGCAAAACAGGTTCATTTGAAATAAGTCCGATCCTTTTGTGGTTTAAGGATGTTCTCAACTTTTGAGCCCAGTCAACACTAGTCCTGCGTTTGATGTATTTTAAATCAGTTTTCTCCAAAGAAACGGCATATGTATTATCTACAAACTATAAATGATTGTTGACTAATCAGATTATTTAAGTTATACAAACAAAAATATAAGCTATATGGGTAAAAAGGTTTGTGAACGCTCTCTACTGTGGCTGAGGTTACGGTTATAGCCAACTATTAGACAAATAAGCTCAACATCAGAAATTGAGAAATTTCATTAATATGAGACCTAAAAATAAATGTAGGCTTTTAGGTATATTACTATTCAGAATTTGACATTACACCATATTACTTTTTTTTTTGGCAAATTGTCTTACTACCCATTTGAGTTATACACTACCATATTATTACCAGGGGGTATGGATGGATTGGGCCAGTGGGAGATATTTCGATGGACTGGTTTGGTTTGGGCTGCCTCAACTACTTTAAACTAAAATAGGATCGTTTTTAGTAAATTTTTCTGTGAGTTTCAGTTTGAGGGTGTTAAGAATACATCATTTGTGAAATATAGCCTACATACGATAGCATTAAATATAAAACCAACCAATATGTTGTTTCTTGGTATTGTTTAGGCCTATTATGAATTCTATAAACTTCCCTCTTATAACAAGGTGAACCTAGGATGCAGATCGATGTGTGATATAAACTGTCAGCCCATAATTTTATTTATTAGTACACCTTAATAATTTCATAAACGCTTAGGTCAGGGCTTTCCAAACTGTATGTCGCAATGCCCTGGGGCGTCAGTGGTCTTGGTTCGGGCCGTCACGGCTATAAGGACAAACTAAAACTTATAATGTAACCTATAGTGAAATGCAACATGAACATTTTCAATATGTGTATGCGTACATATTTTAAAGACTAGAATATATTGTACAAAAAACAAACATTCAGACACCTTAGCTCAGTCAGTAGTGTGCCTATCTACCGAGTTAGAGTCCCGGGTTTGATTACCGGCAAGAATGAAAAATTTATCATTGGTGAAATGATGGTTTAATCTTTCACAGTGAGGAATTAACGGCCGGGGACTGGATGTTGTGTTTGTTCTAGTCTTAAGTTAAATTATAAGGTATGAAGCTACGAGAGGCCTAGCCAGCCGGTAGTGGAAAATATATGACTTGAATAAAAAAATATCCTGGAGCATAGGCTGAAAACAGTAATGGATGTGAAGTAATTATACAATAAAACATATAATTGTTTCTTGTGAAAGCGCTACCCTTCATATGAATTCCGGATTATAATGCCCTTGAAAATATATGGTACTGGGGCGTTGCACAGAAAATATGACATGTGAAGGGCAGAGCAGTCTCAAAAAGTTTGAGAATCCCTGGCATAGGTATTTAATGGATTAATCTAATTGACAAGGATGAGGAGTAAATGTTTTAGAGCAAGGGCATCAGCATTACCGTAGAGGAAGGATGGCAAAAGCACAGCAGTACATAAAATGTATCCCCTCCCCCAATGATTTTCTCTTATTCAATCCGACGAGATTTAAACCTACACCTTCTGTCCACTTATCCCCGATCTATGATAAGACTGACATCTTAGACCAAAATAAATCTACTACTGGCTATTATTTTAGTTAGACCAGAAGGTATTTTATTGTCATCAGATGTCTGCATATGAACTATTATTTGTCTGATAGGAACTATAAAAAAATTGAAGTATGTTTATTTGATGTATGCTAATAGTTTTCTTCCAACACAAGTTCTTAACCTCGCATTATGTATTTAGTTTGTGACACAAAAGTTGATGAAAAAAAATATAGTGTTTTTCACTGATTAATAATTTGTATAATATGAGGCACACTGTATACACACAGTATTTGCGGTTAGCAGGTGTAACACTTTCAAAGCTTGAAAAAAACTTTATGATTTATTGCAATTTATAAGAGTGCCAGGTGCATTAATTTACAGAACTAATTACGGTACAGCTAAATACTGGAGGTAAAACCAACAGTGGCTCTAAGGTACAGTCGACCACAAAATAATATGTCAAATTATCTCTAGAAAGCCAAGCATAAAATAATATGCATATATTTATAGCCTTATACTCATAAAGTAACATAGAGTACCATTAAAAATATAATTGATTGAAAGAAAAGATGTAATTCTCAACCATAAAACAATATTCGGTACTAAGACTAAGATGTATTCTAATCAGAATGTTTTATGTGGTTTAATAAGTTAAAAGTTAGTACTATAGAACTCAATTTGAAGAGTAATAAATGTTTACATTTTATTTCCCATGAAAGCTGTAAAGGAAATAGTTTTAGTTTTATTGTAGCTCAGATTGAATATATTTTGCTACTGCATCAAGTTAATTCATCATGTCCAAACAAGTTTAAATTTATGTAATTATTATACTTCGTTTGTACCAATATATATTTTAAATTCAGCATTTGACCTATAAAATAACTGTTTGCTATCATAATTTGAATGTGATGGGTCAGTGCATTCGTATTATAGGTAGGTGGCTAATAAGTAATAAGGCAATATTTGAATATAAAATATATTCATATGTTTATGTGTGTGTGTTGTTTTTAGTAAAGTAATCTTAGTATTTTAGGTTTATGCAATCATATTGATAGGACAGATTTCTATGATAAAGACCTTTATAAATGTCAAATATTTACATAGTGTTAGCTAAACCATTTTTAATAATATGATAGGCCTAACTATAGGTTTTCACAGATTAGCTTCTTTAATGCCAAAAATTGTCCACCGTAACCTGACCTAAACTTAATAATAATACACCAAAAACACAATTTTTAGACTTTAGGCCTATAGTAATTGTATGTTTTTAATCTGTGTGAGATATATAAATGTAAACTTTACCCATGGGTGTGCTATATAATAAAAACCAGTCTTCTAGCCTAGGTTTCCATGCTTTGGATCCTGGTGGTGTCAAAATCAATTGTTATGTGTTGCCATTGATTTTTAATATGATATATTTGCAGACTTACATGCTAGCATCACCAATCGTGAATTAAACGCGTTGTTTTTTTTATATAACTCTAGAATAAAAATGTACATTCCATCACCCGCCTTGATGGCGTAGTTAGCGAAAGTGCTAGTATCATTTTGAGCTAGATTGCAGAGGACAGGGAGATTGAGTTTCAAATCTCGGTCGGGTGAACTGAGGGTGGTTTTTCCTAAATGGTTTTCCATTCTACCTCCGCACAAATGTAGGTTCAATTCATCTATATCCAACCTTCCCAATTCCTAACCCATTAACGTAATTAGTACTTGGGCCATAGCCCAAACATGTAATAAGACGCGGTGCTAAAGAATAATAAATATATTCTGTCAGGCAAAATACAGACTATTTCAGGTCCATACTGTACTATCGCTTGAGACTATGGCCATGTCTGAATAGTTTGTCCACTATGCACTTGTGCACTTTACTGCACGCTTTAATATAACACATATCTGGTGCCCCTAAGTACATAGGGTGCATGATAGTTTTCAAACAACAAAGTACAGCTAGAGCCATCTTGTGGCTGATTCTGAAACATGCGTTTCCATGGTAACAATATTGAGTTTTGATAGTGTTTTGTCAATGGCGTCATTCGTCAATGGTGACATTTTCTTAAGGCGCATATTTATCATTTATCTTCCTTAATTCTATTAACCTTAGGGTTTGTTCTACTGTCCCTGTAAATAATAAAATCAATTATATGCCGTTGATGTTTATTTTACAATAATCATAATAAAAAAATAGCATAATATGCTTAGCAGTAGACAAAAGTAAAATAAGGTTAAGCTATATATTTTATTTATTTAACCCCTTTATGTGTTATTGTTAAAAAAAGTATTTGGAAAATGTGTGCCAAAATTGGTCAATCCTATCAGTTTTATAAATTTTAAAATTTTGGGGAAGCTGACAAACAAGGCCTAGCTTAGATTAATATCAAGTTGTTTTAAAGCATGTAAAAGTATTGCCAGATAAATATATAGGCCTATAGGAATTCCAAAATAAATTACTTAAGTTACTTGTTCATCTCTTGTTTTGAAACATTTTACCAGAATGGTTTGACTGCTGAATAAACAAAGAAATTACAGATATGCACCAAAAGGGGAGCAATGTACGCAGGGATACCAACCAGTGAGCATGTCAAATATTTTTGCATAAGTAGAGAAATTGTTAAATATATATATATGCTCTCATCATATAAATACCACTGCATTAATAAACAAACACTTTTTAAGGGCTGTGTAAATTTCATTTATAAAAAAAACATTATTAATATTACAGTGCAAATATATAAATATATATATAGCCCTAGTTAATTTACTTATATCTGTCAAGTATTATTCTTAAACAAATTTTAGTGAAGATCCTTTAATTCTTAAATAAATTTCCTTTTGAGAGAGATTTTTCACACTAGAAAGATAAATTTAATTGTTTAACATTATGTATATAAGCAAATAATAAACCATACTAGTTTTATTTAACATTAGGCTATGTGAATGTTTTATTCCATTTTCACAAAATATATAATACTTTCATTCAATGTAAAACGCTAGTTTAACTAAAGTGTGCGATATAGGGTAAGTCGTATGTGCCCCTTAGTAAAGTGTGCAATTGTACACTTTAAGAGAATTCAGACACCAGCAAAAATCACTTCCGGCCTTTAAGCCGACGCCATTGCAACTTTAAAGTGTACATGGCTTCCAAGGGCCCTTAGACGAACTATTCAGACATGGCCTATATAAGTTAGGTTGGTTAGTTAGGCCTACCTAATAATTTATTTTAATATGAGATAAATTATATTTAACATAAAATTAAATTAAAATTATAGGCCTATAAAATATTTAATATTAAGGCCTATATTATTTCAATATGTGACTTCCGGTGGGTGTGTGTGTTCACATCTTTAACATAGTTTCGCTTTAATTCTATATAAGTTGAGTCTTGTATTAATGTTTTTCTGCACCCTCCTCCTAATAAACAAACTGGAACATAAATAAGAAATAGGTCCTAACAAAGATATACTATAAGGTGTAGGCCTACACGTTAGGCCTAGGCATTACAAAGATAATATAAAGAGATTTAGTCATTATCCAACAAGATCATTAATTGGGTTCGCACTTTGGTAGAAATCTTACTTCGTGAAGTCATTGATAATTCTCGAATTTGGGAGGCGAGCCTTGCATGGAAGACACAACGCTTAATTTTTTCAACTTAGGCTGTTCACTTACCTTCTTCAATAGGACAGCAACCTTCTGTAAGGTAATTTGTTTGATGTTTAAATTGTGTAAAACTGAATAAAATGTTCCATTTAATCACTATTTGCAAGCAATTAAGATAACATTCAACCTCAATATCTTATAACATAACTTGACAGATAAGCCAACAAAACTAAAAATCTTAATATTGACATTAGATATAAAAGAAGTAGAGCCACATTATAAACACAAAATGTTTCAGAGATTTCTGATAGTGATCACTTGTGAAACCACGCTTCGAATATATAAAAACAGATGGCAGTATGTAAGTATGTCAAGATCTGTATACTTAAATAAGGTATAGACACGAGAGGTAACAATGGCTTATTTGTATACACCATTTCCCCCCCCCCATCTTATCTATTAAAGATTATAAATAAAATACGGAAAATAAAATACGTGATGCATCATAGATTAAAAGTTACTATATTTACTCTTCGTTCATTTCGAAAGTACCTAATATGATTTTCAAACAAACAATGGGTTTTAAGCTTAGATACGTAAGCAAACAAATATAAAATCATTAAAACAATTTTATTTTGAATATTTTCCTTTAAATACATCATACAATAAGGTATCTCAAAAAATTAAATTTTGAAAAAAAACTCTCAGCACACCAGACCAAGATTTGAAGCTCGATCTCCCTGTTATTAGCAGTCTAGTCTACTGCTAGAGTATCGCGTTAGACCACGTGGACACCAAAGAGGGATGAAAAAATTTTAATCAATAACTTTTTTTATAAAAAAAGGTATGATATGGTTCCTAAGCGAGTAACGTGTCCATGACGTGACAAAATGATAGTAAGGTTGATGCAATTGTAAACGTGGTAATTGTTATTGGAAATAATAAAATAATGATTAAAGGGATGGAGATAAATTAATCTTTAGATGAAACTAAAAAAAAAATTGGAATAACTTGTGTTAATGTGGGAATTTTCATTGTTTTTAAAAGAGTTTGTTCATGAAAAGGGACATTTCTAAAATTTTGTCCAAAAACTTCTGTATTCTATTAAGGGATATAGTTGAAACTTCATCATCCACGTACTGAAATAAAATAGTCAGTAAGAAATAGTCTAAGATCCGGACTAAGATCAACCTACCCTCATCTGTTATTTGAATGAGAGTTATTTATTTTATAAAAGATAGCAGATAAACTGATAAATCGTGCCTAGGTTGCCTAATTCACGATGGTAGAGTTGACTCTGTCTATCGCACGGAGAAAAGAGCATGCGCACTCACTTTCACTTAACTGCTGCCATCACGCAGACCCGCCACTCTGCGTCCTTCTCTATTGCATGGAGTAGTGCGTGGAGCGCTTCTCTGTCACGCCCCACTCTCTTACTCTAACATTCATATTTAAAGCCTAGACAACCGTGAGTCTGGACAACTTTTGCTAAGGCAACCTAATACCAGTGTATTGACATATAAATTACCTTTATTTTGATATATATTTTAATTAAATAACAGACAAGGGTAAATTAATAATACAAACTCACCTTTTTTACCTGACAGCTTGGTAGGGGGGCCAAGCAAAACATATGCAACATCCCACCCCTTTATGTCCTGTATTTTCGATTTGAGCTTAATTTATTGTTAAGAATGAAGGCTTGCCATAAAAAAATAATTCACGATCTAGATACCGGTAATAGTAAAATGAATATGATTTCATTACGATAAATTACTTTGAACTATTTTATGCTAAGTGATTTATGAAAATGAATTAGTTGGAGTAGAAATTACCTAATAACTGATTTTCAGACAATGTATGAATATTGAAATTTAATTATCCGTGAGGCAAGACCTACCATTTGAGCACAGATAGGACCCCAATTCCGCAACTCACATTGAAAATTCAGAAATTCTGATTTTATATTGATTGGAGAAAAGATTGAGTTCAGTATAGGTTCTTTCTACTTTCACCAGATGACCATGACGATACGTCCTCTTCACATCTGTTATTCACCTATGTGGAAGAGAATATTTAAAGGAAGCGTGTCTTTAAAGTTTTAAAATATTTTAAAGGTTGAAGTTCGAATCATTCTGAGTAGAGGTTAAAATGAAGTGAACAAAGTCGTGGTAGAAAAATTAGCTATTTCAAACAGTTCAGAATACAAAAGAAACAAAAGGAAAAATCCCAGTAGAATAAACCAATTTTCGTGGCAAAATCATGCCATCTTAATCCTTAGGACCAGGATAATTATAAGTGTGCATTGCTGTGTTTTAGTAATATAAATTATGTTGATAAAATTCAATTTCTTAGACATTAGTTCAAAAACTAGAAAGACTTATATTTTCAATAAACGTCTTTATCAGTTCGTCCAAGGGAAACAATATTTGCTTTACAAACAAATTATTTAAATACTATTTCATGATTGTAAGTAATAAGAAAAATACAAAGATTCACATTTCCAATTTTAGTATCGTTACTGTCAAAAGAGTAAAGCTATTGCGTTAACTAAGCCTGAAGGTAAAAGTTCCAAGAGAAAACTTATCATAGTAAAATATGTAAGTCTATTTAGTATTAGAAAATATAGCGGTACACATTTCTTCTTTTACAGTAAAAGAATATATCTATTCGGGAAGAGAATATCCAAGGAATTTGTACGAAATATATTTGAGGGTTGGGAGGAGGGAGACAATGAATTTCTCAACTCTTGGCATTCTGAAATTTAACAAATTCCCAGCCGACTGTGTAACAAGGGCAATTTTTAGACGTTAGTATGAGGGACAGAGGGTTCTCCTCCAGATAGATGGTAAAAATTTAGGTAATAATTGGGTCCTGAAAGGGAGTTTTAGTCAACTATATTTTTAAAGTTGTCTGTGAAGGATTTTTCAAGTTACAAGTGTTATTTGTTTTGACATTAACCATCATTGTGTATAGGAAAACTAACAAGTGTCCGCTCATCAAAGCTCCAGGCTTAATCACGTGATCAACTCAAAACATTATCTAACCTAATAGGCTAATAATATCCTTAAAACAAATAGGCAGTGACAGTGGCACTACTAGCCAACTTGATTAACTAAGCTTTCTATACATTGTATGCGTATAACCGAATGGGTAGTAAGACGTTGTGTTAGTAATAATATACATTTTACTAGAGAAAATATCGCCTTTTAATGTTTTATAAATTGTGGTGCTAGCAACTTTTGAAGATAGTTTGACAGTTGTGAAATTTAAAATGTGTCTGTACAAGTTTGCGGTAAAGAACTTTCAAACTCCAAAGTACTGTGGTACAGAGTAATTCTCGAATGTCCCAATTCAGGATCTTGACTAAAAAATCCCCAAACTTCAAGATTTCCCCCAACACTTAGGTTCAAGAGGTTTGACACCCATTCAGTGCCCCCTTCCCCTAGCGTGACGCCCCTGAGAATATCACTATCTAAACTTTGATCAATGCCCAAAGACAAATATACCCCACATCTTCTGTGAAGTATAAATTCTATAGCAATCCACTTTGGTGGTTGAATGATATAGGATTGGCAACCCTTTCACCAATAGCCACAAGTGGAGAATTGACCATAAAAGTTCGGCAAACTAGAGGTTGCCAACTCTCACAGTAAAATAAACTTTTTCCCCGATGGGAAGTGTTTGTTGTAACTTGGCCTTTTCTGCCTAATGTGAAGCGGCAACTCTACACAAACTGGAACTAAAGCCTGTCCAGAAATTTGAATCGCGTTTTTATGATTTCCAATGACTTCAAATAATTGGTGTTTAAACTATTGAATGATCCATTCAACTTTGATATTACAAAATCTAGCAAATACATTTCCACCCTTATGTATTTTGACAAACGTGGGCATTTGAAAATCTACTAGAATTCTTCAGTCATATATATGAGGAAATCTATTATGACTTACAAAAACGATCTCCCAACTTTGAAATCAGGCATTTCGAAATTATGTTTCTGTTTTAATCAACCAACGTGGATGTGTAAATTGTGTTTGTTTTTTAAGCTCCACATCTTGAATTTACGTTCTCTACGACGGGATTCATAAAGTAAAATTACAGATCTCGAATTGTTTATGTTAATTTGGAGACGGAAAGAAGAGTTGCTGTTGCTGAGCATCTCGTCCATAAGAGATGAACAAAATTATGAAAATGTTTAACCACCAAAAAATATCCCAAGAATATCCAGATATTTATTTCTAAACTTTGATTTAATGCAAAATATGCAGCTGCTTACCGGATCATCATAAAGCAATTTATTTAAGAACAGAAGTTTTTGGCCGTTCATGACATGAAATAAAGCCTGCAGCAATTTCATTTGGGTATTATGAGGAATATTTTAGAAAAGAACCAAATGGACTTAATGAAGTTTTTTCACTTCTGTAACATTGCATAAATATTTATGTATCTATTAATATTAAGAAGCAGCCCTTTTTACAATGACATTCACAGAGGCAAAATAAAAATCGTATAATCCCACGAATGTAAGATGGGTTCAAGGAAAAAAAATTAACTGATTCCCCCCATTACGGAATATTCCTTTTTACCGTGTGATCGGAATCTTGGGGATAGTCGAGAGCTCCCCACCTCCCTTTCACAAGGTATACAATGTTTGAGATTATTTATAAATGACTGTGACCTCAAATGTGAAAGATAAATTTGCCGCCAAGATGGTAAAAAGTAAAGATGTTTCGGCCTTTAAATCCTGGTGGATGAGGTTGTATAAAGGAACTCCTGTTATGTTTATACCCATTCAAGATCCACCTCAAGAGACGATACATTATTTCTAAAGTAAATTTTTTCGTCACTTTTATTACACCAATAAAGAAAGAGAAACATTAATAAATTCTACCTTCATTAATCAGTTGGGTCGCAACAGGTCCAGATCACTTTAAGTTGAAAGGTTATGGATCACATTCCCAAACTTATATGCTTACCCTGAAGAATGTATCGATTAATATAAGTAAAATGGAAAACACGAATAAATGTATGGTTTATGTTTCATAGACAACCAAAACATTTAGGGATGAAATTTGGCAATGATCTACTACCATTAAGTCCATTATATATGATTAGTGAGCTAGCGATTCCCCAATTTGAAATTTTGAATGTTACTTATACTTGGTTTTACTTTAACATACTGTACTTTACTTAATACTAGTCACGCTGTTTCGTAGCATCATTAATATAAATTAAGTATTTTTTCAAGCACTTTAATTTTTTTTTATTAGCATTGTATATTATAGAAAATTCCTTTATTTTTATTACTTAAACTTAAATTTTAAACGTAGCTTTGGCGATTTTTCTCCAACCCGTGGTGAAATAATATATAATATAATAATTATAATAACATATAAGTTTATATTAAATTTATTAGCAATAATCCCAAATAAAACTCTTATTATAATCACAAGACAGTTTAATCTAGTTTTCTCAAAACAATGAAATTTGGACGAGTCTTTTCTGCAATTATTGCTTCAATAATGGTATTAAGTTGATATTTCAGATACTTGAGAGAATTGTTTAAGACTTAAAAACTTTGCTTTCTCTCTATCGGTTAATTCAAGGAAGTTTGACCAGACGTATTACATGAATAATAATACTTTATTACAAAGCGACAGTCACCCCAAACTGTTTGTTACGTACTAACGTACATAAATAGTCCTCTTGTAGAACGCTCTGGAATTATATCCACTTCCGGAAGACTTTTACAAAGTGTCTGTTGCCCACACTGCTTAGTTGAACAGGAAGCAGCTGCGGGAAGGACGTGTAGGTGGCAGCACTGTCCCTTACAATCTCGGTCGTGCGGTACAAAGATCCCGGCTGGATTTCAGCCAATCATGTGGGACGCACCCTTTCCTCACAGGCCTCAACCTGCTCTTTAAGGGAACATTTTTACCAAGACTTCAAATCGCGTATCGAATAATTGTTGAGTTTTATATTTTTGCTTGTGAACGATACATTTTTGTACACAAGACACAATTTTTCAATAGTTGGGAAAAATCTCAAACTATTGTAATATTATTATAATTTAAAGGGTTTGTAAAATAATAATATGCCAATTATGTTTTTAAAAATAAACTTTTTTTTGCCCACCATGACTTAGTAGTCTAACCGTTCGGGCTTTACTCAAATGGGATAGGGATGAGGAAGGTAGACAAGAGTAAGTGTAGGCCTACCCTCATCGTGGAGGTTAAGTGGGAAACCGTTTACGAATAACTATCCTCAGTACACTTGACCTAACTCCGATCTACTCGTTACCAGTAATCTATCCTTTCGTAATAATGACGTGTTAAATTATACTTCCACCTAAGGCCGTAGTCAGGTTTTTTTTGGGGTGTGGTTCAGCCCCCTTAAACTTAATTAACATATTATATAAAGTTTTATTTATGGTTCAAACAATATCAAAATTAAGATACAAGTCCAAATCAGGGGGCTGTGTTACCATAAAAAAAAAGTACTTCAGAGAGCTTTTAGAGGTGTTTAATATTTTGAATTGTTTCTATCCTCCGGCAATTGGGGAATGTACCCCCACCCCTCACCCCCGAAACTATTGGCTGGCTACGGCCTTGCTTCCACCGATGCGGAGAATTATCATAGTATATTTTAATTAAAATTATTTAGTTAGCCACAACTTTATAGTAAGAAAATATTTGTTTGAAATGAATAAGATTTTATTGGATATTTCTTAAACTCCCTATTGATTTTTCAAAATGTTGCAATTGTAATTAAGTGGGTAGCAAACAAAGGCTTCAAAAACCCGTCCTTATACAAATATAGTCTTTACTTAAGCCAACATTGTAATTTACTTTTTTAAATTCTTTTAAACTGAATTTACTATGTTAACAAAAGGATAAGTAGCTTTGTCCATTATTTAGTTCAACTAAATAGGTAGGATGTCTGTCTATTGAGCAAGGGGTCACGGGTTCGATTCCCGGCATGGCCGAAAAAAATATCTTTGGTGAAATGTGGGCTTACCCTTACACAGTGATTAATTAATGGCTGGCGCCTGGGTGTTATGTCTGTTCTAGATTTAAGATAGTTTATAGGTCGTGTGCTGGTATAATCAGAAAGTTCACATCAAATACCTCAAAATTAATTAAAAACTTAAATAAAATTAGTTCAATTATGATACATTTTATAAGCACTATAATTCTTAAGAATAGGGTTTTGTTTTACACTGACACACTACCCTTAAACCAATTACACCCTAATCAAGCCTCTATTAATCATAGATAAATTATTGATTGGTAAAATTGTACTAAATTCAACCATTTTAATGTATTCTTTATGAGAACTTCACACGATAAAAGGTAGGGAAAAGGTGTTACCGTTTAATTTCTATAAACATTATTTTTTTAAATAAATGACATTGTTAAATATTTAATAGTGGTCAGTTAATCGATACAGGCTAGAGATTTTATTTCTACGTTGTATTGTTTTAAATCTATGTAGCGTGTTATATTTAACTGTACTATCTTTAGTTTGTACGAACCATCGACCCCTATGAAACTATTTGGTCTTGTAAAGTTAATCTCAGTCATACAGGTTAAGGCCGAAACAATTCGATGATTAAAATTTGGTGCTACGCCCATAATGTCCGACAACGTGCTAAGGTTGGTCTGACGTCCGATGGAGCTCACCTGAGTGACATTATCTTCAAAAAGTGAAAAAGTGTAACATTTAGTTGGTTTTTATTTAGCTAGTGAATATTTACTTTACAATTAAAGTGTAAATTTTCGAGTTAGTAATCGTCTAATTGTTTCGACCCCACCCTGTATAAAGTTAGTTGAGCTGTATTTTGTTAGATAAGGTCAAATGGAAAACCTAAACAATAAACCACATGTGGAAATTCTGTGGCCCCGCCAAAGTTTCGACTTTAATAATACTTAGCACCGCGTCTTACTAGTCGTTCGGGTTATACGCCTAAGTACTTTAATGGGCTAAATCATTGGGAAGGTTGAATATAGAGGAAATGAACCCACATTTGCGTGGAGGGAGAATAGAAAACAATTTAGGTAAAACCACCCCAGTTCACCCGAGCGAGATTCGAACCTCGATCTCCCCGTCCTCGGCAATCTAGCTCAACACGAAATTTGCGTTTTAACCAACTACGCCAATGAGGCGGGTAAAGCGACCTTAAAGACATATGGCAACCAGATAAATAATTTATTAACTAGCGATATAAAACAAGTCAAAATTTTACAATGATATATAACATTTTTGCATTTGATGGCAATCTAAACTAGATCCCTTAAATTGTTAGAGAGACATATATACATTTTAGGCTTATACAACTCTCAGGCTTTAAATAATAACAAAAATAATATAAATGTACCAGGTACCTTAACTTAGTTGGTAGCACGTAAGCTTACTGAACAAAAGTCTATGGGTTTGATACCAAGCATAACAGAAAATTGTATATTTGATACCCGCCTCGGTGGTGTAGTTAGCTAACGCGCTAGTTTCGTATTGAGCTAGACTGCCAAGGACGTGGTTTGAATCTCGGTCGGGTGTAGGTCTACTGTGGGTGGTTTTTCCTAAATGGTTTCCCACTCTCCTCCACGCAAATGTGGGTTCATTTCCTCAATATTCAACCTTCCCAATTCCTAACCCATTAGCATTATTACTTCTTAAGCGTGTAACCCGAACGGGTAGTAAGACGCGGTGCTAAATAAATATTAAATATATATATTTGGTGAAATATATATATATATATATATATTATATATATATATATTTGGTGAAATAAATAATGTGAAGAATTAGCGGCTGGCTAATTGGGTGTTTGATCTGTCATAGGATTAAGTTAATTTTTAAGTAATATCGTCAGAATATAAAGATATAATCATTTTAAAGGAAAGTATCAGAATAAGAAGTGATATAATTAGGTTCGAAAAGTAAGGTTAAGTACCCCAAATAATATAAATAATAAGATAATAAACAAAACTAAAATTCGCTCTTAACAACTATTTCTTTATTTTATATATATTGGGACATTTGCCAAACATTTCCTTATTTCTGCTTTTATTCCTACGGATAACAGTTGAAAACTTGTGTAACAAGTCTATTAAAATATTATGTTCTTGACTGGGAGGTAGTAGGGGTGGTAGTAGGGGAAGAGAGGGGTAATAAATACTCTGATGATGTTTGTGCTTGTAGGTGTGAAGTGACGACTCTTCCGCCCACCCGCCCATTTTGGCGGTCCAGTCAGTCTAAACTTGTTGCTTCAATGTAGTCAGACATCCTTCTCAGTGGCGTGAACAGTTCAGTGTTTGCGATGAGTGCGTTAATCGACAACCTTGTGATCTGAACACTTCTCGAGAAGCTAGTTCGATACCTCCACCCCCTCACTCCTCTCGGAGAGGAAGAAGAACACCATCGGTAAGTAGAGATGAAAATTTTCCGGGAAATTTTGAATTGGAAAATGAAAAGGGGAGGGGACTTTAGGTTGGGGGAAGGGGTAGATAGGAAGCACGGAGGATAGTGGGTGAGATAAATGTCAGGTCAGCTTTAAAATTATTTTAGTTTACTTGAAAAATCTAAGTATCATTTATGAACATAATGGGTTTACAAAGGCTCACATTCATTTGTTTCTTTACTACTTTTTTTTATCATCGCGTCTTACTACCTGTTTGGGTTATTTGCCTATGTACTAATTACGTTAATGTGTTAGGGATGCAGAAGGTTGAATTAGATGATTTGCACCCGCATTTGCATGGAGTTAGAGTGGAAAAAAATTGTGAAATACTTCCCTCAGTGGATCTGTCCAGAATCGAACTCTGAGCTCCCTATCATCGGCAGTCTAGTCTATTGCGAGAGTAGCGCGTTGGACCATGCGGCCACCGAAGCAGGAGTTTCTTCTTACTAAAGTCCGTTCACCGTAGGCATTGTATTCTGAAAGGCCTTTTTCCTACCAGAAAGCTATTATATAGTAGGATATTGGTAGGAAAAAAAGCCTTTCAGAGAGTAATTCCTACCGTGAATAGCGTATACTATTACTACTACTATCACTAATTATTATTATTATTATATTATTATTATTATTATTTTATTATTATTATCCATTTAATTAGTTGAATTAATCTACAGAAATAATAATTGCAAATTTTCCGGAAAAAATACAGAGAAAATTTTCCGTCTCATATCATTATCGGTAAGAAATTTATTGGCGTGCTTATTAATTACAAATTGGGGTCAGGCGAAAAATCGCTTATAAGACAGCCGCCTCCGTCAGTGAGAAAGTACCAATGATGGTCAGGCCACACGGCTTAAAATACATGGTCTGTGTTGTTTTATGGAACTATCTCTCTATTTGGTCTAGATTTATAGAGCCTTTTGCCCTTCACATACATAGACTACCAAGGACTGGGAGATCAAGGTTTGAATCTCGGTCGGGTGAAATGGGGTGATTTTTCTTAAATGACTTTCCACTCTCCTCCATGTAAGTGTGGGTTCATTCCTCCAAATTCAACCTTCCAAATTCCTAAACCATTAGCGTAATTAGTACTTAAGTATATAACCCAAGCTGGTAGTAGGACACGGTGCTAAATAATAATAAAAATAAGAAAGAGTGGAAAAATAACTATGAGGTTTAATATCTAAGGTAGAGAGGAAAGATCGCTGCTAGCTCTCAAATATGTTAAAATTTTCTATTGTCAGCCTATCATAAGTTACTCTAATTGTTAGAGGAAGTCTAAATCTAGAGCTCTTTTTCATCAAGTCTAGTTTCATAATTCCACAAATATTCTTAAAACTTCATTAAAAATGGCTGTTAAGGAAAAATAACTCTTTTTGAATCTTTCGACCTTATCTTGACCTGAACCATATATAGATATAGATATATATAGGGCCTATACCCTGATTTTTGTTGGGCGAACAGTTTATAAAATTCAAATATATTTATTTGCGACCAACATTGATTAAATTTCACTATATTATTTGTGTTATTGATGATATATATATATATATATATATATATATATATATATATGAAAAGTGACAGCTGCAGATAACATGACTTGATGTATGAATATATTAAAATTATAATTATAACAATTGTAATGTGTTGGACCAACTTAATTTAAAGATGATCCACCACATTTTCCCAGAAATCTCATAATTTTTTTGTTCTTCTTTTGTGCTCATGCGATGTGCCCGAAATTCAGCATTTTTACTGTCATATTACGCTTGTAGTAACGATTTTAATCTGGTGCTGCACTACCGCACTAAATTAATTTTAACTCCACTAATAGGATAAAAATTAAGAAAGTAAAGCTTTATAGAATGTACCAATTTCATGTGGAAGGAGAATGGAAAACAATTTTGAAAAAAACTATAACTGAGTATCGACCAATTATAGACAAGTTGAACATATGTTTAGTCCAAACGCCCATCAATGCGTACCTCCCCCTAAAAAAAAAACCGTGATTAAACCAGTTTACTTAATCGCTTCCGGTTTGAGACTCTAAAGGCAAAGATTTATATGGATGACGGAACAAGTAAAGTGAGCAGATAGCTTTGTAGTTCTTATGAGAAAGTAACAGAAGCAAGTGCTGTTCGCATACAACAGTCTTGGCGCTAAACGGTTCTTACTAACAATAAAATGATGCAATAAAACAGACTACCACATGAAACAAAGGCAAGGTTTCTACTTACAAGCGCTGTGGTTGACTTTCAAGTTACTTAAACCTGTTCAATTAAATGGACAGGTATGGTAATATTATTGTGGGAATAGCATTATTTGGCAGTTACTAAGGTTACGTCATTTATGTTCTGAAGGTGTCACCTTTGATAGACAGTATCAACACCCATAGGCTAAAATAATATTAAAAATTTATTGAAACCCACTTTGACGGTCAAATGATCGAAGTCATGGGAGTCCAAACCACGGCAAGCGTGCCCTAGTGGCACGTGAAGATATTTTAAATGGCACTTTCAGGGTTGACTCTAGGGATTTGTTTTCATTATTACATTTTTTAAATTCTTAATATGTTACCTGAATAAAGTAAATATAAATAAGCTCTAACTCTTCTAACCTCACTCAGTAGTGAAAAAGATTAGGTTTTTTAAATAGCCTTAATATAATTTTATTGTATTTTTTGCAGGGAAATGGGGTTAGGGTAAAGTTAGAGTAGACTTTTTGGTGTAGATTAGCACGTAGAGTTAATCAGCGTAATTAATGGCACTCCCGAGAAAAGGGCTGTCCACCCCTGGTCTAAGGCTTCATACTCAGCTCGCTATAGGGACTGCCAAAGATGGGGAGATCGGGGCTCTAATTCGGGTGTTTTCAGGGGAGGTTTTCTTAGACAAATATAAAGTTAAGAAAGATTTTTTAGCGCCATGTTTTATTATCTGTTCGGGTTCTACGCTAAGTAAGATTTAGTTTAATATGACATTAATTAGTTTTATAAAGAGAAAAAAACTTTTCCTAAATAGTTTTCCACTCTCCATCCACGTAAACGTGGTTAGACATCCTATAAATTAAACCTTCCACATCTTTAACACATTATCATACTTTTCTTATATACTTATAATCCCCTCCAACTACCCGCTTTAAAATTATGGGTACGGCGCTTGTCAAAAACGTTTGGGCACGTAATAGTAGGGGAAAATTTAATTAGAAGACGTCGACCTCTGTGGCCTTGGGATGAAGTGCTCCTAAATCCGATGTTTATGGGTTCAAACCTAACCGGGGTCGATGGTTTTTTTTTTCTCGAACGACGAAAATCCGGAGCACAATTTCCTTCAGAGGGAATTAAAGGTATCGGTCCTATGTCGTTTGTGACATGTTACATGTGACATCGAAGGTATGTGTAAATACATTTGCCGACAAAATTGTTAGGTCATTTCACTCTTTTCTCTCATAGAAATTCTCGTGTGCTGATATAATCAGTAAGTTCATAAAATGCACGGTAAATACCTCAAATAAATGTATACAATTATTAGAAGCCCGATTCAGGAACTATTGAGGGAACAAATGGATGGAGTGGAGTGCAGATTAAACATAATTCCAGTCGTGGTTAAACCATTCATTATTTATCCAAGGTCAAGAGACATCCATCAACTTTCTTCAAATATTATACCTGATAATTACCTTTCCACGATTTAGTGAAGGCAAGGCTTGCTATCATTTGGTAAATGGAAACTATCTCGATTCTCAAAAAACCCACAAGAAAATAAATGATACGAAAAATTCGTAAACACTTTCTCACAGTGTATTATATTTCGGAACTGATGGTGATACAATGTTATTTATAAAGTAAAACACTCCTCATATAGACATTTGGAACCAAATCGTAAAGGCAATTTTCAAAAAACATCAAATTAAAAAAAAATCATTAGTAGACTACCCTTAAATTAATTATTTTGGAAAAATAAATATGAGTACTTTTTTACGAGTAAAAACATTCAAAATTTGTTAATTTTAACCTAATTGATAGAGCCATTTTCGAGAATTTTCGAATTTTTTAAAACAGTCACCCTTAATATTATAGCTAGAGTACAAATATTGATTTGGCCTCAATATATGACCATAAAACATCTAAATATCAAGTTTAAACAAAACCCATCAAACAATTTTTTGCTCCAGCCTCAGGTACAAACAGAATTGTAAGACCCTTTTTTTCTAGTAATGAGTCATTTAAAAAGTGAAAATTCGTCATAATCTTGAGACTGAAAAGGTTTTCATTATTATAATACTCTAACCCACTTTATTGGCCAAATGGTCTAAGTCTCGTATTAGACTGGCCTGAAGATGACAGGAAGATTGGGGTTTGAATCCTGGTTGGATCTACTGAGGGTGGTTTTCCATTCTCCCTCTGAGCAATTACAGGTAGCTTACCTCTAAAATGCTTACTTACTCATCCCTATCTCATTAGAGTGATGTATTACTATACGCGCATAGCCCGAACATGTAGTAAGACACGACGATAGAAAAAAAAATTATACAATACTTTCTATATATGAAATTATAAATAAAATATCACCATGGAGGTGAGGTGAGCTGCTAAGGTAAGTTCCCTCTACTTTTTTTTTAAAAGTCTTTGTACATATCAAGTGTCTTTCCTCCACGAACAGATGTTCTCCCTCCGTTCTCTTGCGATTGATTGGCTTCCCTGCTGTTTCACCTTTCATCCGCCCGCACCTAAAAGGCACCGCATGACCCATGTGCACCCATCTTCCTGCACCTAAGCAAATGACGGCAACTATAATTTTTAGTTAAATAATAATAATCCCGTGCGTAGTGAAATTTTGTTTAAACTTGACCATTTGGCTACTGAAGCGAGTGAACTGTTTTATTACAAATGCACGCAAATTAAATACACAATTAATATTAGAATAGATACATCATTCATTTCTTTGACCATTAATCTATTCCTTTGACCATTAATTTATTCCTCTGATCATTAATTCATCACAATAAAGGGAAAGCCCCAATTTTACCAAATATACATTTTGAGTCAATTCTGAGAATCGAACCCAATACCTTCAGATCAGTGCTACTGATTAAGCTCAGGCGTTAGATGACATAAAGAAAATCTTACTCTCGGACCACTACTTTTAAAATAATATTTGAAAAGCGATAATTGTTTAGTTAGATAACAAAAATGTAAGCCTATTTAAACTTAATTTCAGTGTCTTCAGGCTCTTATTTTTTACTTTTTTTTAGCACTTCGTATTACTATCCGTTCGGGTTATACAACATGATCTTTGTTATGAGGGTACATAATTTATTTACATTTTATTCATAGTAAGATTCTGATAGGTCACTCTAAGGTTTTTTTTATTAGCTCATGTCAAGTGATTTGAATTTAAAATTCTAAGCAGTTGACGAAGGGTGTATTTTAAAAAATATTGTGACATACTGTGAGTTCAACGTCTTAAACAAAGGTTATTAATACGCCGAGTCATATGATCTGCAAGCTGTTAATTTCGATAGACCGCATCAGTACATAGGTCTATAAAGTAACACTATCAATATAGTAAAATGCTATCGTTTTTTTTTGTCAGCATGCCTCACTACACACACGAACTAATGTGTTAGGGATGAATAGAATTGAATTTAGAGGACTTGTACCCACATGTGCATGGATAGAGAGTAAAAAACCATTGATCAAAGACCAATCGGTATTCGAACGCCATCTACCTGTTATCGGAGATTGTCTATTGTGAATGGATATATTACCAATGTTGGCCACAGATATTTATAAACCATATTTTTTGTGTTTTATAAAAGGTAATTCCTAACAAAATTCTCCTATAGCTCAGTGAAGCATTTTATGGTTTCCATGTTTCTGACTAACGTTATAGTGGATAAAAAAAACATATTAAGAGCGTTCATCGTAGCAGGCCCAACTCAGCTCCTGGCTCGCGCGAGATATGGAAGTTAAAGGGAAAAGAAAATACCAAGATATGCCAGAAATGTGTGCAGTGCATTCTTATTTGAATGATTATCTGACATTTTCCGTGGTGCTGATAGGGACAAAGCGACAAAGTTTCTTGTTAATAACTACATTATGTCCCTATTATTAAAGAATGAAGATTTGTGAACAGTGCTCATCTTTCAAGCCTTTATAAAATGAACAAAAACGGCCTTTTCAATGCCGTTTTTATCCAAATGTTTAATATTTCAACAATGTTATGGGGTGACCTGGTGGTCTAGGGGTAAGGTGTCAGACTTCTGTGCTGGCGGCCGGGGTTCAATCCTCGGTCCCGGCACAGATTTATCTGATTACCAAACCCTTCCTCCACCTCTGACAAGACATCTTGTGAATGTGGGGAATGCCAGGCCTCCACCGTGGTTCGGATTCCACGTTAAACTGTAGGTCCTTCATTTAATCTCACAAACACCCTACCATTACACATTAGCGTAAGTGCGTACAACCCGAATGGGTAGAAAGACGCGGTGATAATAATAATAATAATAATAATAATAATAATAAGGAACTTCTATTAACTCTTTATCTACATTATTGTTTAATCATAAATGTTCCATGTACAATAGTGTTGGTGTAAATTAACGATTTCTAGCTGACTGTATCACAGAGTTGGTTGACATGTGATGCACGCTCTTGATTGGTAGTTTAAAACACAGGTTATTAACGGCCTAATCTGCTGAGAGAATGTTTAGAGGAAGTGTGCTAGCATTAAATGTGAGTAAGAATGGTTAAAATCACAATGGTAGATCGCACAAATTGAACCACTTCCAACGCACCGGTCAGAGATTCTAGTTTCTACCTACTTGTGCGAGTCTGACGGCTTAAACCGCGTGATCAGCAAAGGGACTTCTTTGTCCTTGTGTTAAACTTATGTACAGACAATGATCCATATAAACGCTCGTAAGAAGTGACAGTTATTTCTGTCTCGTGCACAATACCAACAGAATGTGTTCAATTGAAATGACTTTGAACCCAATTCGCGGTTACAATTTGCAATCCGGACTTGTAGATTGAAACTGAAAGTCTGTAACGAAGAGCGCTCAGCTTGCATTTTTATGAATTCATAAAAGGTGTTATGTACTTAATAGTAAAGAAAAAAAGTTTTGAAGTTTTAATTTGGGATGAACCCCTCAAATCTTAGAATTATTTGAGATTCTAGGATTTGAAAAAAAAGTAGAGATTAGAAAGTTATTTAAAAACGGCCTTTTCAAATTTTTTAGTAGACATTATTTCTTATAGCTAATATTATTCTTTCTAGGGGCTTAGCCCAATATAATTATAGGGTAACGCAACTACAAAACCTCAAACCGTTAATTTACTATTTTATTGGAATAACATAACCGACTTCATGGTATAGTAGTTAGAGCCCCTGGTTGCTGATCTAAAGGTTCCGGGTTCGATTCCCGTCTGATACCGGGGACTTTTCTTGAAAACGGAGATAATTCTCATAGTCACCAAGGTTTGGTTAATTAGGCTTAAGCTAGGTTAAGATGTACATTTGCTCCACCCCGTCATATTCACTATAATCATCCTCTCATCTAATCTGGACATGGAAAGAGTCTCCACGGAAAGGATGTACGATTGTTCATTCGGGCGTCGCGTCCCCTGGGTAACGGTACATTAGTACTGGCTAATCTTTCCGCAAACTGAGCAACAGATTAATGTATCCCAGACACGCTATTGTTAATATAGTTGTTATTATTGTAACAAAATAAGAAATGAACTAGAAATAATTTGAGTAAGTTAAACAATGAGCCTAATAATGTTTTCCTAAATTCGATATCAAATTCAAGATTCGGGCGGTATTCGTAAGTAAATTTAAGAATCGGATTCAATTTTTTTTTAAAGTGGCATTAATCTCTTTAAAAAAAAGGGTGTGGTCACACGGACTAAAAAAGGGCGTGGGGCTTGTAATATACTGGATTGTCAATTATGAGGATGTCAAGGTTCGAATCTCAACGGGTCAACTGGGTCAGACTACTCACATGTGATTTATCACCGTGGTTTCCATAACCCCTCCAACCCACTAAAGCGGGCTCACTTCCATACCTTCTTCATGCCAACTCCTTAATTTAAACCAATGATAGCCCTGGTCTTGAATATATTAACAATAAAAGTAAAAATACATATTAAAAATATAAATCCTGGTTTTTCTTTTAAATTACTCTAAATACAAAAAACGTTTCAATAATAGTGGGCACGCAATCTAAGGCGTAAACTTATTCTTGTTTAGATTACTGTTGACAAGAACATCAAGATTCGAAAAGTGACGGATTTATTGAAGGTATGTTTCCCTACACAGCTTACCTCTCTCCACGCAAATGTGAGTGCATTTCCCTCTAAATTTTATATTTATTATTCCAGTTCTATTGGTGTAAATATGTGGGTTTCCCGGTGGGTACACATAAATACGAGAGAGTACATTTATTGAGGAACAGTTTATCTTTCAATATGTGTCGTTACTGTTTTCTTACTCTAAGATAAAAACAATAAAGGGGCCAAGGCCGGAGGAATAACACCGTATACAACAGTGGATGTATTCATCGCCATTCCTTACAAAGTCACGTTCAATAATTATTTACAAAACAATCCAACAAATTAAAGCTAAGTTTTTGTTGTGTAAATTTTTTTCAAACCTTGTTGATATTTCGTACCACGCTCAGTTCAAACTCTCCAAACACATCGTCCGTGTGGAGCTCATAAACCGAGATTGCTCGTAATAACAGTCGCACACATATGGAGTTAAAAAATAAATGTTGCGTCTTCGTCCGGAGGAAGTTTATTCTATCAATATTCTTGTAACGTATTAAAACTTAATAGAACTGCACTGCTTTGAGCATTTATGATTACTTCACATATATTTTCCTTAGATTGTTTGTATTAGGTTTAATATTTTGGTAGATCATAAAATTACACCAGAATGAAATAAAAATACAGTGATAATAAAATATAGCGAAATTTGTGTTTAAGTTATGAGGGAATGAAATTAAGGTTCGAGGAAGAGGAAAAGTTTTTTTAAAATTATTTATAAGAAAAAATATGCACGATAATAATCAACACATTTGATATCTAAACCCAATTTGCACAGAAAGAATCTTTAATAAAATGCATCGGCGTATTTTTACGGTCAACATTGATAAATAATAACATTTTACTTTATTATTAGTATTATATTTTATTGTTATGTATAAAATCGATTAAAATGACAGCTTCAGATCAACGAGTGGACGTATGAATATGTGAAAACATCTTTAGTATCTTTTATAGCTGCCATAAAACCCTTTATATGGAAATTGGGATTTATTTAAAAAATAATAATATTCACTTTCTGTACCAACTGATAACAACAGAACATGATTTTACAAATTAACTCAACTCTACTGTAAAAATAACACACAGCCCTCCTGGCAATCAATTCATCACACAGTTTAATCCATTGTTTTGATCGGTCATGCCGAATCGAGCACGTACCCCTCAACTCAGTGAACATAAGCGCTAACATTTGAGCTAAGAAGCCGGAAGAGTATTGGTGGAGTAAATATGCATAAATAAACGTGAATCACTCACTGTCTCATCAACTCAGCTCGCATTTCCCGTCTAACTATAACGTTGAGCCATAGTGGTTGTCTATAGGTCAGCAATAAAAACTACAGGGCCGGTTTCATAGTCAGACTTATCACGCCTCCCATGTGGCGCTACACTAGATGCAGGACTACACCTACCTAGACATAGGATGGAATGGACTAGTTTCATATTCGAGTCTAGGTAGGTGTCGTCTTGTATTTAGTGTAGTGTCACACTCGAGGCGTACTCAATCTATGAAACTAGCCCGGGTCCGTCGGGAAAATTTTCATAAAGCACACTTAGGCAGCTGCAAAGGGGCGTAAAGTACTAAGAGTCTCCAGACAATTTATTTTATAGGCATTCCTCCTCCTATCATCAACATCATCATCACCATCAACTGTTTCCAGACTGTGAAAGGATCAGTTTAGTAAAATGCTCCCATCTTCGTATATTCTTTTAATTTTTTTCCATTCTTCTTCTCTCACTTGAACACTTTCTGTTCTCTGCTCCTCCCATCTGTTTCTTGACGTTCCTTAAAGTATTTTTCCTAAATACTTTATTTCCAACATTTTCTTTGGCATCTTCTCTTTTTCCATCCTTAATTACATACCCATACCATCTCAATCATGCTTCCTCTACTATCGCAAGTACTCCCTGTACCTCTACTCTTTCCTGGATAACTTCATTCCTATTCTTGTTTCTCCTCGTGACAGTTAACATTCTCCTCACAAACTTCATTCCAGTGGCCTCCTAAGTGGTTGAAGTTAAATTTAAAGTAACAAATTAAAAAAAAAAAGTGTATGCCACCAGGGCTTGTAGGTAGACATGGATGATCTTCAAATGACAGTAGCGGATATGCAACTGTATTCTGAGACTGGGACATCATGTAGGTGTGGTTGCGTTGGCCCGGCGAGGTGATTTGGTGACAGTAGAAGTCTTAAACTCAACATAAGCATAATTATCCAGACCATGGCAACCTTAGGAACAATTAGGCCCTACCCTTCAAGAGATACCTATGGTAGCCCCTCTATTTTAGTAGTCAGGCATGCTGACCACTAAACAAATAGGCCAGCCTCTAAAGTACCCAGAGTATCCAATGTATCCTAATCCTGTTCATCTCTAAAGATGAAATATGACATGAATGTATCTTATGAATCTATATAAAAAGTATTTGAAAAAAAAAAGTTCTAATGTATTCTTGTGAAAATTCGTGTTTATCTTGTTCAGTTTTTTAATCCATTCGAAAAATGGGTACTTCAAATAGTATTGATATCATTTTAGAATAATTGTTGCTTTAATTAAAAGAGTCTTTTCACTTCTTGTGGTCAGAAAAATACGACATCAGATATAATAAATATTGTCAATAAATTTTGACATATCTTATAACTTTATAATACTACAAAATTTAATTATTTTACTAACATCTCACCAACCACAGTGGCCAAAAGTTTAAGGCATTACTCTCGTGTTAGACTGGCCTGCTGATGACGGGAAGATCTGAGTTTGAATCCTGGTCGTGTCTACTGAGGGTGTTTGTTTTTTTCTAAATGGTTTCTCACTCTCATTCCACATAAATGCGGATATATTACCTCTAAAATGCTTACTTTATCATCCCTACCCATTAGAGTAATTTATAATATTTGCGTATAGCTTGAACGAGTAATTAGACGTGGTTATTTTTAAAAACATATTTCTTTATCATAACTACTCATCCAAAATGGCTTTATTTCGTAAGGAAAATAAAAATCATGCTAATTCAAACTATTCAACAACTCTTTTCTCTTTCTGTTGTCAGCTATGGAAAAATATTATGATTTATTCCCTCTTTCTACCCACGCAAGTTCAAAGTGGTTCTACCAGAGAGAGAGAGAGAGAGAGAGAGCTGGTTTCTACGATCGTCGGTCAGGGCAGATGCAATGTGGAGAACGGCATCGACCAATTCCGAGTGATGATTGCATCTGACCCTGGATGGCTGGGGTACGGGTTTCAATCCCAACCTGCTATAGGTTTAAACATTAACAGTGATGTACACTCTGTTGACGGTAAAAACTAGTATTTTCTTAACGGGTTCTACTGCGGACCTATCGTATTAGATGGGAACAAATTTGTGCTACCTTCAAGAGTAAAAAACTTTCAATTTTCACAGGACGAGCCTTTTAGAAAATACAAACTTTTTTTGCGACTATTATTGTTAACATTTTTCTATTTTATTAGTGTTATTTGGTAAATATTGATATTATTTTTTAAAGTAACATCCATAGAGTCGCATGACAGCTATTATTATTTTAAACACCGCATCTTAATACCTGTTCAAGTTATACGCATATATGATAATTACTATAATGGGATAAGGATGAGCATGGAACCATTTAAGAGTTTATGTACCCAAATTTGCGTGAAAGTGAAGTGGGAAAAAATTGATAAAAAGCCACCCTCGGTAGACCCCGCCAAGAGTCAATCCCGTCTTCAGCAGGCCAGTCTAGCATGGGAGTGACGCCTTAGATCATTTGGCCACTGAAGCAGGTATCACATGACTTGACGAATGAATACATGAAAGACTGAAAGTAGATCTAATAACTTTTCTAGTCATAAAATAAGGCTCCTCGTATGAAAATCGGACTGTGCTAGTACTCTAAATTAATCAGGGGAGGGCACTATGGCGTTATCTATATCGTAGTGCACGTAAACCTTTTCTCATCGAAGGACGGCAGTGAAAGGAAAAAAAAGAGTAGATTATTATCAACAGGGACACAAAAATAATAATGTGAATATATTTTATATGGTGCTCAAAAGTATAGCATGGGCTAATATATGGGTACTGGACCAACCCTCTTCGTTTTTGCTGATAAAAAAAAGTGGAGAGTAAATAGCTTGTGAAAAAAAGGGATGGTATCCCTCTCTCCCCCTCTCTTCCTGCATAAACTACATTTTGTTGAAACCTGTGGAGTCACGCATTGCTAGGGTAAGGAGAGCTATACCCTGGTTTGGTATGAAGAACAGTATCTGGTAGTTGATAAAGTTACTAAAACAATTTTAATATATTCATACATCAAGTCATGTTATCTGCAGCTGTCATTTATGATAGATATTATCAATATCTATAAAATAACAAAAATAATATACTAATGTGTTATCAATGTTAACCGCAAAGAAATGTTTGAAATGTATAAACTGTTCTTTTAACAAAATCAGACCCACCTCGGTGGCGTAGTGGGCTAACGTGCTTGACGTGTTGAGCTCGACTGCCGAAGACGGGGAGATCGAGGTTCGAATCTTGGTCGGGTGAACTGGGGAGGGTTTTTCCTAAATGGTTTTCCACTCTCCCTCCACGCAAATGCGGGTTCACTTCCTCTAATTCGAACCCTCCCAATTCCTAATACATTAGCATAATTAGTACTTAAAGCGTATAACCCGAATGGGTAGTAAGACGTGGTTCTAATATTATTATTTTAACAAAATCAGACTATACCTATTTGAAACTGTACCCATGAATTGTTCTCATAACTCAGTAGAACACTCATTGACCAGATATCAACTAAAATAGATCTCCATGGGAGATGGGAGGAGAGCCTATTAATAGCCTGATAATTGGTCAAATGGGAGACCAAAAGGGTGAGCGCATATCACATGTTCAGTTTTTAACATCTTTGACTAGACTGCCAATGACGGGGAGATCGGGGTTCGATGAATTTGTTCAGGTATACTGAGGGTGTTTTCCCTAAATGTTTCCCACTCTCTTTCTACTCAAATGTGGGTACACTACCTCTAAATTAAACCTTTATAATCCCTAATGCCGTAGAGTAATAATAGTACATGGGCGTATAGCACGAACGGGTAGTAAGACGAGGTGCTAAAAAAAATCTAATGTTAAAATGCCTAAATTCCTTTGAATTAAATTGCTACCAAGAAAATGACCAGTGGTTTATTTTCAATTGGTGGTTTTCCACTCTCCCTCCACGCGAATGCGGGTTCACTTCATCTAAATCAACCTTCCCAATTCCTAATCCATTAGCGTAATTAGTACTTAAAGTGTATAACCCGAACGGGTAGTAAGACGCGGTGCTAAATAATAATATATATTTTCAATTGGGTCATTTAAGGTGAATTTTCTAAACATGCATATTGCATGCACACTAAGCCTATTACATCAGTCCAATACAAAATATCCATCCCATACGCATATAATTTTACTAAAAGAATAGTAAGGTCGACCTATTCGAGTTTTGAGTGGATTTTTTTAGCGATAAAAATCTATGGCACAATTTCTTTCGGAGAGGAAGTAAAGCTGTTGGTCCAATGTGGGTGGTGACATTTACAAGCACTCTGGAAGGTAGATGAAAAATGCCTTTTCCAGCAAAGTTAGCAGATTATTTCGCACTCGCTTCATAGAAATTCAGTGTGGAAGGCAACTAGTAGCCCACCTCACTTCCTGAACTCTCCAAGTACATGGGATTTCTACCAGATGGTGCAGGCAGCACTAACCATCTGAATGACAGTGCATGCCCAGCTCAGGATGGATATAAATCACATAAAACCAACCTTCTGGTTGTTGACTTAAGAAAAAAGAAGAAAAGTAGGAAAACCAGTGTCCCCTAGAATTGTGGCTAACCACCTTAACCATTTGACCACAGGAACGGGCACCAGCCGAGTTGACATAGTAACTATACCATGATTTTAGTAGAATCCTCGTTCTAGAAGGTCTTATTTCGTACCACAATCCTAATACGTTTTGGTAGGATAAAGGGCCTTACAGAACTAGCTTTCTATCAAAATCATAGTTTACCTCTTCTAAGTTGTTAGCTCCAGAGAAGGAGGTTCGATTCCCAACAGGTTTTATTGATATTGTTTTTCTTGTCCGCTCTCTGCTTCAAAAATAGAAAAATAAGTATGCTCAAGTCGAATGTTTGTACAGTTTCTTTGACTTCACTCTCCTCGTCCTGTATTCTCAGGAGGTTTTTATTATTTACTGGAGCACTGGCACTAGAAGATACCGAAGAAATAAAAACGAGAAAAAGTGTGTGTGAGTGAGGTGCAATGCGCGTGCCCTGATCGATGCGCGTGGTGGCTGGGGGCCCTAAGCTCACGTGACCCAGATGACGTCACCAGGTGCACACCACATGACGTCACTCGCGCGGGACTGGACCGTGACTTGACTTGAAGGAGTTTCAGACGAAACCGGCCAGTGCAGTCGTTATAGAGAGTCTAGACTAGTCGCTATAATAGCGGTACAGTGATAGGAACGTGTTCGGGGATCCCTTGAGACTTTCTCTTGGCCGCAGTGAACAGGTGGGTCCCAAGCCAGAGCAGGGTCGCCATCATTCCGTGAGAAAAAAAAAAGGTCATCATCAAATGTCAGTTCTAGCAGTTGTGTTTTATATTATTTTATGTAAATATTTACCGATCGTCGGGGTTTAGATTTAAATGATCGGAATTTGTGGGAGTGTGTTATTCATAAAAAATATCCACACGAGCTATTTGTTTACACGCTTTAAATAATTAATAAATCTCCCAGGCCGCCACCGTGGTTCGGGTTCCACGTTAAACTGTAGGTCCTCCATTTCATCTCACAATCACCCTACCATTACACATTAGCGTAAGTGCGTATAACCCGAACGGGTAGTAAGACGCGGTGCTAATAATAATAATAATAAATCTCCCCCCTTTCCCCCCCTCCCAATTCCTCCACCCCTATTCCCTGAAGGTTCATCGTCCAGCTGATGATTTAAAAAGTGGAGAAGGGTGAAGCTTAAGTGCCCTTATATTGAAGGTATGCGATAAAATATTAGTTCTATGAGTGAGAAAGTGTTTTTTTTGGCTTCCATCTTTAATCATTTCTTTCTCATCTTCACGTAGAGTAAAATTCTGACAATAACGACCGTACCCGGTATCTTATAGTCACAAAAGTTACTAAAACTACATAGACATATCCATACGTCAAGTCATGTGATCTACAGCTGCCCACTTTTGTATAGTACTATAGGTAAAATCTTATAAATTTTAACAGAAATAAAATATGTTTATATTTTCTGAAAGGTACTTGCAACCACTACTACTACTACTATAAACATGTTCTCTAAACTGCCCTAACTTTCCTGTTGTTGTTTTTTATTTATTAGTTTAAAATAAGTAATTTTAATTTTTGAATCTAGTGGCTGCTTTTGGACCGACGTGTTTTTTTAAACTAAAATAGTATAAATACAAACACAGAGGCACAAATATGCGCTTTAATTGTATATGGTATAAGTTTTATTACATAGCTGCAGTGTATTAATTACATTTAAATTAGATGAATACAACGTGAAACATACAAAAATCATATTCAACAATTTAAAAACAACTTATTTTTGAACATATTATGTGAATATATTACAATATATCTGTCTATGTCTCTATCAGACTACACTAAAGGAAGATGTTTTGGGAGTTCAACCTCGCACCCCTTTTCCTAGAACAATGGTTTCCGACCTTTTTTCAGTTGACGCCTCCTTTGATAAATTGTCATACCCCCCACTGCCCCCCTCCCCCGGGCCCTACCCTATGGTTTCGGAAAAGTTAATCTTAAAAAAAAGTTGTTTTTTTATATATAAAATTCAATTTAACACTGACAGCACAATGGTACAAAAAAAACTGAAAATCAGTATGTTGGTTAGCACAGTTTTGTTTTCATCACTTCTTTAATATATATTTTTTTAGTACCACGTCTTAATACCTGTTCGGGTTATACACTTATGTACTAATTACACTAATGACTTACGGATTGGGAAGGGTTCAATTTAGAGGAATTGCACCCGCATTTGCGTGGAAGCCGAGAGGAAAACCATTAAGGAAAAACCACCGTCAGTGCACCCGGCCATGATCGAGCCCCAATCTTCCCGTCTTCGGCAGTCCAGTCCAACACGAGAGTAGCGCATAAGATCACGCGCCATCGAAACGGGCTCTTGAATATTGCGTTTGATGTTTGACAGAGCACACCGCTAAGTCGTTTCCACCTCAAGTCGACAACGCTGTTAAATTTTTATGAGAGTCAAGAGTTGAAAATTCGGTGTTGCTGCATCTGGCCTAAGTGATAGTTGAGGGGGAGGGTTATAGTGGAGAATTAGGGGGTGAATCCGAGGCTTGCAGGCTTGAAAATAAGCATGTGTATAAGCATTAGCGTCTTACTTCTGGCTGGTCACCTAATAAACGAATTATAACTGGAAGGCAGGCAGTGTTTGTCAACAACACAAGAAAAAAATTATCTTATTTACTTTGGAAAAGAGATTTAAATACATTATATATTACATTTTTAGCTGATTTTTAATGTAATACTCTAATGGTTCTATGCCACCCTACCCGCACCCCTATCAGGAAGAGTTTCCTGCACCTCCAGGGTGCACACCCCCCAGGTTGGGAACCACTCTCCTAGAAGGTATCTATTAATAATGTATTTTGGCATTCCTATGTCTATTTCTAGGCTAGTAAAAATTGAAGTTTTAACAAATTAATATATTGAAACCATAACTCAGGTGGTAGTACACCTGGATATTAAATTAAAAGTCCTGAGTTTGATTCCCAGCAAGACCAAAAAAAGTATTGTTGATGCAACTTTCACAAGGATGGATTTACCACTGGGTGACTAGGTATTGTGTGGAATTTATCTATAAAGTCTTGTGCTGATATAATCATTAAATTGAGAAATGACGCAAAATATATTAATCAATTTCTATTATAACCCCTATTATATTTTTAAAGACTTTAAATTGACTCAAGGAGGAGTCAGTGTTTAAAAATTTCCTTGCCAACTACTTACCTCACTCCCTTAGTCTCAAATTATTTATTTTAGTTTGCACAAACCGGGTAAAAAAAGTATATATATTATATATATATACTTTTCATTGAGTCAATTTAAAGTCTTTAAAAATATAATAGGGGTTATAGTAGAAATTGATTAATATATTTTGCGTCATTTCTCAATTTAATGATTATATCAGCACAAGACTTTATAGATAAATTCCACACAATACCTAGTCACCCAGTGGTAAATCCATCCCTGTGAAAGTTGCATCAACAATAAATTTATATATATATATATAATATATATATATATATATATATATATATATATATATATATATATAGAGAGAGAGGAGAGAGAGAGAGAGAGAGAGAGATAAAATAAAGCGAATATATTTATTAAATTATATAGACCCTAGTAACTAAATAAAAGCACATTTACACTAATGATGTAGGTATGAGGATGGTAGAATTAGAGGAAGTTTATCCATATTAGTGTGGAAGAATAATGAGAAACCATTTAGAATATTTTTTTTTAGAAACTGTTGGGACCCTGCACCTGAGGGAGGTGCAGGGTCCCAACAGTTTCTAAAAAAAAACATACAACTGGAAAATGACACCATGGTCCATGTGTTCACCAATGCAAGCGGTACTTTTATCTACTCTAAATTTAACAATGGCTTAGATAAATACAGCGAATAAGGTGTTTTCCCCTTGCCTTATTACAAATTGGATATATTATTATTATTATTATTATTATTATTATTAATATTAGCACGTGTCTTATCACCCGTTCGGGTTATACGCACTTACACTAATGTGTAATGTAGGTATGGGTAATTATATGTAGAGAATTGGAGAAATGGAGGACCTACAGTTTAACGTGGGATCCGAACCACGGTGGAGGCCTGGCGTTCCACATATTCACAAGTTGTGATTAATATACGTCTTGTCAGAGGTGAAGGAAGGGTTTGTCAATCAGATAAATCCGTGCCGGGACCGAGGATTGAACCCCGAGCCCCCAGCACAGAAGTATGACACCTTACCCCTAACCCAGGTCACCACCGAAATTGACTAATAGTTTCGGTTGAGTATATATTTAGATTGATAAGAAACGCAGTCAAACGATGTCCAAGCGGAACCAAATAAAATAACCATATGCTAAAATTATATCTTAATCATCTTGTATTCCAGATCTTGTGAGCTTCCTGGAATCACCCAAGTACTTCCCATGCAAGTTCATAAGTGCCAGATAAGTTGGTAAGCCGAGACACCGATAAGAGGGTCTCTGTGCTATACCCAGGTATGCCGTTTTCAAGATAACAGCAGACGGCGACAGATACTTTGTACAGGATAGACGGTAAGTGTGCTACCCTCCGTAACGCCACTTACTCCGAAAGGTAGCAAGCGTCTTTTCAGCGTAGGAATTGTTTTCTGAAAGGCCTTTTTCCTACCAGAATTATGATATTGGTAAGAAAAAAGAACTTTCATAGAGTAATTCCTACCGTGAATGGAGTATACCTTTTCATATTATCACTATGGAACAGTTTATAATACTTTTTTTTTTGTAAGAACAGTACTGTTTTTTGGAGTGAAGTCTTGTTGTCCTACATGACAGGCGGTAGATACTGGTTTTTAGCCAAATACTTCCAAAAGTACTTGTTTTGGATTATAGAGAAAATATTTTGAATTGAATAACGCTAACACAAGTAACTTTCCCGTTGAGTTTTAATTTATTCGAGAAGTTTTATTTTCTTTCTACTGTCCAAAGCCAGTATTTTAGAAGGAAAAAATAACTTTCAAAACGTAATTCCTACCAAAATCAGTGTTTACCAACTTTTTATTTTATTTTAACATATGTTTCCAAAGATGTTCTATTATTTGTAACTAGAGTTGCTTTGCTTTTAATGCTAGCCATTATTATAGCTTTTATATTGAAGTATTAGTTTTATGTGACTGTAACCAACATCATAAATTTATTTATAATCTACAACGAAAGTAGATAAAGTTGAAATTAAAATTTATTTATGCGTCTGTAAGAACAGAGTATTTCTTGACATTCATATTGATTCCTTGAAATTAACAATTAAATTAATGCTCTTTCAGGTAATATTTTACTTGATGTGAAACAGTATTACCTTCAATAATTATCAATGAAAATAGAGATTTAATGAATGGTTTTATGTTTCAACAATTTTTTATATATTTCCCACTATTATTTTTTTTCTCTATCTACTCTTTTACTTATTTATTTTATTTGTTAGCATGTAGATGGCGTGCTTATTATTTATTTTTGTTCTGCTTTTTCTAAGATAAAATGTGATCATCATAAATATAGGGCCTAGTGGATCTTGTCAAGGTAAGACTACGCAAAAGGAGCGTACCCTTTGTTTACCCTGAAAGGTATAGTCTGATGTTGGTAATAAGAACCGTATCTGGTGGTAACTAAAGTTACTAAAACAATTTAACTATATCCATACATCAAGTCATGTTTTCTGCAACTGTCACGTTTGATAAATATCAACACTGATAAAATAATACAAATAATATAGTAAAATTAATTCAATATTGTACGCAAATAAACGTTTGAATTTTCTAAACTGTTCTTCCAACCAAAATTAGGCTTACCTTTTCTAGTTCTACTATGTTGTAGTTTATAAGATAGGGTCATAGTACAGTCTGTCAAGGTAAGGCTGCTACATTTCAGGCTAAATGGAGTGTACATTGCTATAGTTGACTCGCGTCACCCTTATATGAAAGGAAAGTCATGTCCAGAAGCTAAGAGTTTAGGAAATCCTTAGTATAGGATATTAAATACAGGATACTATTTTGTAATTTTAAATGTATGATAGAATCATTAAAAAATACCTCTGGACTTTGTTTATATATTTTTTCAGGCCTTTTATGGGACAATTCCGACATTTTTTTTTGAACCACTGATGCAAATTAAGAACGTGCTTGCAGAAACAGTAAAAAAAAAAAAAATTGAAACACATTTTAAATATAATTAATATTGTAAATATTAATAACAATTTATTAATTATCATTTTATAAGTATTGATACTGTCTATTAAAAGTGACAGCTTCAGATCACATTACTTGATATAAATGGTATTAATGTCCTTCCTACTGTCCAGTTTCAATAGAAATGACCTTGTAAAAATTATAAACTCATTTTTTAGTCTAAAATTGATACATTCTTAAAATATGGACTCGAAAATCCATTGCCGCACTTACAAAAGTCTATTCCTTTCTTTAGCTAGTTCTATCCAATCCCCCCAATACACCATATCGCTTTCAGTAATATTCTAGTGTTTTAGTTATATTCATTTTAATTGTAGTAAGGAGAAATATGAAATTTATATTATAAGGAACGTACTTTGATAGAATAACAATTAAATTGATTAGTACACTTCTTTAGTCAATTGAACAAATAAATTAATTCCTTTTTGTATACATAATTTATATTGTTCAATTGACTAAAGAAGTGTACCAATAAATTTAATTGTGTTCTACCAAATTACATTCCTTATATTATATATTCTAGTGGTATCCTTCCATTTGCGTCTAGGTCTTCCCAATGGTCTCTTCCCCTTGGGTTTGCCAGTCAATACCGTGAACATGGTTCTACATTCTACCATGTACTGCATGTCTTGCCCACCGTAATCTACGAAACTTAACTATCGTAACAATGTTTGGTGATGAATACAGCGTATGTAACTCATTATTATGTGACCTCATATACTCCCCAGTAGCCTCTTATCCTTTCAAACCAAATATCTAACCAAGCACCTTGTTTTCGAACACGTTAATTTTTTTAACCGTGTCTTTCTAACCGTTCGGGTTATACGCTTGTATACTAATTACGGTAATATTGTTAGTGTTAAGGTTATATTTATAGAAAGTGTACCCACATTTGCGTGGAGTGAAAGTATAAAACTATTTAGTAAAATCCACTCTCAGTACACCCGAGAGAGATTTGAACCTCAATCCCCCCATGCAAGATAAGAGACCACGTTTCACACCCGTAAAGAACAATCGGAATTATTGTATTTTCCTCCTTACCCGTTTGTTATCCTACTGCTGAATGGTTCCACACAGAAACTTTATAAACCCACTTGGTTTCTGGCGTTTATGAATTTCTGATAGAATATTCTAGCGCGTCAAGGAAAAGTCTTCTTCAATGTAGAATTTAATTGACTGAATTATTTAAATAGTTTCTTGCTCTGCTAGATTTCAGTTACTCATCGCATGCCCTTGTTAAATATATTGACTCTGCTTCATTTACGGGGACAGTAGCACTGCATGCGAAGGTGAAATATATTCTAGTTATCTATGTCATCTTAAAATTTGAGTACAGTATGTATCAAATAGATTAATCACGCGGCTGTATCGTGCACATGAAGATGTTTTGGACTAAATCTGAATTTGTATTTTTCAGACAAGTTTTCACATAAGTTACTAAATATACTTCCACGTATTCATACGTCAAGTAATGTAATCTACAGATTTCAGTTTGATATAGTTATCAATAAATATACAGTAAAATGACAATAATATAATAGTAACATGTTATCATTGTTGATTACAAAAAAAAATAATCTTTATTTCCAAAATGGCTATTCATATAGAAATTGGACTGTGGTTTATTAAAGAAAAAAAGTTTTTTGGTGAATATAATGTTCAATTAAATCAAGTGTTATTTAAAACAAAATGAATTTCCCTCTTGTTTACTTTATTATGTTTTATTTTTAATATGGAACAGATTATGAGAAAAAGGTTTTAGACCTATTTGATTCTTGTGTGCAATTAAAACCTTGAATTTATATTAATGTGTAGCTAAAACAGATTATTTTGAATACTAGACTATTTATTAGTGGGTAATCGCAGATAAAACTCTACTTATATTAAATAAGGAGTGATTAGTTTGATGCAAATTTAATAATAATAATAATTTGTCCCTTCTAAAGTGGAACGTTAGCCACGTCCATGACTGTCCTCCTAGAAAATTCTTGACTTTGTAGCACATAGATTGTAGAAGAAGATTTTTTTATGTTTTGAGTCTAAATTCTCATCCAGGCTATCCTCAAATGTACACTAATAGAGTAAATATGAGGCAGATAGAATTAAGAGGCAGTGTACATGTATTTGAGTGAAGGGATTCAAACTCCAACCTCTACGTTACCATTGGTACAGACAGGATGAAACTGATGCCTTAGACCCCATGTGCCCACCGGTGAAGTTTTTGTTTTAGTTCGCCTCTCATTAGTCATAGATTCCCTTATTTTTCTTTCTTATTTAAAAAAAAGAATTTAAGTGTGTATATTGTACAGTAGCCCCATGGCTTCTTTGGTGCTGACTGACAGCTCACAGTGACTTCTGACAGTAAACATTTAGGTATATACCTAAATTCTGACCATCAGAAGTGACAACTGCTAAACACATGTTTTTTCAGATCATATGGTTCGGCGTAGGGATACATAATTGGGTCTGGTAACTTTTCAAAGCTTTTAGCTGTCATCTGTGAGCTGTCAGTCAGCTCCAAAGAAGCCATGGAGCTACTGTAACTCTGATAATCAGCGCAATGTATTGACGTGTGTTAAAAACTTGGTAGTAATACTTTAATGTATTCATAGGCCACATCTGTCACTTAAAAATATATAAATTTTAACAGGTATAAGATAAATATAGTGACTTTTATCAATATTGGCTACTTTACAATATACTAGACTGCAGATGACGGGTATCAATGTTCGGATATTGATTGAGGATTACTATTGCTAAATGTTTTTCCACTCCCCTCCACGCAAATGCAAGTCCACTTCCTTTCAATTAAACTTCTTCTTCCCTAACACTTTAGGCTTAGTAATCGATTAACTGCTTAGAATTATTGATTCAAATAACTTGAGATGAGCTGTTAAACAAAAAAAAAAAACTTTTGAGTGACCACCATCTTGAAGTGGATTATAAAATTTAAAAAAAACAATGACATGAGACGTTCGGCCTAGGTTCAAAGAACGTTTCTGTCAAATTTCATTAAAATTGTCAACGTACTCATATTTTACAGTTATCACGGAACAGATATCTGGATAGACATCCAGACAAAATGCAAATGGTCAAGTTAAAACATTACCTCAATTTTCTCGGTCATTATGAAAGTAGTAGATCTGTTAAAACTTCTAGCTGTCAGAGAAAGCCCTTTATATGATAATCGGACTGTATATGTGTGTGCTACATTCCAGCGTCCTGAAGTAATCAGTTAAATGGGATGTGGTGTGTAAGGCAGGCACTCATACTGTTCTCACACACGCTTCCAGTGACACAATTATCTTTGAGCCACGCCTACTCGCCGCGAATAATAGCGGGCAGAACTTTTCGCAGCATGGGCGACTCCTAAATTCTTCAGAGACAGTTTCACTGTCACGAGTGGCCTTGAGCCTTCAGTTTTCATTTAAAAACTGTTCGTTGGGGATTTGAATATTTAAAAGTCTAGTGTGCATGGTATCATTACGTGATGTAGTATTAGTGGTACAATAGAGAGGTTGATGATGTATTTTAAAATTACAAAAAAAAAAAGCTTTATATCAGTAATACATTTCCAACACAGTCTTAAAAATAACACCAGGAAAGATGTAAGGTTGTTTTTGAATAATTGCCTGGTTCGTGATTGGATATAAAGGAGAAATATATGATGAATACTTTATCGGAGATGCAGCTATAACAAGGAGATAAAAAAGAAAAGAGAAACAGTTTACTAGTAGTTTTGTGAACGTAGACCTGTTTCCCTCTATGTTATTATTGTCACTAGAGTATTTAGATTTCTCTTTGGATTTCAAGTTAAAAATTCCTCCCATAATTTCTCCTTGGATTTTAAGTTGATATTTTCTCTCGGTGACCAAGATAGACAAAAAAATAATAAAATACATTTTAGCACCGCGTCTTAATACCCCTGCGATCTATACACCCATGCACTAATTACTTTAGTAGGTTAAGGATTAATAAGGTTGAATTTATAAATAAAAGTGTACCCAGAATTTGCATGGAGAGAAAGTGGAAAACTATTTAGGGAAAACCACCCTCAGTACACCCAACCAGGATTCAAATCCCAATCCCTACATCATCGGCAGTCCAGTATATTTCGAGATTGACGCCTTAGACCATACGGCCACCTAAGTGCGTTACATGTATTTAACTAAACTAATTGAACTTGTACTGATAATATGATATCTAGATGGAATAATCCTCACTAAAAGCATAAATAATAGCTTTGGCTATTTGATTCTTAAATATGCAATCCCTTACAATTATAATAATTGTATAAATGGCAACAATAAACCAACTACCAAGTCGAAGATGGCTACGTTATCTGATAGCTCGTGATCTTAATAAAATCACACATTTGTAGCTGACGATCTCCGCACGTCCATTACATACTCTGGCATAAGATATGAGTGAAGAATGACACTCGTAATGGGACGATTCCTGGATAGCTCAATGGTTAAAGCAGGGGCGTACTAAGACAAAGGGATCGGGTCGATTCCTGTGTTTAGGTGTCATTTTTCAATTTTCAGAATATGATATCAAGCTGGAGCAATCCTCATTAAAAGCATAATAGCTTTGGCTATTTGATTCTTAAAGTAGAAATATCCAAACATTTATTTTCACAAATAAGTCTTTTAATAATGTAAAAACGGTCAAATATAAAACATAATTAAAAACAAATTGTTTACTGTGAAAGTTTTTACTAGCAAAAGTAACAAAAACTTAACATATGGTATTGCAGATCATATGTTTTGATGAACTGATACATGTTACTTTTCCTATTTATATCTGTGATTTACCTACACTCCACCGTGGATAAACTCTAGCTTACTCATGTTCGGTGTTGTGTTGTAGGTTGCCGCAGCAACATGGAGATAACAGCACCAGCCGGCTGGTTCGTTCTCTCGAGTTTCCTGCTAGCCTTCTCTACCAACTGTAAGTGAATCATCAACATCACAATTCGCACTTGACTCATAAATAGAGATTATTCGTTTTCAAGGTGTTATTTTTCATGGGAATGTCCATTTGTCATTATCGAGTAACAATGACTAATTTAAAAAAGGATGAATTATTAAACAGTCACACACTAAGAATTTTGCTTGGGGAACACAGACGGGGGGGGAGTAAGGTGTATTGAATTTATTGATAAGAATTTACTAAGAATATTTAAGGTTTTAAAAACTAGGGGATGCCTCACATGTCTGTCAGTAGGCGTATCAAGAATCCCTACCACTATTCATTTGGGGAGAAGACGTAAAATCACGTTGTGGAATAGAAAAAAAAAACACCGTCCCTCGTGGGCACTTTGCATCCTTTCATTTACCCGAAAGGTAGCAAGCTTACCTTGTCTGGGGTATGGTTCCAACATGGCAAAGCTTATAGGATAGGACCATGGTGTAATACCTTAAGGTAAAACTGATACCTTTCAGTGTGAACGGAGTGTACAGGATACCAGTGGATATGGAAGAGCGTCTAATTATTTGCGGGTCCCGGGTTCCATTCTCATTGAAAGCTAAAATTTATCACTGTGAAATAGGGTATATCTCTTTTACCTGAATGGTAATTTATTGGTTTGAATTATTGTGGTTATTGGTTATATATTTAAGAAGAAAAAGAATGTTCATAGTTTATGTACATCAAAAGCGAGATATATATATTTTTTACCACTCCGAACTCCTAGTAAGTTTGTCTATCCATATTTGACGTTTAATGCTGTACTTGAACCAAATAACACACAAACTCTGGAAACCCAAATCTCTTATTCAGGAGGAGATTATATTTCAAGAATCGCTTTGTTTGTACTTGGGGAGGATTTACATGATAAATAAGAATGTATTTTGTTTTTTTCTAAAAATAATTTACTATAAACCAGGATGTAATTTTAAAGGGGGCAGAATAACCTTGAACTAACCAATATCCGTGTAAATTATGGCTTTTTTTTAATTGATGGGGATGAAGGGGTCGGAGCTGTAGACAAAACTGCAAATTTTATCGGCATCAGGTATGGCCAATATTTTTTTTAAAGGGAAAAATAACCGAGATGGTGTTTAAATTTTCAACATAGCCATTTATTTATTTTTGAAGAAAGGTTGAGGGTGGGTGAGGGGGGGGGGGGCAAAGAAGAGGTGAACAAAAATTAAACTTTTATCAGTTTTGAATATGGTCAATATTTTCGGTTTAAGGAGATCGATCAATGATATGAGACGATCTAGTTCTCGGTCTGTTCGAGTTTCAGGGGTGGAGTCTGTGGAGTGCTACGTGTGCAGTTGGAGCCAATACGAGACGGATATCCACGACACGTGCTCGTTCGAGAACTTCGACCCCTTGAGGGTTCGCACGCACGAGTGTCAGAACGGCTGCGAGGTCGTCACCAGGAGGGACTCCAACGGTAAGGAAGGGGGGTAGATAGGAGTAAAATATTTATGGAGAGGGAAGAAAGAAACTCATACAAATTAAGTATATATGAAAGGCGAAGCTTGGGGCGGAGGGGTGGGGGGGGAGGATTAACATTATGGCGATAAGCCGTAGCTGAGTCATGTTTTAAGAAATTGAAAAATGACACCTAGACACGGAAATCAAACCAAAGACCTTTGCTTGGCAGTACAATACTATACCATTGAGCTATCCTGGGATAGTCTCGTGCTCAGGGTAATTCTTTACTTATATTTTAAGGCAGGGTCTGTAATGGACGTGTGAATAAATATCATCGGCTGGTAAGAGCTATTATTGATGTCGCAGCCACTGGTGACTCGTTCGTGGATTTTTTTGCTGCCAATATTACAAATATATGGTAATTTCCAAGTGAGATCCAAGTTCGATTCTCCTTTCCAGGTGTCATTTTTAAATTTATTCCAGCTTATGGAGAGGATAAAATCGAGGGGATAAAGGGGTAGCTAGAGCTATCACCCCAACTAGTTCCTATTTAATTCAACTCACTGGAAAGGGTAGATTAGCGCTAATTTAACCACGGTTTGATCCTCGGATGAGGGTAGTAGGGGTGTATTAACTCTTACTCCCTTTCGCAAAAGGTTGGTTTTATCAGCCTCCTTTAAAATGTTTTTCCTTAAATTACAACATCCTCATTCTGTCTTTTTTTTCTCACCACGTTTCACTACCCTTTTGTATCATACGCACGTATATAAATTACGCTAATGAGTTAGGAATGAGTACCCGCATTTGCGTCAAGGGAAAGTGGGAAAATATTTAGAAAAAAAAACCTCAGTTAAACCAGCTTGAGATTCAAGCCCCAACCTCCCCGACATTGGTAAATAAGAATAAATGAGCCTGACATTCAGACCACGTGCCCACAACTGCAGTGATTATCACCCTGCTACCTTAAATCATATATTTAATCCGCTAATTACACTGGCATTAAAAACGTATCATTGATAAGATTATATCCACTCCAGTGCCAACACTGACTAACAGTGTCTAAAACAAACTAATCTAAAGAAGAAATATTATTAGGTTAAGAGTGGGTGTTTTGAGGAACTGAGTTAAAGCTCGACTGGAGAGAGGATGGAAAATCATCTTCATTGTAGTTTGACAGGTTTGAACCGCTGTCTTTTAGTTCGGAATCAACATCCTAGCATGCTGGTTCCAGTAAATAGGTATCGTTTCTTTAACTGTATACAAGCTTAGCCGTCTTTTTTTATAATTTGTCACGCGTTCTCACACAGGCGTAGTAAACTCAGTGCCAGCGTGCTGGGCTGGCGCAACTGAGTCTGGAACCGAGTAGCCGGGGTTAGAGTATCATTGAGCTGCACTACGTTTAATGAATTTTACTTCCACTTTCCGGGCAAATGCTGGTGCATTTATATATATTTGATTTATCTAAAGCTGTCGTGAGCCGGAAACTAAGAAAACGCCCTTAACCTTATTATTTTTCTTAAATATAAATTTAGGTTGGTACTATTTCAAATGTTAAGCATTGAATGGTTCTCTAACAATAAATTAAATACTAATGATGTGTGGATAAATAATCAGATTGCAATAAAATCTAAACTAATGTCTGCAAAGAAGCAGTAATAAAAGCATGTATCGATTCGAGGAGTGGGGGTGGGGGTTGGAGGAGTTGTTCTCTCTTCTCCCATACCCCAAAGTTTTAAAAGACACTGCAATACTCTCGACTTGTTTGAAGTGTTCTTTTTGGCACGCTCCTGCCTGGGTAGATTAGGTGATAGAGCATAAAGATGGGTAGTAGTCATCGATTAAAACATAACATTGAGCTTAAAAAGTTAAGTGTTACTACCAATGCTGCTCGTGCTTAATTTAAGTCCGCCGATAAAATATAGCAAGGATTTTTTTAGACATTAGATCTTTTTTTTTTTGAGAAATTTAAAGTTATTTAAAGTATAATAATTGGGGTTTAAAGTGTAAGACTCCGAGGAGGAATACAAAAATGTATTATTAATAATAATATTATGAATATTATTATTAATAATACTGATGAGGGAATTTGAACCTCTAAAACCAACCTTTTCTCGTTACAGCCCATAGGTAGAGGAATCATAAAGCTGTTAAAATTGGTTCTATCTGTCAAAAGTGACACTAATAGATGAAAGTAACTTTGTACCCACTTCGGTGGTTATATGTCCAAGGCGCCACTCTCTTGTTAGGCTGGTCTGTAGATGATGGGGATATCGGGGCTCGAATCTTGGTCGGATCTATTGAGTGTGTTTTTTTTTCCTAAATGATTTTCCACTTTTCTTCCACACAAATGTGGAAAGATTACCTCTAAAGTTCTTCCTTCCTCATCTCTACCCCCTTAGAGTAATTATCATATATGCGTATAACCTGAACCGGCAGCTAGACGTGATGATAAAAAAAAACCAGTGCTCTGGTAACTATTTGAGCTCTCATATATAAGCTTTGTCTGTTTGACATAGCAGTGAATGCATCTGTAATCTTCTTTATCGCCACAACCCAGCTCTCTCACGTTGTGAATGCGTCTAATACCGGCCCATGACGTCAAACCTTGTTCTTGTCTCCAGGTGAGTTGGACATACAGTACAGGAACTGTATCACGAGCAATCAAGTGACGTACAGTCACACCATCGTGACTTCCAACCACACCAAGGAAGACATCTACACCTGCAACTATCAGCTATGTAATTCTGCGCGCGCGCACTCGTCGGCCGCGCTCACACTCCTCGTGGCGGGCTGGGCGTGCGCGATGCTCGCCGCTCTGTGAACGGGCACACACCAACAGGTAAGCAAACATATGGAGGGTGGGGATGAGAGGTGAAGGGTGAGATGGTGGAATGAATGTTGGAGGAGAGGAGGTGGAGGAATTGTAAGACAGCCATGAGCTGAAATTTGTAGATACAGATAAATAACGGTGGATGGGGAATGGATGGGGGATGGAAGGAAAAACGATGAATGGGCAGAATTGAGGGATCAATGAAGGAAAGGAAGGTGGAATGGAGGATGGATAGGAAAATACACGGAGGATGGATGGAAGATGGATGGATGAAAGAAGGGAAGGTGGGATGGAGGATGGCTGAGAAGATGGAATGGATGGATGGAGATGGATGAAGGGAAAGGAAGGTTGGATGGAGAGATGTCTGGGAAATATATGGAGGGATGGATGGAAGATGGATGGATGAAAGGGGGAAAGGTGGGATGGAGGATGGATAGGAAATACATGGAAGAATGAATGGAAATGGGATGGATGGATGGAATGGATGGATGAAGGAAAGAAGGTTGGATGGAGAGATGTCTGGGGAAATATACGGAGGGATGGATGGAAGATGGATGGATGAAGGAAGGGAAGGTGGGATGAGGGAGCTAGGAAAATACATGGAGGAATGGATGGAAGATGGATGGATGGAAGATGGATGAAGGAAAAGAAGGTTGGATGGAGAGGTGTCTGGGGAAATATATGGAGGGATGGATGGAAGATGGATGGATGAAGGAAGGGAAGGTGGGATGGAGGGATGGTTGGGGAAATATATGGAGGAATGGATGGAAGATGGATGGATGAAGGAAGGGAAGGTGGGATGGAGGGATGGTTGGGGAAATATATGGAGGAATGGATGGAAGATGGATAGATGAAGGAAGGGAAGGTGGGATGGAGGGATGGTTGGGGAAATATATGGAGGAATTGATGGAAGATGGATGGATGAAGGAAAGGAAGGTGGGATGGAGAGATGTCTGGGAAATATATGGGGAATTGATGGAAGATGGATGGATGAAGAAGGGAAGGGGGGATGGAAGGATGGTTGGGGAAATATATGGAGGGATTGATGGGAATGGAGGATGGATGAGATGGATGAATGAACAAAGGAAAGGAAGAAGGGATGGGTGGAGATCGAAATGATAATGAATGGTAATAGGGATGGATGAGCTACTGTAGTTATACATATACTTATCTGAAAATTTTGATTACTATCTATACCTAAAGCAACCAGGATGAATAATAAAACGCGCACCAATGGTCTAAGACGTTGGACTAGCATTGCATCACCATTAATGGGAAGGTCGATGTTATTTTATTTTGTTAATAAACATTATCACCATGGCAAAACAGCTTAATCTGAAGGTTTGGGGAAGGTACTTCAGAAAAAATTCAGCCAAATTTTACGTGGAGAAGCGATGAGAAGATGCAATAATAAATCACGTGTAAAAAATCACCTTTCAGTGCATCAAGTCAAGATTTAAACCTTGACTTATCCATCGTCTGTAATCCAGTCTATTGTGAGTTTAACGCCTTAAATTTGGTGAACACCGGTGCACTTATGTGGAAGTCTCAAATCGTGTCAGGTTGCACTGTGAGGTGTCTTCCACATTTTGAATGGTTTTCCCATCCTCTCTGCAAGTCAATGCTACCATTTGCTGATGAGAGTATAGGGCACAGCACATTAACAAAATATTTGACTTTTTGCTGTTCTCCAACAAAATTAATGCGTTTTCAAAATTAATCAAGTAAAAGTCCAACTTATAATTTTATCAATAAAGAAAATAATAATGAAAAGAGCCATTTACTTTCAGCATTTCACCATAATATCTTTTGACTGTTATCCCTAATACCATCCAAACAAATCTTATTTAATTTGTCTACTTATTTTTCTATTATATATTTGAAAATATAATTTAAATGAAACCTCATAAAAACTAACTTTGATATGAGATGAATTAATATGAAAATACTTACATTTAAGGGCTTTTGGAATATACTAGAAAGTAGACGTAGTAGGTCAATATAATTTTAGATAATCGTGTTTTGATAACTAAACTTAAGCATTGATTATTAAAATCATTCTTGATGTGTTACACATCATGTTATAATTTTATAACCAAAGTTGTGTGTGCTTGATTGTTGAATAATATACCAAAGCCAAACCTTATTAAATTTTTATACGAGTCTGCAGAACCCTACTTCGAAAAGTCAATTATGTCCAAGGAAGGCACAATATTTCCAGAGTTAGCGTAGGAGAGGGGGCAGACATTTTTTTCTCCCCCAACATATTTCTATACCATGCTTATAAAATTTTTCCACATGTTTATTTAATGAATGATATGTTGATTTGTTGTAGGTGACTCATTGAAAGTACCTAAGTCGACATCAGCCAGACACAAAAGAACAAAAAGTAAAAATAAAAAAATAAATAAACAAGCACAAAATATGTTCTATTGTGGGTGTTGAAAATGTCTTCTTAAAATAATATGACAAGCCTGGTTTTCTAAAGGCATCAAGTTGGTCCACCGACCGCCCACCCCCCACGCAAGTATGTGAAGTATTATCCTAAATTATTTCCATGGATTATTAGTTGATATCACTTCTTGAACTGTTATTGACAACGTGGAACAAGATTGGACAGTCACGGTTTATTCAATGAGAGATAACGTGCTTTTTAAAGATTGGTAGAAGTTTTTTGTTTTATAGTTGGTGATTATTATTGAAGTTTATTAAATGGTGCTAATACGAGGTTGTTGGTTTTGGAACCCTCTGAGTGTTTCCCAAACTAAGGTACGCGAAATATTTTGAGGGGTGTGTTACATACCACTGAGCTGTATTAATCATAATTAGTTTTTGACAATGGTAAGACTGATAAACAAATTAACGAAGATTTTGACTCGATACCATGTATATTTTCACTTTTGTCACAACTTTGTTTGGTATTCTTATGAAGCTATTTAGAAATTTTGAACGATGGTTTTTACTTTAAAAGATAGCAAGTATATTTTTTAATGAAGTTCTTGCTCTAAGGCAGGAGTCCCCAACCTTATACCCACAGGCGCCCGCCACTTTTTGACCACAGCTGAAAAGTTCTTGACTAATAATTTTAATCTGTCACTTTTCCCCACAAAAATCAAGTTTGTGCTTATCTCCAAGTTGAAAGAAGTTGGTGATTGAAAGCGCCCCTCTTTCTAATCCCTCCTTCTCATTTCTCTTTGACGGCTCATTTACAAAGTGTACTTTATTAATCGGAGCTTCATTATGCTCACTAATACCATCACAATATTTACTATTTCCTTTGTAAATATCTTGACATGGGTCTGCCCGTCTTTGTTGCCTGAATAAATACAAATAAATATATATTTTAAAAATGTACCTAAGTACCAAAATGGTGGTGAGTAGTTAAATTATTTCCTTGTGTGTTTATTTTGGTCTTGTTAAAACCGTAAATAAATCAGTTTTTTTAAATGTATCTATTGAAATTGATCTTGGTTTGGTGAAAATTGTTTTAATTGTTTAAACTGGTTTTGGACTACTTTGCGTGTGTGCTATTTGCGTTATTTTATATTTTTTTAAATTTTAAACTCTCACTTTTTTTTTAACAATATGTATATTTTGTGTGTGTGTTATTTGCATTATGAATTTTGTTTGGTTATAAATTCAGTTGAAAAAGTGATTGGTGCCCGCCAAAACTACCTTTAGTTTTGAATGTGCTCTAAGATACAAAAGGTTGGGAACCTCTGCTCTAAGGGGTAGGATGATTAGGCCCATGGCCTATAAACGGGTACGCGATCAGTGATAGTTTGGGAAACACTGTTTTATAAGCATTTATAAGCAATGATTTTTCACGATTTAGTGAATTGACCACAGGTATTTGACTGAGATATAAAATGTCTGAAAATATATATCCAAGAAATAATTCGCTGTAAGAAGTAAAAGAGGAACAAATCAATCTAAATCAAAGGTACATATTATATTTACATGTTTATTTTTGTAATTATACTAAACATAGAGTGGTAAATAGTATTTTACTATTTTTAATTAGAGTTCCAAAATATCATGGGTAACCCACCCACAAATAAAGTGTATTTATAAATTGTATTGCCGGTAGGAAGAGACACCTTAAAATCCAATTTTAAACAAAGGAACTCTGATTAAAATGTTTTAAACAATTTTTTTTAGTGTACTATATATATGTTTTTATTCATTATTACAAAGAGTGAATCATATTAATTTACAGGGTGTCTCGGAAAAATTGTGTAATGATTAAATTTAGGTAATGTCAACAAATGCTACTATTAAGAGAAATATTTTAAATATTTTTTCTACATACATGTATAGAGTTTGTATAGGTTGCGGTGGAAATAATTAGACGATCTATGTCGAGGAACGTGATAGACAACCTGCTAAGGTTGGTCTAACGTCCGGTGGACTCACCTGAGTGACATTATCTTCAAAAAGTGAACAAGTATAACATGTAGTTTGCTTTTATCTAGCTAGTGAATATTTACTGTTCAATTAAAGTGTTAATTTTTAAATTAGTAATCGTCTAATTGTTTTAGCCTCATCCTGTATATTGTACAATTATGATATTATTGAGAATTGATACATTTTAAATAAAGATAATTTACGTTCTCAGATTAAGAATATATGTAATCAACTTTTTCGGCAGTCTTTTAATTGAGTTGTGAATAGCTGTGTTAAGGTAATTAAAATATTATCAAAAAGTCATTAAAACGTATTTGAATCGTTAAACACTCTGTACTACTAATAATAAATGCAGTGAGTTTGTATGAGCTCTCAAGGAGCTCCAAAATCGAAAAGATAATTTAATTATTTATGTACTAGATTTATGTATTTATGTGTTAGCTTTTTATGTACAAAGTATAAATGAGATTTACACCCTTCTGGTGGTATTTCAACTTAATAACTATAAATAATTGTCTACAAATACAGTTGTTGGCTTTCAATTACTTATATATGAAGAAAATAAACATTTATAACATTTAAAAACAATTAATTAATGTTCAATGTATTTTATGATCTGAAGAATATTTCCCATAAGAATATTTTGTTTCCATTTTGATAAAGGATCTATGTAATTAATTATAATGTACTTGTACAAAGGTATTCAACTTTCGTTTGATTTAAATTTGAAACAAACTCATAAGTTTTAAGTATAAACTGCACAAATTATATTGTATATAATTTAAAAGTTATTGTATGATAAACTGAAACATATTAAATGCCTATCAATTTATGTTATATTTAAAAGTTCTCTTTAATAGACTTTGTATTTTTTATCAGCAATATAATAAGATTTAAAATGGTTATCACAGTCATTATTTGTTTTTAGTATGTTTGTATTAGTCACTATGAATTAATAGAATATTCTGAATAGAGATACATGCCATAAATATTGTAGCCACTCGCATTTATGGTCACACGTGCCCTAAAAGTATATTAACTGGGTAGCCTATAATGTGAAGGTTGAGGTTCAAACTTTGGCTGGGTATAATGAAAATGATTTTATCATTTATGATTTATCACTGTGATTTTTTTCCCTCATTCTCACCCTTCCACTCTGATACAGACTTATTTCCTATAATCTACTGTCCTCATTGCTACCCCATAGACGCAATAATAATATAATAATAATAATAATAATATAATAGTAATTTAATTTAAGTTTCTTTATTATAGTCCTGGCCAACAATCAGAGGACCTATACCAATATCAGCGCTTAAAAATATATACTAAATAAAACAAAATATAAGGATAGTTACATAAGAAAATAATTATGGCTATGTAATGATTTAGACAAGTAAATGAACTTTAAAAGATACATTGAAGAACGTTAATTAAAATCAATAAATATTGTCACTATTTAAATTAAACTTAATAAAATAAAATAATGCAAAACATATAATTGTGTTAATGGTAAGGGGGGTATCTTAAATAACCTTCCGACTTTGAATCTACTTTTGTGATAAAAATCAAACTCTTAGAGTTTGCTCTGTGGACGGATACGGGTAGTATTACTTTCAAACACCAGGGTTATTAGTGGCTTAATCTAAGAGAGGAAGATGTTTTATAGGAAGCGTATCCACACTAGCATGTAGAGAACATTGTCCCCTGTGAGGATAAAATGAGGTTCATCTACTGATACATGCGCAGTTTAATCAGGGCTCTGGTAATTAGGAAATTTTATAAACTATGAACATATTTTCTTGTGGTCAACATGCCATTTTACTTTATCATTAGTAGCCTATTAATTAATTATTTGACAGGTATTGATACTATTTATGAAAACTACCAGATCCAGGTCACATGACTTGCCAATTGAATATGAATATTACTAGTAGTTCTGTGAACAGTAGACTTCGCTCCTTTCGTGATCTTATTATTACTACAGTCTTATTATTATTATCTTTGGATTTCAGGTTGAAATATCTCTTATAATTTCTCCATGGATTTGAAGTTGATATAATTTTTCCTTGGTGATAAAATCAAACATGACAATTATGAATACTATACTCAATAGTAGACACATACATACCTAATCACGCCGTTCCATTACGGGAGAGGCAAGAAACTGTGTATATAGCTAAAAAAAATCTCTGTACTTAATCCATCCTCATTAGCTTTCACCACCCTATCCTTGCATACTCCCTTCGCATCAACAACATTCATACACAGAGTCATACATGCTCTTTTATTCTTAGAACTTCTAATGCTTATCTTTTTCACACATTAATCTACAACATTTAGCCACGTCTTACCCCTTACTTTTGATCCACAGACTCTACCTTCATATATTTGCTCGGTCACTCAATCCACACTTACCCTCTAAACATGCCCAAACCAACGTAACACGCTTCTTTCACTGTAGGCATATTATATTTATAGATCAGTAACAGTTATTTACTCGGTTTAAGATTTCAGCTTCAGATTAGGTGTAAACATTTACAAGGAAGGAAAGTTAATTACAACTATCTGTACATTTAATTTTTAGCTATTTCTTAAAATATTATTTTTAATACAGAATAGCAATGTCACCAAAACTATAACATCTTGAGACTTTATTAAATCAATATTGTTTCCTTTAGTTTGACTGATTAACCGACACCTTAGCTCAGTCAGTAGCGTGTTTTGTCTACTGAGCTAATGAATGGTCTAGGGTACAGTTCCCAGCATGGCCGAAAAATTTATTATTGATGAAATATGCGTTTACCTCTTTATATTGATAAGTTAACGACTGGGGACTGGATGTTGTGTCTCTCATGGTCTCAAGTAGATTATAAGACATATGAATCTTCGACAGGCCTAGCAAGCTGGTAATGGGAAATATATGGCTTGACGAAAAGATTCACCCAGGCCACAGGCTGGAAACAGAAATGGATGTAAAGTTCGACTCAGTATAGGTTATATAAAAGTGTCCCACACATATGACAGTGTACAGTTCAATTCACAGAGAAATAAACTTTTTGACAGATTTAATAAGTTGCTTGAACCATTTTCATATAATCATACGTCAACTCATGCGATATACTCCTGTCAGTTCTGATGGATAATATTTTAACAATACTTATAAAATAAAATTAATAATGTTAAATGTTATCAATGTTGGCCGCAATAAGCTATTCTTATATTTTCTGAAAGAGCTTTCCTACCAAAATCTTAATATATATTTAGTCGGACATCCAAAGGAGGAAATGTATTCAAAAGTTTAGAAACGTTAATATATCTACATTCATACGGCAAGCTGTATGCCATACAGCTGTCATTTTTAATAGATGGTGTGAATATTGATAACTGTAAAATATATTGGCCGTTTCCGAGCTAAAAGTAGATAAATATTTTTTAAATATAGGTTTTAGAAATCGAAGGCAGACAATTTAGAAGACGACTACCTAGATAATCAGACAAAATAAATTAAATTAGAAACTCTAGACCAAAATGGAGGTGGTCTTTATGTATTTATAAAACTAGTAGAGCAAATTGTGATCCAAAAAATCCTTATGTTCTTTCAATCTCCTATGAAACAATAGAGTTTTCTACCTCACCAAGAAGCAGTCTTAGCTACTTCTTGGTGAGGTAAAAAACTCTAATATTATATAAGAAACTGATAAAAAATAAATAAACTAAAAACCAAATAATAGCGAAAATAGGGTGAATTAGTGTAACTATTACAAATTTAAAACTTGAGAGCAAAACTAGCGAAATCGCACACATTTACTAGTGACAGAATAATTAAAATAAACATCTGTTGACATAGCGTTGTGAACCATTATGCTCTTTTGTGAAATGTTTTGTTTACTTTTTCCCCAATATGGTTCTATTACATTGTATATTATTTCATTAATATCTTTTGATGAAATGTAATGCTCTTTTTTTCCATTATTATTATTATTATTTATTATTAGCGCCGCGTCCTACTACCCGTTCGGGTTATACGCACTTACGCTAATGTGTAATGGTAGGGTGATTGTGAGATGAAATGAAGGACCTACAGTTTAACGTGGGATCCGAACCACGGTGGAGGCCTGGTATTCCCCACATTCACAAGTTGTGATTATTTTTCCATTATTATTCTGAATTATTGTATGTTACTTCTTTTCACATATCTTATAATTGATCTGAGGCAAATTGGGCTATCTCTGAAACACGACCGTTTGTGTACTCAGTGTTTTGCTATATGCATGAGCTGGGCACGGGGTATGTATTGATTATTTAAGGTATTTTGATTTATTTATTGCTATACATTGTTTGGGGTTGTAATAGAGATTAATTTTTTTAAATACAAGAAGACATTATACTAAATATGGCGGCTCGATGGTTCATTTCATAGCTTGATATAGTTATGGTCCAACATCTTAACCCAGTCAGTAACATGTCTGTCTACTGAGCAAGGGTCCCGGGTTCATTTCCTGGAATGGCCGAAAAATGTATTATTGGTAAAATGTGGGTTTCCCCTTTCACACTGATGAATTAACGGCCGGGTATGGATATTGTGTCTGTTTTAGATTTAAGTTAGTTCAGAAGTTGTGTGTTGTGTCGGTTCAGAAAGTGCTTAAGTACCTCAAATAAATGTAAATGAAAAAAAATATATATAGCTATGATGCAAGCGAATACCGGTGGCTCCATATTTAGGTAAAGGAGCTATAAAGTATGTACGGTGCGCTGAAATAATTATTTAAATTATTCTTTAACTTGAAAAATGAGGCCTGAATACGGGAATCGAACCCAGGACCTTGGACTTAGTACGCCAATGTAGCCACTGAGCTATCCAGGTGTCATCCCATTCCCAGGGTCATTCTTCCCTCATATATTAAATCAAAATGTGACTGCGTTATTTGATAGCTCGTGATCTTAATTAATCACTCATATTATATAGCTGACGATTTCCGCACGTCCATCACAGACTCTTCCTTAAAATGTGAATGAAGAATGACCCTAACAGCGGGACGATTACTGGATAGCTCAGTGGTCAAAGCATTGGGATACTAAGCTTATCGTCCGGGGTTCAAATTCCGTACCCAGGTTCAATTTTTAATTCAAAGATTATAATGTGTTTATAACCGTAATTAACAATTATAATAGCCTAGCTATTTAATCCATCATTTATTTAAAAGACTGAACTAATTAGAGGTGGCTAAGAGTCGTGATATCACACCAATCTTGATCACCAATGATGGAAATCTTGGGGTCCAAATATAGGTGAGTATAATTGGGGTAAAGGGGTTTTCAAAATGTATTTTTTCTTTGCATTGGATCTTTCATGCCCTCCCTGTGGAAATACGGGTTCATTTACTTGAAACTATACCCCTCCTCATCTTTTCCTTAAAGTTAAGTTATTGATAATCCTTGTGTTGAACGAAATATTCAAAAATAGGATAGATTTCCAGGAAACCACATCAGTATTCACTCTGAAATAGGGCTGAAAAAAACACAGTGAAAAAAATTAATATTTTTAGTGTAGCAGGTACACATCCAATCCAATACCTTAGCTCAGTCTCAAGCATGTCTTTCTTCTGAGATAAGGGTCCCTGGTAGGATTCCCGGCATGACCAAAATAATTTCATTGGTGAAAATATGGGTTTACCCTTTCTTAGTGATAAATTAACCGCAGGGGTTTGGATGTTGTGTTGATGTTCTAATCTTAAGTTAGATTATAAGGCATACGGAGCTCTGACAAGTCTATTAAGTCGGTAGTGGAAAATATATGGCTTGAATAAAAAACTGAACCCTAATATAGGCTGTAAACAGAAATGCATGTAAAGTAAAAGTACACATCCAGTCCTAACCTTTCAGGTCGAACTCAGGAATGCTGACCGTTGCCCTAGATATACTCTTCTGTTATTATTCATATAAATAAAAAAAAGCCAACCACAATCAACTGGCGGACATATTTCCGCCTGACCCATATTCTAATTAGGTTTAGGAAAGTATAATTAACAAGGTCTGTCAGGAATATAGAACGCTCGTCTGAAATATTAGTTGATAAATAGCATGGAAGTAATTAATGACCTAAGAGGGGGAGGGGGAATAGGAAGGTAAATAGTTTGATATGTGGGTTCCATATTTTAGATGACACACACCCGCTCCAGTTGCCAAATGGTCTAAGGCGTGACTTCCGTGTTGGACTGGTGTGAAGATGATGGGGAGATCTGGGTTTGAATCCGGGTCCGGTCTACTGAGGATGGTTTTTACTCAGTGATTTCCCACTATCCTTCCAGGCCAATGCAGGTAGATTACCTCTAAAAGGCTTCCTTCTTCATCCCTACTCCATTAGAGTAATTATCATGAATGTGTAATAACTTATCAGGTAGTAAGATGAGGTGATTATATATATATACATATGAGAGACACACACCAGAAATAAGATATATTTCTATACATTTCTTGTTGTGACAATAAAATGTGAATGGTGGGGTGCTAGTATACTCCAAAATGTTTATGCCCACGGTTATCCGCATTCATTTTGAAACCAAAATGACATGTCGTAGGCTATTTACACTTTTTTTTTTGCCGTGAATAAATTTAAATGGAATCTACTCTCATGAATCTGTTATAAAATAAAGTTTATGACAGGTGCTAGAATTGACCTAATCTATTTATTTTTCCCAGTAAATTTTCCACTTTATTATAAATGAGGTTATAATGAATGATAATTTTATTTAAATTATTTTATATTGAACTTCCTTTAACTAGTGCTAAAATATAAACTATTTAAAGTAATATAATTATTCATGGGATAGCTAGGACAAGTAATTACTTAGCATGACTAATTAATATTACCTATAATGATTGCCTTTACAAATTAAATAATATATATTTAAGTTGGGGATATAGGGAACGTGAGAAAAGAACAGTGGTTTTTCTCTTTTTATAGCAAAACTTTTTTTGGTAAAACTAAATCAAATATTGCTTCAGTACAAACGTCTAGTTTAATTTTATTCACATGCTGATATCAACAGTTCTTGAATATCTATCAAGGATGTCCTGGAATTTAATGAAATGTTTCTCTTCATTCAAAAAGTTCGTCATCTAATGCTGCTGTGCTTATGACAGGTATTCAACAATTACTGTTGACACTTGTTTCAGTAGCTGCATGATCTAACGCTCTACTCTCGTGTTAAACTGCCAAGGATGGGGAGAACGTGGTTCAATCCCAGTCGGGTGCATAGAGTTTTTTCCAAAATGGTTTTACACTCTCATTCCACGCAAATGTGGGTACACTTCCTAAATATAACCTTCCTAATCCCTAAAAACATAAACGTAACTAGTACATGGGCGTATATGCCGAACAAGTAATAAGACGTGGTACTAAAAAGAACAAAAAGAAAATGGTAACGAAGTATATCCTCGCCGTCTTTTTCCGGGCCGAGTAAAATAGGGCCAACCGTTCCTTCCTGTGACCTCGTTACCCCTTTATACCAGGTCTTAAGTGCGTGTTCCCCTTTCAACAATAGACTCGCGAGATCAAAGACTAAACATTCAAATCAAAATACTTGTTTTAAAACCGCTTTATTAAACACTGTAATACTGACACAGGAACTAATGGAATTTAAGGAAGTCGGGGCATTAAAAGTTTGAAGGGACGAATAAACACACGTAATTATATAATTAAATTTAATAAATATTTATTAATTAATCTTTGTGATAAAAAAAATAGTTTCGTCATGGTGCCGTTGTGTAGCTTCCCATTTGCCAACTAAAGTCACGGGTTTTAATTTCATCAAGGTGACTTGGTGGTCTAGGGTTAAGGTGTCAGGCTTATGTGCTGGGGGTCCGGGGTTCAATCCTTGGTCCCTGCACAGATTTATCTGATTGCCAAACCCTTCCTTCACCTCTGACAAGACGTGTATTAATCACAACTTGTGAATGTGGGGAATGCCAGGCCTTCACCGTGGTTTGGATCCCACGTTAAACTGTAGGGCTTCCATTTCATCTCACAATCACCCTACCATTACACATTATCGTAAGTGCGTATAACACGAACGGTTATTAAGACGAGGTGCTGATAATGATAATATAACGACGTCTATCATTTTGTTTCGCTTATCTTATCTTAGGTAACAGTAACTTCTTCCTACCCACTTCGGTGGCCACATTGTAATGATATGGAATTATACATCCCAATAATTTATTATTCACATCTATATTCAAAATTACGATTATATAAATGCGAGCGGGTAGTAAGATTTATTTGTGTTAAGTTGTTAAGTTGCAAGGTATGGCGACATCCTTCTACGGCTCTGTTTAGAAATACAACGCAGTTTTGTGAACAAAAACGCACCTGGATGACCACACCTTTTCCCTTTTAGGAAGCTTCGAGAAGGAAATGACGCTTGATATACCCCTTCAGGGTACGCATCTCTTCACTTTCCTTCCTGACGAGGAGCCGTGTAGGTAGAATCTATGACACCTTAATCTGTGTTCTAAATCTCACGTGTCGGGAATTATCATACATATAAAGTAATAGTCGGGCTTTTATTAAAATCTACAGTGTGTGAAATATTTAACAAAAAACTGTTTATCTACTTAAAATTAAAAAACTATAAAACACCAGAACTTTTAATTTATAAAATAAGATATCATTCCTTTTAATTATTATAATACAGAACAGCAAACTTGGACCCAATTCAATCGTTGTATCAAATGTCACCCTAATGGTGGCGTACAAACATTAATATATATGGCTAGCTCTTTAAAACGTTACAATATGGTATAATATTATTATTATTAGCACCGCGTCTTACTACCCGTTCGGGTTATACGCACTTACGCTAATGTGTAATGGTAGGGTGATTGTGAGAAGAAATGGAGGACCTACAGTTTAACGTGGAATCCGAACCACGGTGGGGGCCTGGCATTCCCCACATTCATAAGATATCTTGTCAGAGGTGAAGGAAGGGTTTGGTAATCAGATAAATCAGTGCCGGGACCAAGGATTGAACCCCGGCCGCCAGCACAGAAGTCTGACACCTTACCCCTAGACCCCAGGTCACCTATCATGGTATAGAGTGTCACTCTCTCATTAGATTAGACTACAGATGACAAAGAAATCAAGGTTCAAATTTCGGTCGGGTGTACTGAGGGTGGTTTTACAAAATGGTTTTCCACTCTTCCTCCACGAAAATGCTGGGATATTTCTTCTAAATATAACCTTATTCATCCCTAAGATCAATAGCATAGTTAGTACTGTACATTAACCTATAGCCCGAATGGGTAGTAAGAAGAGGTGTTTTAAAATATATTTATATATGTATTCCATCAGATTTTGCATTAAATTTGTTGCTATACAAATGGGCTACGTACTGTTTTGTTTTAATCATTTATTTATTGACCATCATAATATTTTTAGGATTCTTTTTTCTTTTCTATTTTCATATTTTGTAAATGTTATTTTTATACGTGAGTAAATGGAAGGTATCTCCCATTTGCCGAGCTATTAACAAATGGCTCAATTTTGAGGTAAAGGAGCAAGAAAGTATGTGTGGTGCATGGTATCATTGATTTTTATCAATCGGCCCCGTGATGTAGTGGTCAATGCACCTGAATACTAGCCTATAGGTCCCAGGCTCGATTGCTGGCTGATATCAAGAGTATTTTTCCCTAAAGGGGAACTACCCCAACGGTTATCAAGGTTTGGTCAGTTAGGCTTAAGTTAGGTTTAAATGTTTCCACTGGTTCCCCAACCTCATACTCACAATCACCCTCATCTCATCAGGACATGGAAAGAGCCTCCTCGGAAAGGATATACGATTAGTACATTAGAGTGACCCCTGGGCAACGGTACATTAGTACTGGCTAATCTTACCACTACTTAGCTACGAATGATGTACCCAAACGCGCAATATTATATTATTTATTTGTATTAATTAACAAATGTTTAGAAATCAAGTTTATATATAAATACAGTATACAACTTGATGAAACTAATTATTATTAGCAGCGCGTCTTACTACCCGTTCGGGTTATACGCTCTTACGCTAATGTGTAATGGTAGGGTGATTGTGAGATGAAATGAAGGACCTACAGTTTAACGTGGAATCCGAACCACGGTGGAGGCCTGGCATTCCCCACATTCACAAGATGTCTTGTCAGAGGTAAAGGAAGGGTTTGGTAATCAGATAAATCTATGCCGGGACCGAGGATTGAACCCCGGATCCCCAGCATAAAAGTCCAACACCTTAACCCTAGATCCCCAGACATTGTTATAGAAACATAATGGGGGGGGGGGGGGGATGATAGACATGACATTTCACCAACGATTTAAAGAATTATTTTTTTGAAAGGTAGCATAGAAGAGTTAACATACGAGTAGTATGACATATACTTAGACATGATAGTTTATGACAAGTATAGTTCTAGAAGGAGATGTGGAAGGGAGAGATTCAAGAGTGAGACCAAGACTAGAGTACACGAATCATATAGAGAATGATGTTGACAGAAGAAGGTACAAATATGTTTTTATTTAATATATTTGTTCAAGATTGGCAACAGTGGGTATCTGCAGTTAACCAATCCAAATATTGACGATCTAATGATGATGATGATTACTATAATATATTTTCTGACCTGCTTCGGTAGCCGAATGGTGAAGCGTCATTCTCTTAATAAGCTGGACTGCTGATTACGAGGATATCAAAGTTCGAATCCCTGTTGAGTCTACTGAGGATGGTTTTCCCTAAAAGGCTTACCAATATACCTCCACGGAAAAGCGGGTACACTTCATCTAAATTATACCTTACTCATCCCTAACACATTAGTGTAACCAGCGTGTGTATAGCCTGATTGGGTAGTAAGACCCGATACTAAAAATGGTAGGAAGGCCTTTTTTTTCAGAAAATACAACAATTTTGTTTTTTGTAATCAACAATGATAACATTTTACAATATTATTGGTGTAATTTTATAGGTAATGCTAATTTCTTTCAAATGTTATAGCTGAAGGTCAGGCGACTTGACGTATTCCAACATGAAAATAATTCTGGTTGCTTTGAGCTGTTATTGAACTTTACTCTACATTCTCTTAAATTTACAACTAGGTTTTTTGTAGAGTTATTACGGTATTTACCCGAATCCAAGAGGACCCTGAATCTAAGACGACCCCCAGTTTTTCAGTGGTCCTGGATAGATTTTTGTAAGTGGTATTTATTATATTATGAATGAAGAAAATAATAATTATGGTAGACTTATTTTGTAATGTTGACAAATGTTTTTTATTTACAAAACAAAACACCCATGTTGACTAAAAATCTAATTATAGTTGCAGAATTTCTAGTTAATTTATTTTTTGTCCCATTGCTTTTGCATAAGAAGGTTAACTTTGAAAAAGTTTCATAAAAACAATGATAATCGTTAGTGAAAATACGAGTCTCATACATACCCTACTCCCCTTAATACTAACAATGGACTCGACTATTAAGTATTAACACGCTAGCTTCTAAAACGTGACACTTTCACTATCACAATGATAATAATTATAGCCCACAGAAAATAAAATAATATAAAGTAAAGAGATATACGAAGAAATCAAAGGACAAATATACAACAAACTGTTACTTTTATAAAGAAAAGATAAACACATTTCATATGTTACAAAAAATCTAACCAATAAACACGTCTGCTGCAAATTACCGTAAAAGTCAGCCGCCATGACAGCAGAGCGTAAAAAATGTGTGATGATTGAACAAGCATCTTTATTCTTATTTCAAAACAGATGATCTAGGAACATCTAATCAAAGATAATAATTTACTTGATATCATACAAAAGTTAGCTATTTAGTGGAGTTTCACGAATTAAAACTCAAGTTTGGCATCGCTAAAATTGTCTAGTAAACTTAATGTATCATCAATTGGTTGTTTAAATCGATTAGAGTTTTCTTATCACGTCTTACTTGACAAGCGCTAGCTATGTAGGCAAAATTTTAAGACTTAAATACGTAAAAATTGGATAACTTATTATTTGTTTTTAAATCTATTTTGATTGTTATGAATGGCTGAATTTTTAATATCGTAGTGAATTAATTGGAAAAGTAATCAAAAACAACACAACGAAATAAAATTAAATTCGATTATGCCATTTTAGATGTCAACCGTGTTGAATACTAAAGAGTGGTATCGAGATTTTTAGCTTATAGTATCGATTATTGTGATACCAGTCGATACGATTGCTATCATCCATCGTATCAGGTGACAGCTAGGTAGCTCTTTATTTTTAAAGTTAACCTAAGAGATAGCCTAAAAATCTGTTAAAATAACAAAATATTCTGTGATCTGTGTTATATCTTAAGAACCCTCGAAAATGGATAAAATCTCTTTTTTTTAAAAAAAAGGCAGCCCTGCACTATTGTATTAATATTAAATAAGGATGAAAAATGTGACCTTTTGATGTAGGCCTAACCCAATCCTTAGTCTGCGATTTTAAGGTCTCCCCTAGATTTTGAAGCCACACATATGGGAAAAAACTCGTCTTAGATTCAGATAAATACGGTATATTCATTAATAATGCTAAAAAACAATGTTTATACATGCATTTAAATTAGACTTGTTGTAAAACATAATTGTATGGCAATTGTTCACAAGGCAGAAAAATCAATTTGGTGCTTAAATAACGTTGATGATATATTTTAAATTAAAAGTGAATATTTATTTAGCGATTTTCTTCATATCTTTTGACCAAATACGATTGTGTTTTGTTCTGGAGTATAGTAGTCAGGAGTTAACGATTACAATTGGGATGAATCGTCTTAAGGTCCGCTTTCGTTGCAACGAAAACTTGAAGTAATACGTTACATACACCTGCCTCGGTGGCATAATTAGCTAAATCGCTAGTTTTGTGTTGAGTTAGACTGCCGAGAACGGGGAGATAGAGGTACGAATCTCACTCGGGTGAACTGGGGTGTTGTTTCCTAAATGGTTTCCCACTCTGCATCCACGCAAATGCGGTTTCACTCTCCCTATATTCAAACTTACCAATTCCCAGTCCATTAGTGTGAATAGTACCTAAGCTTATAACCTTAACTGATAGTAATACACGGTGCTAAGAATAATTATCTTTCTTTCTAGCTTGTCTGAGATGGGAAGGTCTACATCCAGACCTACTATTATAGGTTGTACTTCTTAATCTATCTTCTAAAGCCACCTTCCTCATTTCTACTCTATTATTGTAAATATGTTATATAGAATGAAAATATTGAACACTTACTAGTTATTTACTATACTTCAAAACAATTACATAACCTACAGTATAACTGGAACGTTGCTCTACAGTTGTGGTGCATATGTATACAATATCGCAAAACTATAGCGCCGTGAGGTAGATAATATATACTACTTGCTCTACAGTTGTGGTACACAGGTTGTATATGTATACAATATCGCAAAACTATAGCGCCGTGAGGTAGACAATATATACTACTTGCTCTACAGCTGTGGTACACATGTTGTATATGTATACAATATCGCAAAACTATAGCGCCGTGAGGTAGATAGTATATACTACTTGCTCTACAGTTGTGGTACACAGGTTGTATATGTATACAATATCTCAAAACTATAGCGCCGTGAGGTAGATAATATATACTACTTGCTCTACAGTTGTGGTACACAGGTTGTATATGTATACAATATCGCAAAACTATAGCGCCGTGAGGTAGATAATATATACTACTTACTCTACAGTTGTGGTACACAGGTTGTATATGTATACAATATCGCAAAACTATAGCGCCGTGAGGTAGATAATATATACTACTTACTCTACAGTTGTGGTACACAGGTTGTATATGTATACAATATCTCAAAACTATAGCGCCGTGAGGTGGATAATATATACTACTTGCTCTACAGCTGTGGTACACATGTTGTATATGTACACTATCGCAAAACTATAGCGCCGTGAGGTAGATAATATATACTACTTGCTCTACAGTTGTGGTACACAGGTTGTATATGTATACAATATCTCAAAACTATAGCGCCGTGAGGTGGATAATATATACTACTTGCTCTACAGCTGTGGTACACATGTTGTATATGTATACAATATCGCAAAACTATAGCGCCGTGAGGTAGATAGTATATACTACTTGCTCTACAGTTGTGGTACACAGGTTGTATATGTATACAATATCTCAAAACTATAGCGCCGTGAGGTAGATAATATATACTACTTGCTCTACAGTTGTGGTACACAGGTTGTATATGTATACAATATCGCAAAACTATAGCGCCGTGAGGTAGATAATATATACTACTTACTCTACAGTTGTGGTACACAGGTTGTATATGTATACAATATCGCAAAACTATAGCGCCGTGAGGTAGATAATATATACTACTTACTCTACAGTTGTGGTACACAGGTTGTATATGTATACAATATCGCAACACTATAGCGCCGTGAGGTAGATAATATATACTACTTGCTCTACACTTAGGTGATGTGCATAATGTATGTTACCAACATAAATATCATATAGGGATGTGTGGTATACAGTGTGTACTAGCTGTTCTAAATTGGTGTTGTACTTGCAGTATACCCTTTTTTTTACACTAGGGCTATCACATTAATGGGATAAGGATGAGGAAGGTAGAAATTAGAGAAAATATATTAAGATATTTTTAGAAAGTGAGAAGAAAATCATTTAGGGTGAAAAAAATTACATTCAGTACACTCTGCAGAGATTTGAACTCCAACGTCCCGATTGCTGGCAAACCAGACTAAACGAGATAACGTGTTAGTCCACGTGTTCACTAGTGCGGGCACACCTACAAAGTATTATTATTATTATTATTATTATTATTATTATTATTATTATTATTATATAACCGCGTTTTACTACCCGTTTGGGTTATACGCTCACCTACAAAGTAATAGGCCTATATTATATACAATATTTCTTTCAGAGGTTTATTATTCAACTGAGCGGGATGCAAGCTGACTCATAGATTAAAATTTTAGAGCCCCACTTCGGTGATCTAATGCTCTAAGACTGGACTGACGATGATGGGTATATCGGTGCTCTAATTCCGGTTTCATGTGCTGAGGGTGGATTTTCTAAATAGTTTCCCACTATATCTCTAATAAAACCTGGGTACACTTCCTTAAAATTAAACCTTACTCATCTGTAGCACATTATAGTAACTATTGAATAAGCGTATAACCCGAATGATTAGCGAGAAGCAGTGACAAAAAACAAAATGGTTGGAGTTTAATATCGTAGTTAGGTATTTTAAATAGGGGTTATCCAACACCTTAGCACAGTCGGTAGCATGTCTGAATTTTGATCTAAGGGTACCGGGTTTGTTTCCCGGCATGGCTGTAAAATTTATCATTGATGAAATATGGGTTTACCCTTTCACATTGATGAATTAACGGCCGGGGACTGGATGTTGTGTCTGTCCTAGTCTAAAGTTATATTATAAGGCATACGAAGCTACAGCAGGCCTGGTAAGCCGATAGTAGAAAAGTATGGCTTGAATAAAAAAAACTGACCCAGGCCACAGGCCGGAAACAGTAATGGATGTAAAATATTTAAAATAGGTGTGTTTAGGTGACATGAAATGAAAATATAGAGGATAAAGTGGAACGATTGGTTGACTTATGAAGAGGTTATCAAAAGAGTAAATTAAACTATAACCATGCTGAAAGTGATTATTCGAAGAAATACCAACTGAATGGGTCACATGATTTTTTTAATGCTTTTTGGGTGATGCCATAGGAGGCAAAACTTAAGGGGAAAAGGGACCAATAAGATCACTATTGATTGATGACCTCGAACAAGTAAATAAGATAAAGGTTCAGGATCTAAAAAAGGAAGATGCTACTAGGACATGATGAAAGACTCAATTTGGACAAGGTGATGGAACTATCGAAACAAAGAAAATTTAAATAAAAAAATAGCTTTAAATAATCAAGCTCATTGTTTTAAAACTTTTAAATGAAGTCGGTGACCTGGTGGTCTAGGGGTAAGGTGTCAGACTTCTGTGCTGGCGGCCGGGGTTCAATCCCGGTCCCGGCAAAGATTTATCTGATTACCAAACCCTTCCTCCACCTCTGACAAGACATCTTGTGAATGTGGGGAATGCCAGGCCTCCACCGTGGTTCGGATTCCACGTTAAACTGTAGGTCTTTCATCTCACAATCACCCTAGCATTACACATTAGCGTAAGTGCGTATAACCCGAATGGGTAGTAAGACGCGGTGCTAATAATAATTTAAATAAAGTCAATATTTTATTAACTTTTTAAGCACGTACGTGTATGTTTTATTCAAATCAAATTAAAAATAGGATTTTATGGGAATCATTGTTAGAAATCAACGAAAACAAAAAAAAAGTAGATCTCAACATAGTTTTACAAAAATTCAAATAGTTTATTTAGATAAACTCTCATTAAACCATTATTCATTATTATTTGATAAAACTAATTAATATTTATTACATTATAAACAAATTGGGGTCTAAAATATTTTCTTAACAATATTTATCAATGAACAAATATAATAAGTGAAATCGCTTCGAAAAAATGGGTCATGGTTAGTTTGTTCTTTATTTCTTTTTCCATTGAAATAACGTGAGTAACGTTACAGGTCAGGTCATAGTGGAGCAACACATTGTTTACGGTGAGAGAAGGTGGATGGTTGGTGGGGGAGTAAAAGAGGGGTGGGGGGTGTAGCCCGATGTGCTTTTATTCGCGCCGCTAGCTCCTAGCATTGTGCGCGCACCAGCTCTGATTGAGCTAAAGGCGACTTTGTGGGTCACACAACTCCCGCCGCTCCGCCAGCTCACCTGTTTTGTAGTTGGCAGTCAGGGGCGTTCGGTCATACGGAGGTGGGGGCGTCACTCGCCTTAGCCGGCATATTCCAGCGGCGAACGTTCACATAGCTGCGTCTCCAGACCCTCAGTTGAATCAATACTCCAGGCGGAAAGAGACAAGTTACACAGCCTCTTCAGAGATTTGGGGAAAATAAAAAGGTAGTGTAATTTCAACTACCATTTGTAACCAATTTTACAAAATTATATATATATTATTGAATACGTTTACAAAATTATCACGGATAATTCACTAGAAAATTTTGTTTTTATGTATATACGAGTATTTAACATTTTAAAATAAATATCAAATTTTGTTTGCTAATTATTTCATGTGAATAACTTACTTATCACATTAAATTTTCAAGTATTCCCTCAGCGTATAGCCCGAACAGGTAATAAGACGTGGTGCTAAAAAAATGTATTCACCAAATTGCTATTTGAGTAATAATTTGACATATTTGAAAATAATAGTTTTAAGAGAAATGAAAATTAGGAAAGAGAAATACATTTAAATATTTAGCAATAGATAAAAGGGAATTAGTATGTTCTTTCATTTAATTTGAAAACTATCTTTTTATGTGTGTAAAAGTCAAAAAGTATAAAATATGTAACATTAATAATGATATACTTAAAATTTAAATATTTTTGTTTATATTAAAAAAAACAAGGTTTAATTACACACATTTTTGATTTCCACTAATACTGAGGGCTTTTAACCATTTAATAAAACACGTTATAATTAATATTAAAAAATTGGATTTGTTAATCTTGTTAAATCGAATCAAAATACTTTTAATGAATAAATACACACTGATTCCTAAATTGTAACACGAAACATAAATAAAATGTTGATTTTTAAGTTAAAATTTTAGATATTGTGTGTGCCTTTTATAAATTAATTTAAAAAACGGTATTATTATTTCAAAGTGTTGGATTAACCAACATTTTAAATGAAAAATACACCTTTGGATTAAAATACAACAGCTATTCCAAATACATTCTATAAAAGCTGTTACGTGTGAATTATAGCAAGATGCTAGTGCTAAAATAAAGATAAAGGTTTGTTGTATTTTAATAAGAGCTATGACCATGGTCCGCATTTGTCACTTTGGCTATTTAGCAATTTTTTTATTGGAATGTGTAATTTTTTTGTAATATTTGGGCATTTATGTTGAATAATCATATGTATAAATTCCATCGGTACTTTTTGATTTATTCGTCTGCATCCATCACGAGTTTTTGTTAATACTTTTGAGAAGTTTTTCTGTAAATTTGAAATAATTCCTTAGAGCTTGTAGGCCTTTTTTTGATAATACGACTATAACTATTTTCTACCACTCATAAAAGTTATTTACAGATTTTTGAAAATTTTAGTTTAATATATAATAAGTCTTCCCTTGAAATGTACTGTACACATTTATGCAGCAATTTTACACAGTGGGAATACAAAATAACATCATGGTCAGGCGTGTAGCTGAGGGGTTAAGGGTATCCTTTTGGTATGTAAGACACCCCCACCCCTTTCTCTTCCCCCCTACTATAGAAATTAGCATACAATTATACAATATTTTAATCGATATTATATAAAAGGTAATTTGAGTCTAATAATAGTCCAAGGTATTGAATGGTCGGCTGCAGCCGGCTATTTTGGTTCCCTGTGAGGTTATAAATCATATTATATATATTTATTCCCGTATTTTAAAGTCTCGCGAAATGATTTGGTCTGGTGTCTATTTACTTCCTCCTCCCCATCCTAAATAATATAATCCTAAATGCTTGCCTGACGATGGTTTAAATAAATTATACGTCTATAGTTTATTATTTTATTTAGTAAATTTGCTTTAATTATAGAACACATGTTATTTAGTCAATAAATAATAATATTGCAATTTAAAACAAATTCTTGCATTTTGCTTAGTATTTCTTTTTTATGACTTTTTTGATAACTTTACTCCAGCTTGCATCCTGTGAAGAAGTATTACCAAGGCGCTATGAGGAAGGAGGAGGTGGTAAGAACAAAGGAGAAGGTAGTTCTACAGTCGGGGCGCTTTCTCGGTACATCGTCCTTTCTGCCTGTCGTCAGGTAGTATTGCTCAACTAGTTAATCATACATATATTATAAGGAATAGGACCCTAGAATCTTTGAACCTTTGAATCCCTAAAATACTTAAGGAGGTTTCAGGATTTGAAACAAATTTTAATTCAAGGTTTGAAAAAAAAAATTGAATATTATTTATTTTGTTATTGCTTTTATGATATGTATTAGAGGCTTAGCCCAAAAAAAAACACTATACGATAAGCCTAAAAACCAGACCCCATTTCATTAATTTATTGCGAACAAAATCATAATTGGAGAAAAGAGATAATACCAATTTGAGAAATTTAACCTCTTTTTACTATCATATTTACTAAGAATCGAATTAAAAAGTCGTAGGTAAAGAAAAGATACGAATTCAGGAAAAGGGAGATTAAACCATAATTACTATTTATTATTATTAGTGCAATAACTTTTTTATTATGGTTTTTGGAAAACATACATAAATATCTATCTTTTAAAAGTTATATTATATTATAGTTAAATTTGATTATATTTTAGTAAGTATACAATATAATTATACAATGTCTTCAAATACATTTTAACAGTTACATATAGTCCCATCCTTATCAAAAGATCTTAATCTGACGGTACAAAGAGCTTCTAAGGGTCGGTCTTATGACTCCTGGATAAATATTAATCTGGTATATAAATATTTATATATGGTGGATAAGTTAAAAGTGCGTCTTATTACTGCAAGATAGAATTTATTTGCCAGATAAAATGTATTTGTCCATCACATTATTATCAGGAGGTTAAAGTACCTGATAATTTTATCTGAAAGTTAAAATAGTTGTTGCCATAATGACGCGTTGTTTTTAATAAGTTTTCACCTATCAGAATCTGTTTTTAGGTTAAAATCTTTGTTCAGGTGTTTAGTAAGCACAGGCCCGGGTTCTAGCTATATAAAGTTAGAACATTTAATTCACAATTTTATATAAACTGACAAGCAATTTGTAGAGTTATGTTTATATAAGAACAAATTATCAAAATGTTAATACAACAAACGAAATTTTGTAAAAGTTGTACCCAACTATTGCCCACATTTTGGCAGACAACGAAATTTTTACTTGCAAGACAACTTACCTTCTGCGCTCACGTGACGTCATCTGTTTCCTCGCACTCGTTTAACCACCATTAAGGTCCTGACACAGACTCCGTATCCGTAGGTCCGTGGTCCGTAGTCCGTAGTCCGTAAGAAATCGATGCTACAATATCAGATTGCTCTGGCCACAGAGTCCTTATCCGTAAGTCCTTACTCCGTAGAAGTTGCCCAACTTTAACTTTCTACGGACTCGTTTATACGGACTACCAATCACAGCCAAGTAAATATGCGCATGCGCCTTGAAATAAAGAAAGAATATCGTGATAGAATCCGTCGCTATGGAAACATATACAAAATGAAAATATGGCTACACGCGGACCTATTTCAGAAACATTTTTAAAAATCTAAACACTCCGGGAAGAGCGGCTTCTAGGAAAGTGTTTTCTGAGAAATATCAAGTTCTCAGAAATATTGAATTTGCTGTTGTAGGTTCAACACCCCTATTATTTGGTTTATATTCCATTTACTAGTGTCATTACCTTTTTCTAATTGATAAATATGGATAATAGTGATTTTGAAATGGATTCTCTTCTTATTGATTGTGTTCGGCAAAGGCCTCTTTTGTTTAATAAAAAACTTAAAGAGTTTAAAGACGCTTTAAGAAAGGAAATTGCCTGGCTAAGTATTTCAGAAATCATCGGGATACCAGGTAACTTTTTGGCTACAAGTAGGCCTACTTTTACTTTGAAAGCCAAACCACTTTTTTTAAATGTTGCATTTATTTATGAAAACGAGGGGGAAAAAATATATGCATAAATAGTTACTACTCGTATTTTTTTTTATCAGGGTGACTCCTTTTTTAGGCATTTAGAAAATCCACCCGAGTTAGAAAAATATTTGTAATAGTGTAACCCAAACCTCTCTGTTTTTTAAGCCCAGTCCTTTATAGGCACTCATAGAAAATTCATCTGAACTAGAGACATGTTTGTACTTCTGTAATACAAACCATTCTTTTTTTCTTAGCACGTCTTACTACCTATTCAGGTGATAGGCCTGTATACAAATTACTAATGGGTTAGAGATCAGAAGGGTTGAGTTCAGAGGAAGGAATCAGGAAGGTTGAATTCTGAAGAAGTGCACCTGCGTTTGTGTACAGTGAGAGTGGAAAACCCACCCTCACTGCACCCGACCAAATTTAAACGGCGATTTCCCCGTCTTCAGGCTCTACATGCATAATGTATCTGTTCATATATTTTACTATGCCTAGTCCTTTTTTAGACAATTAGAAAATCCACCTGAGCTAGGAACATGTTCGCATGAGTGGAATCTAAACCACTCTAGCCAGATTGTGTGGCATTCTTCCCCTGGTGTACATTGGCACATGTAATTAATATTGAAATAGGACTTGCAAGTTTGTGATAGCCGCAAAGGCCAGCACCACTCATAGGGGCTACCTAATATGTCAGGCAAAGCCCAAAGTTGTTTTTTTAAATAATTCTGCTTTTTTAGCACATAGAAGTATCTTGTCAAATACCCGCCTCGGTGTAGTTATTTAACGCACTAGATTTGTGTTGATCTTTACTGCCGAAGATGGGGAGATCGAGGTTCGAATCTCATTCAGGTGAACTGGGGGGTTTCCTAGATAGTTTTCTACTCTCCCTCCATGCAAATGTGGGTTCACTTCCTCTAAATTCAACCTTCCCAATTCACAACCCATTAGCAAAATTAATACTTAAATGTACAACCCAAACGGGTAGTAAGACACAGTGACAAATTAATTATTAATCTTTTCAAATATCCCAAATGTAGTCTTTTTTTTTTTTTATCACACTGTCCTACTTGTTCAGGCATATATGTATATAGATAATTACTCTAATGGGATAGGGACGAGGACGAAAGCATTTTAGAGGTAATTACCCACATTTACATGGAAGGAAAGTGGGAAATCATTTTGAAAAACCCCACCTTCAGTAGAGCCAACTAGGATTCAAACCCCGATCTCGTCTTCAGCAGGCCAATACAACACGAAAATGATGCTTTATACCATTCCGTTTCTGAACCCGGTTGGATTCTTCTAGTGTATTTTTGAGAATAATTTAGGACTATTGAAAAGTGTATAAATAATTGTAAAAAGTTAATATATCGTTTAAAAAAATATTTGTGCAGCTAAAGAATGTAAGTTAAACTGGACTCGACTTAGAGAATATTTTGGCAGACAAGTTTTCTCAACAAAGTTGTTTTTGGTTTCTTTGATCAGCTGACTGCTTGACGCGCGCTCTGTGCTGTAGACTATTTTCTTTCGAATTTTTTGATTGGATGAAGTCTCATACTACCTCATTGGTTGAAACGGTCACGTGATTACGGATACGGAGACTGTGATCGCGTGTAGAATTTCTTATGGACCTGGAGCACGGAGTACGGACCACGGACCTACGGATACGGAGTCTGTGTCTGGGCCTTTATTCAACAAATGTTGAGCGTTTTCACCACTCGCTAGTTTGTAGCGCTATCAGCAGGGCTTTTACGCATGCGCGCACCAGTAAAAACAGTACCAACCTTGCGTGTTCTGCCTAAAAATATATTTATCTTGCAGATAACTATCTGGCAGATAAATTCAGTTCATAAGAGGCGTATAACATTAAAGTGGCTGATTACTTTTATCTGCTAGATAAATTTAACCTCCCAACAACATTATTTATCCGGTAGTCATAAGACCGCCCCTAAATCTACTGTCACGTATTTATACGATAAGTTATGTCTCATAAAACTGCAACATTTTCAGGTTGGTGTCAATTTTGATGGTTGTAAGATAGTTACAGAGAGATTTCGTAAATTTTAGTTATATCACATTTATTTTTACACTCTCTAAAAGTTGTTAATTTTATTTAGATCCAACTATTATTTAGTAGAATACCCTTTATTATAGTATTCACTATGCTTGGAGACAAATTTGTAAGTGGTAAATCTTTTGCAAATACATGATTTTATTGTTTTAAAAACAAATTAAATTATTATCTGATTTGTGCAATGTAAAATTATCAAAATATTTATAAATTTGTTTATACCTAAATAAGAAGTTAGTGATGGTTCCGTTTAAAACAATAAGCTAATCTTAATTTAGAACTATAAAGTCACACAACTGAAAAATAAAACAATTATCGTTTATTTGGGTCGACGTTAATAACGGGTCAATCTAAACGACCATTTTTTATTTTTTTACGGATTAAGCATGCACTAGCGTGCTTGACTTTGGACCCCAAAGCTACGATAAGTTAAACAGAGGGACCACTTCAGTGGTGCATGGTCTAATGCGTCACTCTTCAATAGACTAGACTGCCGATGATGGGTAGATCGGAGTTAAAATCCGGTCGTGTATTGAGGGTAGTTTTCACTAAATATTTTTTCACATTCTCTACGCAAATGCGGGCACACTGAATCTAATTTCAACTCTACTAATCCCTAGCATATAATCGTAGTTAGTATATTATGTGTATAGTTTTAACGGGTAGTAAGAAACCATGAAAATAATTACGAGTGTATTTTTACCCCACAATGTGGTCTCAATTTGGAATCTAGGGATTTTTTTAAATACAGATTTTTATAATGTTCTCATTAGGGTTATTTAACATGAAATTTCTGAACCAACTGGTTATATAGCCACAAGACTTAAAAATTGATTCAATTCTATAATAGACGCAACATCAGACTCGTACTTACTATCAGCAATAAACATTTCATGATTAAGGTGGAGATTTATGGATCGCGAGTTAAGAACAGGATTTTTGCAGGTTTTTTTTATAGCAAAACTTTATTTTGCCAGAATAAATCAAATATTGCTCCAGTAGAAACATATAGTTTAATTTTATGCATTTGGTGATATTGACATTGGTTGGATGTCTGTCTTAAGCATAAAGCATAAGATAAGGAACTTTAAATAAAGAAAAAAACTGTCATCAAATTCCAGGACATTTTGAAAAATATTCAAAGAGTGTTGATATACCATGTGAAGAAAACTAAACTCTATGTTATTAATGGAGAAATATTTGATTTATTTTGACCAAAAGATGTATTAATAAAATAACTGCCAAATCGCTTAATCTTAACTTACGTTTACTACATCCCCACCCTAATAAAACCATAACTTCAGGACCTCTAACTCTCATACTTAGGTGATGATAGTTATTAACTGCCAAGTGTCACCGCTCTGTGTAGTGCTAACGCGCTTGTCGGTGAGCGACTGCTGACGGGAGATCGAGTCGACCGTTGGGAACGGTGTTTCTAATGTTCATCACTCCACGCAAATGCGGTTCACTCCTTTTAAAAACCTTCCCATCCTAACCATTAGAGTATTAGTACTAAAGCGTATAACCAACGTAGTAAGACCGTGCTAATATAAGTCATACAAGATGTCATTCGGTCATACACTGATGACGGTGCAGGAAGGACGAGGTTCAAATCCTAAACAGGTGTGCGCATGATGATTTTTTAAACTTGTTTCATACTCCCCCTTTACGTAAATGTGGGTACATTTACTATTTATTCTACCTTACTCGTTTATACACCATTAATGTAATTAAATATGGAGAGCCCGGAAGGATATAAAAAGTAGTTGTGCAAAACGTTGTATTTGAAAATTATTTTCACAACGTTGTGACAGTGATACAAATAACCTATTAAATAAATTGTTTCGATTATGTGTGCAAGTAATTAAGTGTTTGTGTTTAACATCTATTGAACACTTAAATCGAACTTCCTGGAACTGATGGTAATATAAGCATCGTTACCTCATCATTACCTACCAAAACACAGTGGGATATGGATTAGCAAAAGGAAGCACGGTAATTGACCTAAAAATGACAAATATTGAACATAGTAAAAACGTCTTATAAATAGACTAGTGTATCGTTGAGCGATGGCTGCAGATTATTGCAATGAAATGTATTCTAAACTTTTTATTGTATATAATATATATATATATATATATATATATATATATATATATATATATATATAACCCTCACAAGACTTTCTAGTTAAAAGTGTATTCGTCAGAGAATATTAATTTTTCATAGATTTTTAGCTTTCGCCGTTTAATTTGAATCAAAAGTTTTTTTTTCCCTTTCATGCCAAGATGATAACTTAAAAAGACCTCTGTCTCCTAGCTCTTAACTACTTTGTTGCACCAAACCACTCAAGTAAGAATCGAGCTATAATTTTAAAACAAAGAGAAATATTTTATTTACCGATATAAGTTACAATTATATAATCATGGTTTCCATGGAGATGCAAACAATAATGATTGCACAGATGAACCACTGCCCTCACAGAAGTAAAATATGGAATATTTTATATGAAAACGGAGATTTAGTTTTAGGCTACTATTTTTTTTTTCGACATTAAGGAACACTAAGATTTCAAATGCATGTTCGTTTGTAAAAATCAGCTGTCATTTTCTCGTAATTTATTACCTAAAACGGGCTTATTAAATTATATAAAAGATAAGATCACTCGAGACAGCAATTGGTGTCCCAATTTTTTTTAACAAATTTTTTTTTATTTAAAAAAATTACATTTATATACTCTTATTTTAGCCTTTTTTCCTATTCTATAGAATTAAATTCCCATGTTTTGCACAAACATACTGCACAAAGAGTACTAAAGTGCTATTGTATAGGTAATATTTATTTCATCCCACTGACCTTTCTTACCTAGGTAGGGATATCTAAATATTTTATAAAATCAGACTTAAAATTAATTTGAGCAAAACTTATAAAAGTTCACATACTTTGAAAAAGATATATTTTAAAAGCAGAACTCATGAAAAGCATAATATTAAAATAAACATAAATTAGTATATATACATATTACATATTACAATATTGCTAAATTATTATGAAATTGTGTCCAAGTTGAGCAACATTTTCAAATATGTATTGTTAAGTTTTCTTTTAAATAATTTATATATACAATGCTTTAATCATTTATTATATGTAATTTATTTTATACGGGACAAGACTGCAAAAAATTAATTAATCATAATCATATTTAAATTATATTTAGCATATAAACTTATACTAACTGTATTTTACCTAGCAATAAAACATTAATTATTACATTTGTATGTTTATCTTGCTATCTAGTGTTTTGAGTTTGCTCTCATTGATTATGTCACCCATAAAAAACCACCTCTTTTGTTTTTGTGGACAATACCTCTGGCACTAAAGGTGTCCGAACTTAAGTAAATACATAAAGTTTTCATTCTTTTTTGATGGCTAAATAGAAGTGTGCTACTAAGCAATCAGTCACGATGAGTGTTAATCAATATTATTGAATAGGAATTGTTCCAAAGTTTGCGGCTACCGGACTCGTTGATTAAAATAACTTTATTAGCGATCTAAAATAATACAGTCGTAGCCTCAGCACATTATTGATCTGTTTTTATTATTCTGTAAACCTTTTAACTATTATTATTGTTTGAGTTTATAGACTCATCAACACAATGAGATGGTTGGTGCAATATACTAAATATTAAAAACATGATAACATTACATATTAATATCAATAAATAGTTAAATAGATAATTAACTATATGATAAAAATTCATGTTTTCAATCAGTACATTTATTTTAAGAAGTTCCCGAGCTAAAATTTATCAAAAATTGTATTATAATATTATTATTAATTTCTGTTTATAAATATCAAAATAAATTCTATATTCTAAAGTTGAAATTTACTTATTAATGAACTCTATTGACAAATTTTTTAAAGAAAATATGCAGTATTTTATAAAAAAAACTATTTAATATTAATGAATAAAATGAGTTCATAATCTTAGTAAATGACACATCCCCACTTATAACAAATAACTTATTGCAGCGTAAATAAAATATATTAATAGTTTTGATGTAAAGTGAATCCTATAAAACGTTTATAGAATGTAAATACATTCTATATTATAAAACTTTTTTCAACTTATATAGAAACACATAATAATTTATGACTTCCTCTAACCTACATTTCAACTATAAAGCTTTGTAAAACTTTGGGGCGACCAAAGATAAAAGCAATAAGGAAATAACGCCGTTTTGTTATTGTTATGTCAAAGTAGGTCCCATCAATTCATCGCTCAGGACGGTACGTGGTCATTAACCCTCTTCGTCTTACTCCTGTCAGATCGATTCTAACCCTCTTTGCGAATAAACAACATTTTAATTTGAGTCACACTGTGGCACTTATGAATATAAAGAGGATCAATACATTTATACAATAAAACTCTATACGATCATCGTTTAACGGTAAGGACTTTATTCTGACTATGACTGTCCATAAAGTAAGAAACCAAAGCGAAATGAGCTATAGCTTTATATGTTATCTGGTATTATTTACAATTTTAAAGTGTCATCTACAATTTACATAAAACACCTTTCCATTTATCAGCATTGTGTTTTTAAAAAAACAATCTTAAACAAAAGGGTTCATTTTGGTCATAATGCACCTTTATAATAAGTACATTTTATAACATAATATAGAACTTAAGTTTTTTTAATTACTGAACTAAATAGTAATATTGCAATAAAACTTTTATTAGACTCTTAACAATATTTTAGACATATGAGAGATGGATCTCTTTTTATAGAAATAGTAATCGATTTACCTGAATCGGTGATCGCATGATACAAGGTGCCACATTCTCAATAAACTAGACTGGTATAGACAGGGAGATCGGGGTTTGAATCCCGGTTGGGTGTTCTGAGAGGGTTTTTTATTAAGTGGTTTTCCACTCTTCCTCCACGAAAATGTAATTACATTTCCTTTGAATTAAACCCTCTTCATCCTTAGAACATTAGAGTGATTAGTACATATACACCCGCCTCGTGGTCGTGTGATTTAACGCGCTACTCTCGCAATAGACTAGACTGCCGATGATGGAGAGATCGAGGTTCGAATCTCAGTCGGGTGTACTGAAGATGGTTTTTCCAAAATTATTTTCCACCCTCCCTCCAAGCAAGCGCGGATACACTTCCTTTTAATATAACCTTCCTATTACCTAAAACCATTAGAGTAATTGGTGCATAAGCGTATAACTCGAACGGGTAGTAATATGTGGTACTAAAACAAGTACGTAGACGTAAAGCTAAACAGGTATTAGGACGTGGTGCAAATAAAAAATAAAAGTAATTAATTTATTAAAATTTGTGTTTATAACTACAAGGGTGGCATTATTATCGATAAACTGCAAAGTTTACTAATAAGGGTGACACGTTGGACCAATCGGCCATTGATCGGATCATTTTGAATAAATATTAATTTACTATTATAGCCAAAATTAATTAACCCTAGCTTGACCTAATTAACGTACCATGGGTTAACTTAATAAATATATAAAATACAAGTGTAGAGTAGCGTTTGCGTGATAGCATCCCACTAAATTGATCGATGACGTGTTGCATGTGATTTTCAGGCACCTTTCTAGGTTTGTGGTATGACTAAGACGAAGAAAGTTGTTAGTTTCTTAGAAATATCTGGCCCCGAGAGGCTAAGAGGGGGATTGTGTGATAAAATCACAAGTCCCGGCACTTCTGCGAGTGCGATTACGTTTCCAGATAACTGCGCGTAGAAATGATCATCATATATATTGTAACCAGGCCCCATTAGAGAAAATTGTCAGTAATCATTGTAAATGTACTGTTGTGCCTCTGGATCGCCATTCATTAGGGCCGTCTTTAAATTACGTAAGGCTATTTTTTTTAATGATTTTCGACCCTCTTGCCCTCCCTTCACGTAAAGGGTCGTAGCTTTTAGTCACTCCCCCACCCACCTAAAATCCCTTTCCACGTAAGAGATCGTAATATTTTCCGTCATCCCCTTCCCTTCAATGTTAGTTAATTTTTTTACGATTTGGTAAATTAGGTTGTTTCAATTGTTTAATTATGTGTAGACATAAGGTTTGGTAATAAAGCGAGTGATATAAAATTCTAGAATACTAAATTGCAGTAAGTAAAAGAAATATAAGTGAAATTTTAGTTTATTTTTTTATTTTCTGACAATTTGTTTTGTTTCACCATAAACATTTATATAAAAAAATTACGTAAGATGGATTCTAAGAAAACGTAATAGATACCTAAAGACTCTCTCACCCTTAAAAAAATCCCTAATTTAATTTAAAGATGAACCCCTATAACAAGCTCCCCCCTGGGAGTCATGAGACGTTTTTAGGGGGGTAAAGGGGCTAAGACTTCGGTACAGTCCAATTTATGCAAGCAGGAGATTTTTGACAGTTATAAAAGTTACTAAAAAAAGTTCATATATGTGTGTGGAGGTCAAGCCATGTGATATGCAGCTATTACTTTTGTTATATATTATAAATACCTATAAATAACAATAATAACAATATTAATAATAAATAAAATGTCATCAATGTTGACCGCAAAGAATATGGTTATATTTTCTAAAACTTTCTTGCTACCACAATCCCACTAAAACTTATCAGCCTCTTTGTTGTTGGTGCATGGATATTTAACATGGCTGGGGATCCACACCGGGGTCACATGATCTAAGACGACAGTCTCACAACGGAACATGGAATGGTGCCGGGGGTAAGTCAAGGTTCATATATCTGCCGGATGCACAGAGAAACGGCTTTTCATCTTTTCATAAATGATTTTTCACTCTACCTCTACGCAAATAAGGGTACATTTCCTCTAAAATGATACCTTACTCGATACTCTATTCGCTTAATGAATGTATCCGTTTCGCTCTTGCGCGTTCTAATAAAACAAAATTAACTAGATGGTATATTCTTATTTTAAAGTTAGGAAATTTATTAAAAGAATCCTTAGTACCTTTTCCTCTCTAAGTGGGCAAAAATTTGATTAAGTCCATTAGAGATATTTTTGAATAAATGGATAATATAGCCTATTATTTTGCTTCAGATAAAGTGACATTTTGTTCGGTTTATGTTTTTATTAATCATACAACGATAATATAATAATTATTAGTAATATTAACAAATTTGAAAAAAAAAAAAAAATTATCCAACCATTGAGGCGCTACAAAAATGCTTAGATTTTCAAACAGACGAAATATGCCAACAAAAACTATATGAAGAGCCCAGGGGAAAAACAGGATAAGTCCAAAATCTTCGATTTCTGATTTCAATGCCATCTAGTAGTTCAACCGCCATATTTTATGAATATTTCATCAAACTGGGGAAAAACATGAGGAGTCCAGAGATATTTACAATATTAAAATACCAGTACAGGGGAAAAAGCTGATAAGTCCATACAAAACTGGGGAATAACCTGACACGTCCAGGAAATCTTACTACTGTTTTTCGTAGTTAATATGCCGCTGCTTACAAAAACAATCAAGTAGCGGCTTTTCATCAAAGAATGTTTATTGAAACATGAGAGTAAAGTACAATATGAAATCACTACTGACCTCCACCTGTGGGTCACCTTATCACCAACCAATATTTTGTAATTAACATTCGCAGCTCTTGTTAATCAGAGTGTTCAGCTGTCGCCGTAAGGCAAGCAAATCTCTCATCTACACCGACCACTGATATTTGTATCATGACTTATTTTTATATAGAACCATTGTGAGTGACGGTGACCAACAAATATTGTTAAAAATATCCTTGTCACCAATTTCTTGCCCTTCTCTACCCGTTTGCTTAGCATAATTTTTGTGAATGTTTGTGTCAGGGCTATGCCAGAATCTATGTGGACTGCAATTTTATTTATTTAAAGGTAGTGTAGAAACGTTTTTTTAGTGCGTTTTATTCTGGTCAATAACAATGGATTTACAAGAGAGTGATTCGAGTTGTGACAAACGAAATAGTAGTTCAAAGCAGACGCTGACAAAGAGAAGAAAATTTGGCCGTGTCAGAGATGCAAGCAAACTCTTGAGATTGCAATTACATGAAACAGGAGAGCCATGTAAGTGTAGAAAAAAGTGTTTTGATGTTTTAAGTGACGAAACTAAGAAACGTATCATCAAGCACATGATTGAATTTCTAAGCCATGATGAGATTAATCTGTATGTTAGTGAGCTAATCACAGTGGTCCCAGTGCAGCGGAAACGACCGAGGAAAGATGAGGAAGAGGCAAATTTTCATTAGGCTTTCTAAATATTTTGTGTCTGCATTGTTGAAAGTGTTCAAGAAATACCTGTTTGCAAGTCAACGTTCATGTCATTACATGGGATTCGAAAGCGTAAGCTAAACTACTTACTACATTCTCTAAAGCGAGAAGGCAAAGTCCAGCGAGACAAGAGAGGGAAACACAAAACACGCCCTCACGCATTGAATGATAAAACCCGTAATGGGATTCACCAGCATATAAATTACCCATGTACCCTGAGACCATCGGGCGGAAAGGAGCAGATGAGGTATGTTCATTCCTGCATCACTTTATATACAACTTTATGGATCCACAAATCAAACATCTTGGCATTTTTTGCGAGTCATGCGGAGGCCAAAATAAAACTGTCTCTACATTCAGATTCTTCCATCATTTGGTGCACTATGAAAAGCGACAGGATTACGTAAAGGTAGTCTTCCCCATAAGGGGGCATTCGTACTTAGAGTGCAATAAGAACATAGGTTTGATCGACCAGGGAGAAGAAGCGAACTACTCTGCTGACAACATGACTTGAGAGAGAGCGAGATGATCCTGCCAGCTGTCCATTACGATGATATGTTAGAATTATTTCATAACTTAAATTTAATAGAGAAGTTTTATTTATTAAGAGTTTTGTGTTATTTTGACAATAATTTATTACATTAATTAATCATAAAGATTAAAGGAAAAACCTAGCTAAGGTATATCTACATTTTTTTATTTATTGATACATTTTTTTAGGTTTTCTTAAAATTTCCTCCGAGAAGTACAAGGATCTACAACATCTTAAACGATTTTGCTGCAGTGAAACTTCTTACTTAAGAAAATGTTTTGAAGATTCATTGTAAGCATAGTTTTTGTAAGCTTAAAGTACTGACATTAATTGCAAAATAAATAAAATGCAATTCAAACAATGATTCCCTCCTCACTCGCCTAATTACCCTCCCCCAACTCCAATCCTCATATGAATAAAACAAACGCCCTAATATGTTTAAGTAAATAATTTATTCTATTTTTTAAGTAGTCGTAGGAAAAACATAGTATAAACTTGATAAACCCTGGACTTATCAGGTTTTTCCCATTGATAGGTTGTGCTGGTTGTAAAAAATCAAGTATGAAAAAGTGTTTTTTGGAGTAATGCATTCAAACCAGTGAATAATGTGTTATAATATTAACATGACACAATATGAAAGCTAAAAGAATAAGAAATCATGAAAGGATAAGTCTGCACGAGTCTTGAAACTTTCAAAATGGTCTCCTGTAAAATTTCATAAATGTGACTTATCAGGTTTTTGCCCTGGCTCTTCATTTACCAACATCCTACATGGAGCGCCACAACAGCCGTGACCAAGTTATTACACTAGAAGGAACTCGTGATCCAAATGTACTGTTAGACTTTTTAATGTTAGGTTAGGTTAGGTTAGGATTTTGTTGTCTTAATATCCATCACTTACTGTTTTCGGTCAGTTTGAGAAAACATTTACCAACATCCTACATGGAGCGCCACAACAGCCGTGACCAAGTTATTACACTAGAAGGAACTCGTGATCCAAATGTACTGTTAGACTTTTTAAGGTAAGGTTAGGTTAGGTTAGGTTAGGTTACGTTAGGTTAGGTTAGGTTAGGTTAGTATTTTGTTGTCTTACTATCCATCACTTACTGTTTTCGGTCAGTTTGAGAAAACATTTACCAACATCCTACATGGAGCGCCACAACAGCCGTGACCAAGTTATTACACTAGAAGGAACTCGTGATCCAAATGTACTGTTAGACTTTTTAAGGTAAGGTTAGGTTAGGTTAGGTTAGTTTAGGTTAGGATTTTGTTGTCTTACTATCCATCACTTACTGTTTTCGGTCAGTTTGAGAAAACATTTACCAACATCCTACATGGAGCGCCACAACAGCCGTGACCAAGTTATTACACTAGAAGGAACTCGTGATCCAAATGTACTGTTAGACTTTTTAATGTTAGGTTAGGTTACGTTAGGTTAGGTTAGGTTAGGTTAGTATTTTGTTGTCTTACTATCCATCACTTACTGTTTTCGGTCTGTTTGAGAAAACATTTACCAACATCCTACATGGAGCGCCACAACAGCCGTGACCAAGTTATTACACTAGAAGGAACTCGTGATCCAAAAGTACTGTTAGACTTTTTAATGTTAGGTTAGGTTAGGTTAGGTTAGGTTAGGTTAAGATTTTGTTGTCTTACTATCCATCACTTGCTGTTTTCGGTCAGTTTGAGAAAACATTTACCAACATCCTACATGGAGCGCCACAACAGCCGTGACCAAGTTATTACACTAGAAGGAACTCGTGATCCAAATGTACTGTTAGACTTTTTAAGGTAAGGTTAGGTTAGGTTAGGTTAGGTTAGGTTAGGTTAGGATTTTGTTGTCTTACTATCCATCACTTACTGTTTTCGGTCAGTTTGAGAAAACATTTACCAACATCCTACATGGAGCGCCACAACAGCCGTGACCAAGTTATTACACTAGAAGGAACTCGTGATCCAAATGTACTGTTAGACTTTTTAATGTTAGGTTAGGTTATGTTAGGTTAGTATTTTGTTGTCTTACTATCCATCACTTACTGTTTTCGGTCTGTTTGAGAAAACATTTACCAACATCCTACATGGAGCGCTACAACAGCCGTGACCAAGTTATTACAATAGAAGGAACTCGTGATCCAAAAGTACTGTTAGACTTTTTAATGTTAGGTTAGGTTAGGTTAGGTTAGGTTAGGTTAGTATTTTGTTGTCTTACTATCCATCACTTACTGTTTTCGGTCATTTTGAGAAAACATTTACCAACATCCTACATGAAGCGCCACAACAGCCGTGACCAAGTTATTACACTAGAAGGAACTCGTGATCCAAATGTACTGTTAGACTTTTTAATGTTAGGTTAGGTTACGTTAGGTTAGGTTACGTTAGGTTAGGTTAGGTTAGGTTAGTATTTTGTTGTCTTACTATCCATCACTTACGGTTTTCGGTCAGTTTGAGAAAACATTTACCAACATCCTACATGGAGCGCCACAACAGCCGTGACCAAGTTATTACACTAGAAGGAACTCGTGATCCAAATGTACTGTTAGATTTTTTAATGTTAGGTTAGGTTAGGATTTTGTTGTCTTACTATCCATCACTTGCTGTTTTCGGTCAGTTTGAGAAAACATTTACCAACATCCTACATGGAGCGCCACAACAGCCGTGACCAAGTTATTACACTAGAAGGAACTCATGATCCAAATGTACTGTTAGACTTTTTAACTTTAGGTTAGGTTAGGTTAGGTTAGGTTAGGATTTTGTTGTCTTACTATCCATCACTTACTGTTTTCGGTCAGTTTGAGAAAACATTTACCAACATCCTACATGTAGCGCCACAACAGCCGTGACCAAGTTATTACACTAGAAGGAACTCGTGATCCAAATGTACTGTTAGACTTTTTAATGTTAGGTTAGGTTAGGTTAGGTTAGGTTAGGATTTTGTGTCTTACTATCCATCACTTGCTGTTTTCGGTCAGTTTGAGAAAACATTTACCAACATCCTACATGGAGCGCCACAACAGCCGTGACCAAGTTATTACACTAGAAGGAACTCGTGATCCAAATGTACTGTTAGACTTTTTAACGTTAGGTTAGGTTAGGTTAGGTTAGGTTAGGATTTTGTTGTCTTACTATCCATCACTTACTATTTTCGGTCAGTTTGAGAAAACATTTACCAACATCCTACATGGAGCGCCACAACAGCCGTGACCAAGTTATTACACTAGAAGGAACTCGTGATCCAAATGTACTGTTAGACTTTTTAATGTTAGGCTAGGTTAGGTTAGGATTTTGTTGTCTTACTATCCATCACTTACTGTTTTCGGTCAGTTTGAGAAAACATTTACCAACATCCTACATGGAGCGCCACAACAGCCGTGACCAAGTTATTACACTAGAAGGAACTCGTGATCCAAATGTACTGTTAGACTTTTTAAGGTAAGGTTAGGTTAGGTTAGGTTAGTATTTTGTTGTCTTACTATCCATCACTTACTGTTTTCGGTCAGTTTGAGAAAACATTTACCAACATCTTACATGGAGCGCCACAACAGCCGTGACCAAGTTATTACACTAGAAGGAACTCGTGAACCAAATGTACTGTTAGACTTTTTAATGTTAGGTTAGGTTACGTTAGGTTAGGTTAGGTTAGGTTAGGTTAGTATTTTGTTGTCTTACTATCCATCACTTACTGTTTTCGGTCTGTTTGAGAAAACATTTACCAACATCCTACATGGAGCGCCACAACAGCCGTGACCAAGTTATTACACTAGAAGGAACTCGTGATCCAAAAGTACTGTTAGACTTTTTAATGTTAGGTTAGGTTAGGTTAGGTTAGGATTTTTTTATCTTACTATCCATCACTTACTGTTTTCGGTCAGTTTGAGAAAACATTTACCAACATCCTACATGGAGCGCCACAACAGCCGTGACCAAGTTATTACACTAGAAGGAACTCGTGATCCAAATGTACTGTTAGACTTTTTAATGTTAGGTTAGGTTAGGTTAGGTTAGGATTTTGTTGTCTTACTATCCATCACTTACTGTTTTCGGTCAGTTTGAGAAAACATTTACCAACATCCTACATGGAGCGCCACAACAGCCGTGACCAAGTTATTACACTAGAAGGAACTCGTGATCCAAATGTACTGTTAGACTTTTTAATGTTAGGTTAGGTTAGGTTAGGTTAGGTTAGGATTTTGTTGTCTTACTATCCATCACTTACTGTTTTCGGTCAGTTTGAGAAAACATTTACCAACATCCTACATGGAGCGCCACAACAGCCGTGACCAAGTTATTACACTAGAAGGAACTCGTGATCCAAATGTACTGTTAGACTTTTTAATGTTAGGTTAGGTTAGGTTAGGTTAGGTTAGGATTTTGTTGTCTTACTATCCATCACTTGCTGTTTTCGGTCAGTTTGAGAAAACATTTACCAACATCCTACATGGAGCGCCACAACAGCCGTGACCAAGTTATTACACTAGAAGGAACTCGTGATCCAAATGTACTGTTAGACTTTTTAAGGTAAGGTTAGGTTAGGTTAGGTTAGGTTAGGTTAGGATTTTGTTGTCTTACTATCCATCACTTACTGTTTTCGGTCAGTTTGAGAAAACATTTACCAACATCCTACATGGAGCGCCACAACAGCCGTGACCAAGTTATTACACCAGAAGGAACTCGTGATCCAAATGTACTGTTAGACTTTTTAATGTTAGGTTAGGTTACGTTAGGTTAGGTTAGGTTAGGTTAGTATTTTGTGGTCTTACTATCCATTACTTACTGTTTTCGGTCTGTTTGAGAAAACATTTACCAACATCCTACATGGAGCGCCACAACAGCCGTGACCAAGTTATTACACTAGAAGGAACTCGTGATCCAAAAGTACTGTTAGACTTTTTAATGTTAGGTTAGGTTAGGTTAGGTTAGGTTAGGATTTTGTTGTCTTACTATCCATCACTTACTGTTTTCGGTCAGTTTGAGAAAACATTTACCAACATCCTACATGGAGCGCCACAACAGCCGTGACCAAGTTATTACACTAGAAGGAACTCGTGATCCAAATGTACTGTTAGACTTTTTAATGTTAGGTTAGGTTAGGTTAGGATTTTGTTGTCTTACTATCCATCACTTACTGTTTTCGGTCAGTTTGAGAAAACATTTACCAACATCCTACATGGAGCGCCACAACAGCCGTGACCAAGTTATTACACTAGAAGGAACTCGTGATCCAAATGTACTGTTAGACTTTTTAATGTTAGGTTAGGTTAGGTTAGGATTTTGTTGTCTTACTATCCATCACTTACTGTTTTCGGTCAGTTTGAGAAAACATTTACCAACATCCTACATGGTGCGCCACAACAGCCGTGACCAAGTTATTACACTAGAAGGAACTCGTGATCCAAAAGTACTGTTAGACTTTTTAATGTTAGGTTAGGTTAGGTTAGGTTAGGTTAGGTTAAGATTTTGTTGTCTTACTATCCATCACTTGCTGTTTTCGGTCAGTTTGAGAAAACATTTACCAACATCCTACATGGAGCGCCACAACAGCCGTGACCAAGTTATTACACTAGAAGGAACTCGTGATCCAAATGTACTGTTAGACTTTTTAAGGTAAGGTTAGGTTAGGTTAGGTTAGGTTAGGTTAGGTTAGGATTTTGTTGTCTTACTATCCATCACTTACTGTTTTTCGGTCAGTTTGAGAAAACATTTACCAACATCCTACATGGAGCGCCACAACAGCCGTGACCAAGTTATTACACTAGAAGGAACTCGTGATCCAAATGTACTGTTAGACTTTTTAATGTTAGGTTAGGTTATGTTAGGTTAGTATTTTGTTGTCTTACTATCCATCACTTACTGTTTTCGGTCTGTTTGAGAAAACATTTACCAACATCCTACATGGAGCGCTACAACAGCCGTGACCAAGTTATTACAATAGAAGGAACTCGTGATCCAAAAGTACTGTTAGACTTTTTAATGTTAGGTTAGGTTAGGTTAGGTTAGGTTAGGTTAGTATTTTGTTGTCTTACTATCCATCACTTACTGTTTTCGGTCATTTTGAGAAAACATTTACCAACATCCTACATGAAGCGCCACAACAGCCGTGACCAAGTTATTACACTAGAAGGAACTCGTGATCCAAATGTACTGTTAGACTTTTTAATGTTAGGTTAGGTTACGTTAGGTTAGGTTACGTTAGGTTAGGTTAGGTTAGGTTAGTATTTTGTTGTCTTACTATCCATCACTTACGGTTTTCGGTCAGTTTGAGAAAACATTTACCAACATCCTACATGGAGCGCCACAACAGCCGTGACCAAGTTATTACACTAGAAGGAACTCGTGATCCAAATGTACTGTTAGATTTTTTAATGTTAGGTTAGGTTAGGATTTTGTTGTCTTACTATCCATCACTTGCTGTTTTCGGTCAGTTTGAGAAAACATTTACCAACATCCTACATGGAGCGCCACAACAGCCGTGACCAAGTTATTACACTAGAAGGAACTCATGATCCAAATGTACTGTTAGACTTTTTAACTTTAGGTTAGGTTAGGTTAGGTTAGGTTAGGATTTTGTTGTCTTACTATCCATCACTTACTGTTTTCGGTCAGTTTGAGAAAACATTTACCAACATCCTACATGTAGCGCCACAACAGCCGTGACCAAGTTATTACACTAGAAGGAACTCGTGATCCAAATGTACTGTTAGACTTTTTAATGTTAGGTTAGGTTAGGTTAGGTTAGGTTAGGATTTTGTTGTCTTACTATCCATCACTTGCTGTTTTCGGTCAGTTTGAGAAAACATTTACCAACATCCTACATGGAGCGCCACAACAGCCGTGACCAAGTTATTACACTAGAAGGAACTCGTGATCCAAATGTACTGTTAGACTTTTTAATGTTAGGTTAGGTTACGTTAGGTTAGGTTAGGTTAGGTTAGTATTTTGTTGTCTTACTATCCATCACTTACTGTTTTCGGTCTGTTTGAGAAAACATTTACCAACATCCTACATGGAGCGCCACAACAGCCGTGACCAAGTTATTACACTAGAAGGAACTCGTGATCCAAAAGTACTGTTAGACTTTTTAATGTTAGGTTAGGTTAGGTTAGGTTAGGTTAGGTTAAGATTTTGTTGTCTTACTATCCATCACTTGCTGTTTTCGGTCAGTTTGAGAAAACATTTACCAACATCCTACATGGAGCGCCACAACAGCCGTGACCAAGTTATTACACTAGAAGGAACTCGTGATCCAAATGTACTGTTAGACTTTTTAAGGTAAGGTTAGGTTAGGTTAGGTTAGGTTAGGTTAGGTTAGGATTTTGTTGTCTTACTATCCATCACTTACTGTTTTCGGTCAGTTTGAGAAAACATTTACCAACATCCTACATGGAGCGCCACAACAGCCGTGACCAAGTTATTACACTAGAAGGAACTCGTGATCCAAATGTACTGTTAGACTTTTTAATGTTAGGTTAGGTTATGTTAGGTTAGTATTTTGTTGTCTTACTATCCATCACTTACTGTTTTCGGTCTGTTTGAGAAAACATTTACCAACATCCTACATGGAGCGCTACAACAGCCGTGACCAAGTTATTACAATAGAAGGAACTCGTGATCCAAAAGTACTGTTAGACTTTTTAATGTTAGGTTAGGTTAGGTTAGGTTAGGTTAGGTTAGTATTTTGTTGTCTTACTATCCATCACTTACTGTTTTCGGTCATTTTGAGAAAACATTTACCAACATCCTACATGAAGCGCCACAACAGCCGTGACCAAGTTATTACACTAGAAGGAACTCGTGATCCAAATGTACTGTTAGACTTTTTAATGTTAGGTTAGGTTACGTTAGGTTAGGTTACGTTAGGTTAGGTTAGGTTAGGTTAGTATTTTGTTGTCTTACTATCCATCACTTACGGTTTTCGGTCAGTTTGAGAAAACATTTACCAACATCCTACATGGAGCGCCACAACAGCCGTGACCAAGTTATTACACTAGAAGGAACTCGTGATCCAAATGTACTGTTAGATTTTTTAATGTTAGGTTAGGTTAGGATTTTGTTGTCTTACTATCCATCACTTGCTGTTTTCGGTCAGTTTGAGAAAACATTTACCAACATCCTACATGGAGCGCCACAACAGCCGTGACCAAGTTATTACACTAGAAGGAACTCATGATCCAAATGTACTGTTAGACTTTTTAACTTTAGGTTAGGTTAGGTTAGGTTAGGTTAGGATTTTGTTGTCTTACTATCCATCACTTACTGTTTTCGGTCAGTTTGAGAAAACATTTACCAACATCCTACATGTAGCGCCACAACAGCCGTGACCAAGTTATTACACTAGAAGGAACTCGTGATCCAAATGTACTGTTAGACTTTTTAATGTTAGGTTAGGTTAGGTTAGGTTAGGTTAGGATTTTGTTGTCTTACTATCCATCACTTGCTGTTTTCGGTCAGTTTGAGAAAACATTTACCAACATCCTACATGGAGCGCCACAACAGCCGTGACCAAGTTATTACACTAGAAGGAACTCGTGATCCAAATGTACTGTTAGACTTTTTAACGTTAGGTTAGGTTAGGTTAGGTTAGGTTAGGATTTTGTTGTCTTACTATCCATCACTTACTATTTTCGGTCAGTTTGAGAAAACATTTACCAACATCCTACATGGAGCGCCACAACAGCCGTGACCAAGTTATTACACTAGAAGGAACTCGTGATCCAAATGTACTGTTAGACTTTTTAATGTTAGGCTAGGTTAGGTTAGGATTTTGTTGTCTTACTATCCATCACTTACTGTTTTCGGTCAGTTTGAGAAAACATTTACCAACATCCTACATGGAGCGCCACAACAGCCGTGACCAAGTTATTACACTAGAAGGAACTCGTGATCCAAATGTACTGTTAGACTTTTTAAGGTAAGGTTAGGTTAGGTTAGGTTAGTATTTTGTTGTCTTACTATCCATCACTTACTGTTTTCGGTCAGTTTGAGAAAACATTTACCAACATCTTACATGGAGCGCCACAACAGCCGTGACCAAGTTATTACACTAGAAGGAACTCGTGAACCAAATGTACTGTTAGACTTTTTAATGTTAGGTTAGGTTACGTTAGGTTAGGTTAGGTTAGGTTAGGTTAGTATTTTGTTGTCTTACTATCCATCACTTACTGTTTTCGGTCTGTTTGAGAAAACATTTACCAACATCCTACATGGAGCGCCACAACAGCCGTGACCAAGTTATTACACTAGAAGGAACTCGTGATCCAAAAGTACTGTTAGACTTTTTAATGTTAGGTTAGGTTAGGTTAGGTTAGGATTTTTTTATCTTACTATCCATCACTTACTGTTTTCGGTCAGTTTGAGAAAACATTTACCAACATCCTACATGGAGCGCCACAACAGCCGTGACCAAGTTATTACACTAGAAGGAACTCGTGATCCAAATGTACTGTTAGACTTTTTAATGTTAGGTTAGGTTAGGTTAGGTTAGGATTTTGTTGTCTTACTATCCATCACTTACTGTTTTCGGTCAGTTTGAGAAAACATTTACCAACATCCTACATGGAGCGCCACAACAGCCGTGACCAAGTTATTACACTAGAAGGAACTCGTGATCCAAATGTACTGTTAGACTTTTTAATGTTAGGTTAGGTTAGGTTAGGTTAGGTTAGGATTTTGTTGTCTTACTATCCATCACTTACTGTTTTCGGTCAGTTTGAGAAAACATTTACCAACATCCTACATGGAGCGCCACAACAGCCGTGACCAAGTTATTACACTAGAAGGAACTCGTGATCCAAATGTACTGTTAGACTTTTTAATGTTAGGTTAGGTTAGGTTAGGTTAGGTTAGGATTTTGTTGTCTTACTATCCATCACTTGCTGTTTTCGGTCAGTTTGAGAAAACATTTACCAACATCCTACATGGAGCGCCACAACAGCCGTGACCAAGTTATTACACTAGAAGGAACTCGTGATCCAAATGTACTGTTAGACTTTTTAAGGTAAGGTTAGGTTAGGTTAGGTTAGGTTAGGTTAGGATTTTGTTGTCTTACTATCCATCACTTACTGTTTTCGGTCAGTTTGAGAAAACATTTACCAACATCCTACATGGAGCGCCACAACAGCCGTGACCAAGTTATTACACCAGAAGGAACTCGTGATCCAAATGTACTGTTAGACTTTTTAATGTTAGGTTAGGTTACGTTAGGTTAGGTTAGGTTAGGTTAGTATTTTGTGGTCTTACTATCCATTACTTACTGTTTTCGGTCTGTTTGAGAAAACATTTACCAACATCCTACATGGAGCGCCACAACAGCCGTGACCAAGTTATTACACTAGAAGGAACTCGTGATCCAAAAGTACTGTTAGACTTTTTAATGTTAGGTTAGGTTAGGTTAGGTTAGGTTAGGATTTTGTTGTCTTACTATCCATCACTTACTGTTTTCGGTCAGTTTGAGAAAACATTTACCAACATCCTACATGGAGCGCCACAACAGCCGTGACCAAGTTATTACACTAGAAGGAACTCGTGATCCAAATGTACTGTTAGACTTTTTAATGTTAGGTTAGGTTAGGTTAGGATTTTGTTGTCTTACTATCCATCACTTACTGTTTTCGGTCAGTTTGAGAAAACATTTACCAACATCCTACATGGAGCGCCACAACAGCCGTGACCAAGTTATTACACTAGAAGGAACTCGTGATCCAAATGTACTGTTAGACTTTTTAATGTTAGGTTAGGTTAGGTTAGGATTTTGTTGTCTTACTATCCATCACTTACTGTTTTCGGTCAGTTTGAGAAAACATTTACCAACATCCTACATGGTGCGCCACAACAGCCGTGACCAAGTTATTACACTAGAAGGAACTCGTGATCCAAAAGTACTGTTAGACTTTTTAATGTTAGGTTAGGTTAGGTTAGGTTAGGTTAGGTTAAGATTTTGTTGTCTTACTATCCATCACTTGCTGTTTTCGGTCAGTTTGAGAAAACATTTACCAACATCCTACATGGAGCGCCACAACAGCCGTGACCAAGTTATTACACTAGAAGGAACTCGTGATCCAAATGTACTGTTAGACTTTTTAAGGTAAGGTTAGGTTAGGTTAGGTTAGGTTAGGTTAGGTTAGGATTTTGTTGTCTTACTATCCATCACTTACTGTTTTCGGTCAGTTTGAGAAAACATTTACCAACATCCTACATGGAGCGCCACAACAGCCGTGACCAAGTTATTACACTAGAAGGAACTCGTGATCCAAATGTACTGTTAGACTTTTTAATGTTAGGTTAGGTTATGTTAGGTTAGTATTTTGTTGTCTTACTATCCATCACTTACTGTTTTCGGTCTGTTTGAGAAAACATTTACCAACATCCTACATGGAGCGCTACAACAGCCGTGACCAAGTTATTACAATAGAAGGAACTCGTGATCCAAAAGTACTGTTAGACTTTTTAATGTTAGGTTAGGTTAGGTTAGGTTAGGTTAGGTTAGTATTTTGTTGTCTTACTATCCATCACTTACTGTTTTCGGTCATTTTGAGAAAACATTTACCAACATCCTACATGAAGCGCCACAACAGCCGTGACCAAGTTATTACACTAGAAGGAACTCGTGATCCAAATGTACTGTTAGACTTTTTAATGTTAGGTTAGGTTACGTTAGGTTAGGTTACGTTAGGTTAGGTTAGGTTAGGTTAGTATTTTGTTGTCTTACTATCCATCACTTACGGTTTTCGGTCAGTTTGAGAAAACATTTACCAACATCCTACATGGAGCGCCACAACAGCCGTGACCAAGTTATTACACTAGAAGGAACTCGTGATCCAAATGTACTGTTAGATTTTTTAATGTTAGGTTAGGTTAGGATTTTGTTGTCTTACTATCCATCACTTGCTGTTTTCGGTCAGTTTGAGAAAACATTTACCAACATCCTACATGGAGCGCCACAACAGCCGTGACCAAGTTATTACACTAGAAGGAACTCATGATCCAAATGTACTGTTAGACTTTTTAACTTTAGGTTAGGTTAGGTTAGGTTAGGTTAGGATTTTGTTGTCTTACTATCCATCACTTACTGTTTTCGGTCAGTTTGAGAAAACATTTACCAACATCCTACATGTAGCGCCACAACAGCCGTGACCAAGTTATTACACTAGAAGGAACTCGTGATCCAAATGTACTGTTAGACTTTTTAATGTTAGGTTAGGTTAGGTTAGGTTAGGTTAGGATTTTGTTGTCTTACTATCCATCACTTGCTGTTTTCGGTCAGTTTGAGAAAACATTTACCAACATCCTACATGGAGCGCCACAACAGCCGTGACCAAGTTATTACACTAGAAGGAACTCGTGATCCAAATGTACTGTTAGACTTTTTAATGTTAGGTTAGGTTACGTTAGGTTAGGTTACGTTAGGTTAGGTTAGGTTAGGTTAGTATTTTGTTGTCTTACTATCCATCACTTACGGTTTTCGGTCAGTTTGAGAAAACATTTACCAACATCCTACATGGAGCGCCACAACAGCCGTGACCAAGTTATTACACTAGAAGGAACTCGTGATCCAAATGTACTGTTAGATTTTTTAATGTTAGGTTAGGTTAGGATTTTGTTGTCTTACTATCCATCACTTGCTGTTTTCGGTCAGTTTGAGAAAACATTTACCAACATCCTACATGGAGCGCCACAACAGCCGTGACCAAGTTATTACACTAGAAGGAACTCGTGATCCAAATGTACTCTTAGACTTTTTAACGTTAGGTTAGGTTAGGTTAGGATTTTGTTGTCTTACTATCCATCACTTACTGTTTTCGGTCTGTTTGAGAAAACATTTACCAACATCCTACATGTAGCGCCACAACAGCCGTGACCAAGTTATTACACTAGAAGGAACTCGTGATCCAAATGTACTGTTAGACTTTTAATGTTAGGTTAGGTTACGTTAGGTTAGGTTAGGTTAGGTTAGTATTTTGTTGTCTTACTATCCATCACTTACTGTTTTCGGTCTGTTTGAGAAAACATTTACCAACATCCTACATGGAGCGCCACAACAGCCGTGACCAAGTTATTACACTAGAAGGAACTCGTGATCCAAATGTACTGTTAGACTTTTTAATGTTAGGTTAGGTTAGGTTAGGTTAGGATTTTGTTGTCTTACTATCCATCACTTACTGTTTTCGGTCAGTTTGAGAAAACATTATGTTTTCTGAATAAGGTCAATTTTCACCAAAATGTTGAGATTGATTTTTTCTCTGTTTCACAATACTTTATATTTTGTACATATGGCTAAGTAATAAATATAGAGGCTTAATGTAAGATTATCTGTTTAAGAATAGTTCAGATTTCACTTAAATCATTGACAACAATCAATAATTATTTTGAAAGATGAGCACTGAGTTGTATGGCTAATTCTGAAGATGGTTTGTAATCCGGAGGTATATGATCTTGTTTCCCTCTCCAAAATAGTTTCCCATCATCTATCTAAGGGAATTCGGTGCTTTTCTTTAAATAATTACCTTCCTTAATTGGTTCCCTTACCATTTGTATTAGGGCTTACATAGTTTAAGTTGTTAAGTGATAGTACAATAGACCCACTTCAGAGTCTGAATGGTCCATACGTCACCCTCATGTTAGACTTGAGGGTTGGGGTTTCGAATCCCGTTCGGGTTTACTGAATATGATCTTTCCTAAACGGTTTCCCTCTTTATTTCCACGTAATGCCGGTATATCACCTCTAAATTACTTCCTTCCTCATCCTAATCCCATTAGCGTATTTAACATATACGCATATACCTGGGCAGGTAGTAAGATGCGTTCATAAAAAGAAGATTATTAGTGATACTAAACAAAAACTAGGGGCTAAGCCTGCCTCAAACAGACGGGCAACTTTGGATATCACGCGTAGTATGTTCCCTGTTATTTTAAAAAAATCTATTTTTAGATTTTTCAAAACAGGAGTTTTCGTGATTTGTGTCAATAGGCGTAGTTTATCAGGATTTATCTATTTTTTTCTAAGTTTTTACTATAAATATGATCCATAGGCCATAGCTATAGCTATAATTCTAGCCATGTATTCGTAGTGTGCTTAATCCCCCATAAGGCCAACCCCCTTTCAAATAAAAACCAGTTTTAATAATTTTGAGGGTTAATACAAATAAAGTAATCCCTGTGTGAAGTTTCAGGTTTGTACTTTATCGGAAAATTCGGGAAAAATTCTGAACAGACAAACACACCAAATGGCTCTTATTATAGGGGCCGCACGCAGTTTTAACGTTGTCGACTAGTAAGTGTTACCTTCAACTCCGTAATCAATAATTCACCATATGGATCGAGACTAATGCTCTCCATACAGAAGGACAACAATATGTCCTGAGATATAGGTACCAACGTTGACAAAATGTATTACCTTTTCATTTAAATCACTAAACAATATAAAAAGTAAAAAATATAAACACATTTAATACTTGTCTTGTATGTATAAAATAATATAAACACATTCTATAGTTACATATATATAAAATCATATAAACACATTATATAATTACATATATATGTAATCATATATATAATCATATAAACACATTATATAGTTACATATATATGTATAAAATAATATAAACACATTCTATATATATAATCATATAAACACATTTTATAGTTACATATATATATATATATATGTTTATATTATTTTATACATGTCTATGTAACTATAGAATGTGTTTATATTTGTATGAAAAAATAATATAAACACATTCTATAGTTATGTATAAATACATATACATACAAATATATAAAACTATTAAATATGTTTATATTATTTTATACATACAAATATAAAAAATTATTAAATGTGTTTATATTTTTTACTTTTTATATAGTTGGAAAATATAAATCCTCTTTATTCCCTATCCCGTGGGAATTTTGAAAAATCCGGCCTTATTCCTTGTCTACGCCATAAAGGGAACCTCTGTGCAAAATTTCAGTTTTATAAGTCCAAGGGTTTGGGCTGGGCGTTGATGAGTCAGTCAGTGAGTCAGGACTTTTCCTTTATATATATATATATATAAGATATGTGGATATATATTCTCATTAAATATACGAAGTCTACCAAGAATATTTAGGTGACTTTTTTTTGTTTGGTTGACTAAACTTTTGATAAAATATTATCATACATAAAGTTATATATATTTTCATAATACAACAACTAGAAGCTCTATCATAGAATAGTTTATTTGAAAAAATAAATAGTAATTTATTGTTTTAGCTATACACGTTTTTAAATCTATTTGTCTTGACTCAAAATAAGCCTGACTGACTGATAACTACCTTAAACTTAATAAATTTAATAGAGTACAAACTAAACCTACTTTCCCTAATCAAAATATCTAGTCAGAGCTCGAATCAAAATTTAACAAAAGCATAGTGAATGGCAGATTCTATTTAGTATGGATAATATATTCCTTCACTCCTAGTCACAGGCAAGCAATTTATTTCAAGTCGTTATTACGAAATATTTGTTTAATATAAAACGTATTCAATTAAGCAATAGATATTGATATCAATGTTTCCTGGATATCCGTGGCATTATATAAAAAACTTTTTAAATGAAGAGAAAAAGTTGTCATCCAAAACACCTTTGACAAATATTCAAGAAATGTTGAGGTCACCATGTGAAGAAAATTAAAGTCTATGTTTGTACTGGAACAATATTTTATTTATTTATTTTGGTCAAAAAAAAAATGTTTTGCCATAAAGATTTCAAAAACAATGGCTTTTTTTCCCGTCCCCTTCAATACCACCTTAACTAAGTCTTTAGTAACCATGATGTTAAACATCAACATTTTTTTAAGGTTGCTACTTGCCACAAAAACACGATACATGGTTGTCGTAAATACCGAGTTCTGCGCAATAACACAGGCAGAGAATCATCCCAGCAAAGGTTAAAACACCTGCATACACACGGTAGTGGAATAACCTTTATTAGGTGACCTGGTGGTCTAGGGGTAAGGTGTCGGACTTCTGTGCTAGGGGTCCGGGGTTCAATCCTCGGTCCCGGCACAGATTAATCTGATTACCAAACCCTTCCTTCACCTCTGACAAGACGTGTATTAATCACAACTTGTGAATATGTAGAATTCCAGGCCTCCACCGTGGTTCGGATTCCATGTTAAACTGTAGGTCCTCCATTTCATCTCACAATCACCCTACCATTACACATTAGCGTAAGTGTGTATAACCCGAACGGGTAGTAAGACGCGGTGATAATGATGATGATAATAATAATAATAATAATAATAATAATAATAATAACCTTTACTAGCTCGTTGATAATTTTAGTGTCTCATATTGATAGGGTATGCATATATGCATAACAATTCTACCAAAGATCATTCTTGAAATAGTATACACTGTTACATAAACACTAAGCAAAGAGGACCATTTCTGTCCACCCAAGATCATAGCAATCAATTCCAACTGTCTAAGACCTCCATTAATATATACATACATATATACATATATATGTATACATATATATGTATATATTTTTATATACATTGTTATACTAACACAGATAATAGTTTACAACTTTAAAAAAAAGTCTATGGTAATGAACATTTTACAGTATATTATGATAAAAATGTTGAAATTGGTATTAAAGGTAAAACTGAAAAAAAAAAATGTAAGTCCAGACATAAATGTAATAATGTAAACTCTATTTTTTAAAAGGGGCTCTCACCTTTTTGACTTTTTGGGTAGATAACACGTCTAGATTCATTATAATCTACTAATTTATCATAATAATAAAGTACTAATTTTGAAAATTTTAAATTTTGAAAAATTTGTTTTAATGATTTTGTTCAGAATGGATATCTATAAAGTATTTTATTTGCTAAGGAAGATAGTAAATTTTTATTTATTAAAAACATTTATTTTATAATAGTTTACTTGTAATAGATTTTGGAAAATTTTGAAATTATTGAAAAATGATTCTACGATTTCATTAAAATTCATGTATAAACAGTGTTTTATATGAATAACGAAAATTACGTTTGTTTAAAAGAATTCAAACAATATAAAATTATAAATAAAGTATTTTTTTGTTAAACTAGTAAAAATACGAAAGTTTGATTATTATTTTAAATATTCAATATCATATGCTATGTATATTGGCACCCATATTTATTTGAGGGTAGAGAAGTTCCTACCTGCGATGACTTGGTAGAAGTCACCCAAAAGAAGAGGGAAAGGAATTTATTTTATATTAAATCCCTCTTTGACTAGTATAAAGTTTGGTTCTTAACATTTCTTGGGAAAATACATTATCATTAATACTTTGAGGGAATTTTTATCTGCCCATACATTCACACCCCTTCGCCACGTACCTGATAAGCTGTTTTATGGATTATGAGTCAGGACTAACTAAAATGGTCACTTATGTGTCGTGGCGGTATCACTCAATTACAAGACCTTGGTTTTTTTTCTCTTCCCTCGTCATGATCGAAAGTGATATCGACAAGTTGTTGGCAAACAAATGAAGGTATTACGGCCGACCCGCAGTGACCACTATCAATTGACGCGCATGCGTCAATCAGCATCCCCCCTTTCCCCTTACTCGTCCGACACTGACCAATGTCCAGAGTCACGCTGGTGTTTTTAACTAGTGTGCACCAACCCCTTGTAATGGACAAGTCCACCTCCCGGAGCCCGGAGCGGCAGGATCATCCGGAAACCGACCTAGAAGTGGAGTATGAAGTGACGTTACCCATGTGGAACCTTCGTTGGTGAGTCCTTGGTTTGTGACGCTTTCATACAATGTTGGGTTTTTTTCATTACTAATACAGAATCAAATCAAAAATGTTTTAAAAATGGGTTGTAAATCATAGAACAGAATCAAATAAAAATGTTTTTTAGAAAGTATCGCTAGTCATAATCTTTGAATCAAATATTTTTAAAGGAGTTTTAAACAAAAACTAGTAAATAATCAAATAAAAAATATTTTATTAGGTGTTTTAAAATATAGTATAGATTAAAATAATATTTTTTAAAACATGAACAAATCAAAATTTGTTTGAATAGGGTGTTTTAAATCACAGTAGAGATACATTTAAAAAAAGCATAATCAAATCAAAACGTTATTAAAAGGGATTTTAAATCATAATTACAGAATAAAATCCTTTTTATAAGCATAATAAAATCAAAAATGCTTTTAGAAGATTTAAAAAAATGGGCAACAATATAATATGTGTACAATTATGAAAAAGTAATTAAAGCACACACGAATAATATTAATATACTTACAAAATATAACATTTTTATGTGTGTTAATAATTTAAAAATAAACTTTTGTCTGGGTCATTGAGTCTGCACTCAAGATTACTATTATATTATTCGAAATTTTAGTGCATTCGTTCTAAAAACAAAAACTATAACAATCAGCACATTGTTTAACCGGATGTCATACGTTGAAACTAAGGGCCCGAAACCTAGTAGTGATTCAGAAACTAGTTGGTTTCAAACTAAAGCTTCCTGAACTTAGTCAGTCACCCCAACCACTCGGTCATCGGCGTTGACTATAGAAGTAATAGTTAAATCGATGAAATAACAAATTAAAATAAATGTATATCTTAATTTTAAAAATGTATAAAAAAAAAGATTAAAACCTTGTTTTTTTTTATGGATATGAGACAGAACCACTGAATAAGGTAGTCAGGTTCATATCCATACTGGGCCTTTAAAGCTTGGTGGCTGAGTGAGGTTCCCGTTTTGAATTCACGTCTAAGTCACATTTAAAAAAATTGAGTTTTGATAGCTCCAGTTTAATGTGACCAGGCCCATTTAGGACTATCAAAAACTCAAACTACACAGATTAAACTAAAAAAATAAACACTTCCGTGTTATTCAAATATATATTACTTTATTATTTCAAAGCAAACAAATCGTTTAGTAAATATACAAATATTTATTATTATATTAAATATATTCTTTGTTTTTGCACCATCGATTGTTTCTTAAAGCGTAGTTCGCACTTTTAATCCATTCCATTCTTAGATTTTTGTTTAGTCGGAATATTAAGATCTAGGAAGTTGTTTCACATCAAAGGTAAAGTTTATCCCCGTAGTTTTTTTAATAGGGCTAAGAGCACACAGGCAAAGACGTGGAAAGAACAACATAAAGTCTGTTTAGAGTAGGAATTGTTTTCTGAAAAGGCCTTTTTCCCTACCAGAAATCTATTATATAGTAGGATATTGGTAGGAAAAAAGACCTTTCAGAGAGTAATTCCTACGGTGAATGGAGTATACATAGCTTATGAGCTATGACAGACAGGCAGAGCGACTAGAGGCCGAGCAACCCGAGGCGGACCCGGGCTATCAGGGGAAATCCACTTTAGAACAAGGAAATTTGTTTTCAAAAGCGATTTGATACAACAATATAGGCGTCGAGCTCCTGATGAAAAAGTATTTGCCCGGCCAGAGGCTTTCTCCTGTTTCAAAACATCCAAAACTTTCCTGAAAATATAATCAAAGGTCACAGTTGACATCCTTGTAAATTTAATATTTTTTTTTAAATAGTAAGTTTATGATATTTTAAATCTTACTATTAAATCATAAGAAATAAGAACATTTTACTTCATACAGTAGAGGTGAAACCTTATTTGTGTGGGGCATTGTGTGGGGAAGGGGTGGTTAACTAACAAAATGGTTTTAAGGGCCTTTCTACCCTCCTCTCACCATCTTGTAATTGATGCTCCTAGACATATTAGTGCCATTTGGAAGTTTGAATTTTAATCTTAAGCTATTATAACTGTGCCTTCAAATTTGGAATGGGTACTCTAAGTTTAGAGTATCCTCCTTCGGCAAATTTTAAAAAATGGATGCGCTTAGAAGTTATTTGGAATAATCTTCAGCTGATTTTTCTAAAAAAAAAAAAAAAAAGTATATCCTTAGAAGCTATTGAAGGTGATCTTCCCAAACAAATTTTTAAAAATTGAATGCTTTTGGAGCTAATTGGAGTGGCCTTTTGCTATTATTAAAAAAAAAAACATATACATCAAGACGTTATATGGAGTGGCCACCTATGGGTATTTCGTTTAAAAATCGGATGCCCCAGAAGGCCTTTAGGGTGACATTTTCCTAAAAAATTTCGAAAATTAAATACCTTTAGGATTTATTTGGAGCTGTTTTTCCCTGGCAAATTTTTGAAAAGGGAATCCCTCTATAAGCATTAGAAGTTTGATACAAGACCATCTTTAAGCTTCATGTTAAAAACTATGTAAAATTTTGGGGGTGGGGGGAAGGGGCAAGGTGTTGAAAAAAACACCTCAGTAGGGCTTGACCCCGATCTCTGCGTCTTTAACAAGCCAATCAAACACGAGAGTGACGCTTTAGAGTTTAGACTATTAGGCCACTTAAGCGGGTATAAGCTCATTAAAAGTTTTTGAATGAACAGTAAAAACAGTGTTTTTTTTTCGATTACTTCATGATGTGTATACGCTAGCTATATCGGTGTGTAGACAGGTATACTCTTAACTTGTTTGAACACAATATGAGACTCTCCTCAGTGACCACATAGTCTAAGGCATCACTCTTACAATAGACTAGACTGCCGAAGACAGGGATATCGGGGTTTGAATCACGAACAAGTATACTGAGGGTGATTTTCCTTAATTGGTTTACACACATCTCTCTATCCAAGCAAATGAAGGTATATATCCTCTAAATTCAAACTTCCTCATCCTCAACTGATCAGAGAAATTAATACTTATACGTGTAGCTTGAATGGGTAGTAAGACGCGATTCTAAAAAAATAAAATTGAAAACACCCTATGCCCCATATTATAAGCTATACCATGAAATAACTAAATAATGTAAACTTGTTGGGTTTTTTTGGTGTAAAAAAGGAGGTTATAAAAATATTCTAATTATAAATTAATATCGTGTTGATTTGCCTTTAGTCTCCAACACTTTAGCCCCATATTTGTTGTATCCACTCACGTCTTGCAACCCATCTGGGTTAGCTACATATTAACAACAAATGAGGTAAAGATGAGGACGCTAGATATTTCAAAGGATCTTATAGCCTTATTTGCGTGTAGGGATGTTAAAACACCTTTTAGGAAACAAAATATCAGCACACCTGGTCCGGATTCAAATCCCAGCCTCTTCGTGTATCGGGTAGGTAAATACTGAAGCCTTTGTCCACGTGGCTACTGGTGTGGGTTTCATCCTTAAAGTTTAATGTGATTGCTATTAGGTTTACCAGGGAGGAAATACGGCGGGGCTGTAGCTTGGTAGGCGCATCAATTATTCACCCAATAATCGACGAGCACCCACTACGTTGAGGGTGGGGGTGACAAAGAAGAAGACGGTCGGGGTTCAATGCACGAGAAGCGGGGACTGAACTTAGGGCGGGATTATGCTATATTTATTTTATAAAGGATAAATATTTATTTGGTAAACTGTGTGATAAGAGTTTACACAGCCTTTGCTAAATTATTATTTATTAGTTATCGCATTACATCACATTTTCTTCCCAAAGTTTGCATTATATATATGATCTAAAAAATTTAAGGCCAATCATGACCAAAATTCAAAACTACCGATGAATGGGCCATGAAACTTTTAGAAATTTTTGGTCACGAAAGTTGCTCTATTAATTAAAATAACAACATATTTATACTATTGTCTAAATGTGGAGTTTGTGTCTTCATATTTTAGACAGCTAAATTTTAACGACTTTGAATGTATGGATTAAACCTTCAAATTTCCTCAATTTTTTTTTATAAAACCTTAGAACATTTTATATAAGGTATATATCATATAAAATATTTGTAAAATATATTATTTTATAAAATATCCTTGATAAATTGTCTTAGACACATCATATTTATTTTATCAAATGATTTTTTAAATTAAATAAATGTAACAGTATAATGCCACCCATAAAGAGGATACTTATTACCTGTACACAAGCCGAAAGCTTACACTACGTCACGCAAAGTAAGCTAAAAGCTTTACACTAACTTTAAGTACCAATAATTAAACTTAGCTAGAATTTTATTCAAAATTGTATCAAGTTGACAAAGTTGAAACGGGCCACATAAATGAAATAGTTATAAATTAATTATGCACCTATGAAAGACTATATGTACACAACTATTAGTAAAAATTAGTTAAATGTTGTTTTGGCGTTAATATTGCCATTCAGTGATCTGTTGGTATAGGGGTAAGGTGTCAGACTTCTGTGCTGGCGGTCCGGGGTTCAATCCTCGGTCCCGGCACAGATTTATCTGATTACCAAAACCTTCCATCACCTCTGACAAGACGTGTATTAATCACAACTTGTGAATGTGGGGAATGCCAGGCCCCCACCGTGGTTCGGATTCCACGTTAAACTGTAGGTCCTCCATTTCATCTCACAATCACCATACCATTACACATTAGCGTAAGTGTGTATTACCCGTATGGGTAGTAAGACGCGGTACTAATAATAATAATAATAATAATAATAATAATAAAAAGTAATACATTACTGTTTCCAGCCTGTGACCTGATTATTTTTTTTAAAATTAAATCCATATATTTTCCATGATTGGCTTGCTAGGCCTGTCGTAGCTTCAAATGCTTTATAATCTAACTTAAGACTAGGACAGGCACATCATCCAATCCCCGGACATAAATTTATCACTGTGAAAGGGTAAGCCCACATTTCACCTATAATAAATATTTCTGCCATGCCAGGAGTCGAACCCGAGACCCTTAGTTCAAAAGACAGAAACGCTAACGACTGAGATAAGGTGTCGGATTCCCAATATTTGAGAACAGTTGAGATTAATATTGGTAGAAAATTGAAATAAATCTATTTTATTGATGCAGTATTTTTTTATTTTGGCTAAAAGAAGGTTTTTAGTTGTTTTTTTTAACTTAAAAAATATGTACCTTGCTATCATTCCGTTTCACCCCAACGAATTTTTTTTTTTAACTACTGTGAAGTCAAAGTTCAACGACTTGAATTTCTTGAAGGTCACAAGTTCTGGTTTAAGATATATATTCCGGGGAATAAGTGAGACGTGAACTCTCGGGTTCGAGTCTGCTGACGTCATCACGGCCGTAATTGAAACGCGCCTTATCATGACTTTTAAAAACAAACGGAAGGAAAGGGTACCTATTTGAAACCATAGTACATGATTAATGCTGGCGTGGCGGGCGATCGAACTACTAGATCTACTAATCTTACACACCCACGTTAGTCTCGCGGACACTGACCTTCACTTGTCGCAACCAGCGCCGTGGCTGAGTCAAATCCAATAAACCTGGATTCGATAACCGAAGTGGTTCCTATCTCATAGATAATTTATTGTAATCTTAAACATTTTCGACTTCGAGAGTATGATGGATTTTGTTGTTTGATGTGGTGGCCCCTAGCTAAATAAATGATTATTATTATTATTAGCACCGCGTCTTACTACCCGTTCGGTTATACGCACTTACGCTAATGTGTAATGGTTGGGTGATTGTGAGATGAAATGAAGGACCTACAATTTAACGTGGAATCCGAACCACGGTGGAGGCCTGGCATTCTCCACATTCACAAGTTGTATTGTCAGAGGTGAAGGAAGGGTTTGGTAATCAGATAAATCTGTACCGGGACCGAGGATTGAACCTCGGACCCCCAGTACGGAAGTCCGACACCTTACCCCTAGACCGCCAGGTCACCAGCTAAATAAAAAAAGTGTGGATTAAAATTATTTATATCCCTTTGTGTCTGTCTGTCCGTCAGTTTGTCACTATCAAGAGCTACAGTCTAAACGGCTCAATGGATTGTGTTCACATTTGGTATTCAGATCATCATGTCTTGGATGATTATTTTGTTGCGTAGTTTAATTTAATAAGTAAAAGAAACACAAATGTGTGTATATATATATATATGAACTAAAGGTATCATGTAAATGTACTGTACAAAGTTTGGTTAAAATCCGTCGAATAGCTTAAAAATTATAAATCTATTTATTTCTCATCACATGTGATGAAACAAATATCCCAAATATCGCTTGTGTGTCCAGGGAAAGGTTTAGCACGCCAGTCCAAGACCACGCGCCGGTCGATGCACTTCCGGTCTTATTTCCTTCAGTAAGTTAAAGAGCGGCCAGTGGATAGCGTGCTGGACAGGGGCACTGACCCTCCTCCCCTTTCCCCCCTTTCTTACTTATTATGTCGGATCAATACATTGACCATCTTTGGACAGTTGAAAACGTAATCTTCAGAAATTATTCGCCATATAAATATATAATACAATAATCAACTAGTTGTTTTTACAATTTATCGGTGACTGGTCTTATTGGTTCGTTTATTATATTTGTTGAGACCTAATGTAAGTTTGTGTATTTAGGTATGTATTATGATGTTATTGAATTAATTGACGGATTCAGACATAGATTGCCACACTCATATTACTTTCAATAAACATGCTTATTTATTCCTTTGGTCCGTCATTTAAGAGTCAGAGCTATCCAATTTAAAGCATTAAAGTATATATATAATAAATATTTCAACTAAGACTTAGATTGAGATGTCAAATTTCTGGGTGTCTCACTTTTAGATTACTAATCAAATCTGAGGTAACTAATATAATGAAAAGGATGTAAAAAAATTGTCAAGATTATTAATATTATTATTAACACCACATCTTACTACCCGTTCGGGTTGTACGTGCTTACGCTATTATGTAAAAAGTAGGGTGATTGTGAGATTAAATGGAGGACCTACAGTTTAACGTGGAATCTGAACCACTGTGGAGGCTTAGCAATCCACACATTCACAAGTTGTGATTAATACACGTTTTGTCAGAAGTGAAGGAAGGTTTTGGCACTCAGATAAATCTGTGCCAGGACCGAGGATTGAACCCTGGATCGCCAGCACAGAAGTCCGACACCTTACCCCTATACCAACAGGTCACCTAATGACAAAAATAACTCCAAAACAAAATTTAACTAATTTTTATTAATGGTTGTGTAAATATAGTCTTTCATAGGTGCATAATTAATTTATAATTATTTCATTTATGTGGCCCATTTCAACTCTGTCAACTTGATACAATTTTGAATAAAAATCTAGCTAAGTTTAATTCTTGGTACTTAAAATTAGTGTAAAGCTTTAAGCTCATACTTTGAAATAATAAAAGTGACCGGACACTAAGAAAATATATTTATGATATAATTTTTAAATGTATAAATTAGTTTGGTGGGTGCAAACTATGGAACTGCTGTGTTAATAATATCAGTTAGTTTTAGTTGCAAGAACTAAATTGGGCCAGAATAAGTTGAAACATTTTTTAAAAATATTTGTTTATTCGGGCACTTCGTTTTTTACTATTCGTTTGGGTCATGCGTTTATATACTAATTACATTAGTGATTTCAGGGGGAGGAAAATTATATTTTTAGGAATTATACCCGCATTTTCGTTTAGGGAGAGTGGAAAAACCTTCCTCAGTAGATCCAACTGAGATTCAAACTTCGATTTACCCATCATCGGCAGTCTAGTTTACTGTGAGAGTATCGCCTTAGACCATGCGGCCAACGAAGCAGGTCACTTAGAATTCAACGCTTTGTTTTATAGAATCATATATATATATATATTATAAAATATATATATATATAATATATATATATATTATAAAAATTAAACCGTTAGATTTCCTAATGGTTACCTATGAGGCTATGACTGTTACAAGTTTGGTTGAAATCGGTGGTTCAGTTCAAAGGTTACTTATAAGGTACATAAACATACACGGTTGTCAAAATATTATAGACTATGAGATGGGATGTTTTATGAAAATAATACAGGGGTTGAACTTTTTTTTCAAGAAAAACTACCTAAATTGTTATTAGTTTTTTTAAAACAAAATGAGTGTAGCCGTATTAAAAACTTACCAAACTAGGAAATACTTTTTGATCACAAGTTTTTAGATTGAGGTTAAATTAGTAAAGTTGGTAGTGCATGCATGTGTCTATTCAATGGAGAGTAAACCTAGGTGGTCTTGGGGTAGAATGCTTGTCACAGGACCCAATGTTCGTGTGTTCAAACCCAGCTGAGGTCATACGAATTTTTATTGAGGGATAAAAGTCCGTATCACAACTTCCTTTGGAGGGAGGTTAGCCGTCGGTCCTATGTCGATTTTGGCATGTAAAATAACCTTGGGAGTTAAGTGAAAATGCCATTCCCGGTAAATTTAGTAGGCCCTTTTACTCTCACTCCTAGAAATTCTCGTGTGCTGATATAATTAGTCGGTTCAGAAAGTGCACGTTAAATACCTCAAATGTATAAAATATTGGGTGGAATGTACCGGGTTGGATTTCAAGCGCTGTCATCATTGTTGAAATTGGCGCTATCATTACGCACACATGAACTAATTGCCGGATGATTGGATGTTGTGTCCGCTTTAAGGTTATATTATCAGTTTGTTAAGAAAGTGCACATACTGTACTTGCATAATATTTTATTTTTATTCCCTGCGTATTTTTAGCCTTCCGAGCATAAAACATGTTATTTTGGTTTAGAACTTAGAATAAATATATCTGCCTTTGCGTAGAGACAAAATGGAGTATCAAATATGAAAAGCAAACCTCAGTGTACCAGGTTGGGGGTCAAACCTCAACCTCTTCGTCACCGGTAAAGCAGAATAGATAAGTCTAAAATGTGCTCCTAGTGCCCACCAATGCGGGCAGAACCTATGATGAATAATGATATATATATATACACATACCTAATCAAGCCGTTCCCTTACAAGGTAGGCAAGAAAATGTGCATATAGCTCGAAAAACACTCTGTAATTAATCCAGCCTCGCAAACTTTATCCCCACTTTTCTATCCTTGCGTACTCCCTTCACTTCATCAACATCCATACACCGAGTCATGCATGATCTGTTATCCTTAAACCATCTAATGTTTCTCTATTTCACACTTTCACCACATTCTACCAAATTTAGCTACGTCTTACATGGCCTACCCCTTCCTTTTGATCCACACACTCTACCTTCATATATTTACTTGGTCACTCTGCCCACACTCATCCTCTAAAAACGCCCAAATTAACGTAAGACGCTTCCTTCACACTGGCCTATTGGACTCTCTTTCAAACCGCACTCCTTCAGCACACATTAATTACTGATTCTGTTCTTACGAGCTTTTCCGCGTACATTTAATATATATATATATATATATACGGCAAAATACGGCAAAATGATAATTTCAATTTTTTTTTACTTCAGTGCTGTGGCCTGTCGTAGGTCTCAAGACCATTGGTCAGTGCGACATACGACAGGCCAGAACTGAAAAGTACACAAGTACCATAAAAGCATGTATATTAAAAAAAAGCTAAATAATGATATATATAAGGATTAATTACAAAAAATAGGACATAATCATTACTATTGATATAGATGATAAAAATAATAAATATATAGTTTTAGAGTATTAAAAGCATAAGTATTTAAAAATAATATTATAAAGAATAATAGTAATTATGATAATTATAATGATTAGGATGGTAAAAATAAAATAAATAAAACTATATGTCAACAAAGATGTGTACAGCATCCTGTTACCTGTGCTATCTGTTTTTCCAATCCATTGTGACTAAAATAGTCCCACCCCACACCACTTCCTTGTAAAACAGAGCCGCTGGGGTTTATTGATGTGTGACGTCACGTTTACCTAGCAACGGGAGAAACTCAAGTCAATAGTTGCGGTCCGTTGCGAGAACTTTTTGGCCACGAAGATCTCTCAGTTGCATTCGAGTTAATCTAGTGAGGGTCACACGCGATATAAATCTATACAAAACATGGCGTTTTTTGGTTCAATGGTGCGAGAGTTTATGGAGGATCCATTTTTTCAGTAAGTAAATTTAAGTTTACTATGATTGTCATACATAAATAGACAATACAATAAGTTAGTTACGTTAGCTTAACCCCCAAAACATAATTTAAAGCTACAAAATTTTTGTTTGAAAAACTTTAGTATGAAGTGTATTATTTTGTTGCATAGTTTAATTTAATACGTGTATACTAGCCAAATGTAGATTAACGATGTATTTAATATTTTAATACTATGTTATAACAATAATGATCAAATTTCTTGTGTCAGTTTAATTTAGATACAAACTTTGAACCTAAACTAAAATTGGTTTGTGCGTACTTACTAGACCTACACAATCATTAATGTTGAATTTAAGAAACATATTATAGCCACTTTGAAGGGGAAAAACACCAATGGTATATTTTTTCCCTCTAAAACAATTGTACAATTTAATGGATTTTTTACAAAAACTGATAGAGAAAGTAGCTATCCAGAAGGACATCCTTCAAATTTTGTCAAAACTAGATTCTACATTTTAAAATGCTAATGGGAAGAGAGCCTAATTTTGAAAAATAATTAATCTTTGCATTTGAATAAATAATTATTTTCGAAGTTTAGTCTTAAGTATTAACCTATGTTCTGTTTTCTTTATTATATATAATATATATATAATATATATATAAATAAATATAAAACGCCTGAGTTTAATAATAGTTTGAGTTGGTTACAAAGCCATGTAATATAAATCATAGATTTGAAAGTTAGTTTTAAAATACTTTTAATAAAAGTGAAGAATCACAAAATGATTTAATTTGACATACGATTTTATATCTTAGTATCAGCCATCAGTGACTCAAATTATTTAATCCGATGCTAAAAGAGGAAGACTCCTTTTGATTAAATATATGACCATTCGTTTGAAGTTAATATATAAAATCAAACACAATTTGCAGCCCTACTCGCCGATGTGGTTTGTTTGAAGTTCTGAATGATCTTGACCATTGTAAATGTTTACTATATTATTTTTTAGGATCTTACCCCATCAATCAAACTGATTATGAGGTGAAATTATAATAAATTGCATCCTGTTGTGTGCCAGCAGTCCTGCTAGTCCTCACTCTGGATTCCATCAAGTCGCTCGCATGATGGACTCTCTAATATTGGACTCTTTCTCACCCTTCACTTTCACCAAAATCACTACGACCCACAGACCTGTGAAAACCTCGACGTTGAGGCGATCCACGGCCACCCAACACCCTCAGAGGCAACACTCGCACAGGCCGAGCCCTGTGAAACCGCAACACCCCCCTACACATCAAGGTCAGTCGCGCTGCAGGCGTAATCAATTTTTGGGCATTACTCCTAGACTGCGCATCAAATATACTACCGATGTTAGGAACATTTTCTATAGCCTGAAATACACTGACTTAGCTGACGTCATGCCAGCAGACAATTAATATATTATTATTATTATTATTATTATTAGAACCGCGTGTTACTACCCGTTCGAGTTATACGCACTTTCGCTAATGTGTAATGGTAGGGTGAATGTGAGATGAAATGGAGGACCTACAGTTTAACGTGGAATTCGAACCACGGTGGAGGCCTGGCATTCCCCACATTCACAAGATGTCTTGTCAGAGGTGAAGGAAGGGTTTGGCAATCAGATAAATTTGTGCCGGGACCGAGGATTGAACTCCGAACCCCAGCACAGAAGTCCGACACCTTACCCCTAGACCACCAGGTCACCTATACTACTATTAAACTGCGGATTAAATAAATCATCCTATCACAACAACAGAATAGACTAGACTGCCAATGATAGGGAGATTGGGGTTCAAATCCCGGTCGGTTGTATGGAGGGTTGTGTTCCCTAAATAGTTTTCCAATATATATCCACGCAAATTCGGGTAGACTTCCTCTGAATTCAACCTTCCTCATACTTAACTCATTAGCATAATTAGTATAGAGGCGTATAACTTGAGCAGGAAGTAAGACGTGGGGCTGAAAAAATCATTAATGGGCTATACATGTTCTGATAACCTGGAATACTTTGGCTTAGCCCTTAACTGACGTCACAGTCACAAAATTCATATTACTTCTAGAGAGCACGTCAACTATACAACTGACGATATAAACATGTTCTGCAGTCTAAAATACACTGCCTTAACTGACGTCACAGCCCCAACAATAGACATGGTACTCCAATACCAGTAATCTATAATAATAAAATGAAGAATTTGTTTGTCTTTCATGAAAGTTGCGTGGTATCTTCCATAAGCAGAGGTCTTAAATTTAAAAATTAGTAGCCACTGTGTACGGATATGTGCTTCTCGAAGCAGGATTTTTTTAAATTAATCAAAAACTGGTTCGGAAGAAATAAAATGAAGAGATTTTTATTCTCTCTGATTTAAGCAAAGAAAAGCATTGCCAGAGGTAACCATGAATGTACTGCCAGTTACAGAGGCGATTGCTAGCCATGAGTGATCTAGATCAGTGGTTCCGAAACTTTTTAGACCAAAGGAGCATGTGCACCAGAAAAAAAAACATGCTAGAGCCCTCAAATATATTTTACACTAAATTCATAAACATTCAATAAGGACATTTAAATTTTTTACAAGTAAAAAATTGTATTATACAAACGGAAAAAAAAAAACTCACATGTTCTGTGTGAGCTTTTGGCCAATATCCTTTATTCAAATTTGAAAAAATTGGCAATCCTAATTACTTATGTTATTTTATAATGTAAAAAACAAAATAATAATATTATAACATTGCCTTATGGAACCTGATATAATAATTAAGGCAAAGTCCAGTTTGAAAAACGCTGGTTTAGATTGTATTAAATATACTTATTGGTTGAGCTTGGGATGGATAAAGTAGCTAAAAACTTTCCCATGTGTATTGGGTTCAAATGAGACATACAAAAATAAATTATGGTCGAGTCCACCAAAGTAACAATGGGTTGACAAGTACCGTCTGATACCCTATGAATATTAGTGAAATCCTGAACCATTCCTATCCATTCACTGAAACCTTGAGGATACTTAGACTGGTGCTCATGATTATTAGCTTTTATTATTAACGTAAGGATTCTTAAGGTGAGGATATAGGTAACGTGAGTAAAGGGCAGTATTTTAGCAGTTTTTATATAAATATTTTTTCAGCCAAAAGAAATAATATAATTCTCCAGTAGAAACATAGTTTAATTTTCTTCGCATCTTGGTCTCAAAAGTTCTTGAATATCTGTCAAGGCTGTCTTAGAATTTGATGAAATTTTTCTCTTTATTGGAAAAGTTTCTCATCTAATGACGCTATGTTCATTAACATAGTCAAAAAACGGTTAATATCGCCACGTGTAGAAAAGTAAGCTCTATGTTTCTACTGGAGCAATATTTTATTTATTTTGGCAAAAAATTAAAATCTTTTGTTATTAAAAAAACAACCAAATACTGTCCTTAAGTCGGATTCCTCGCAGTCTCACATTAAGATTGTTCATTAAGTTTTGTACACTAAATACTTAAAAGTATACATGAGAATTGGCTGTAATTTTGTGGTTACAGAAGTTTACCCATCCACGTCAAACACCGATGCGAGTAGAAACCAGAAAGCCAGCAACACCTCTCCTCCAGCCTCGGACAAGTGGGTAGCGTCACTGAGAAGGAGAGACCCCGAGATACAACCAGCTCTCCCTGCAATCAATCCTAGAGGACGGTAAGAGCACATTTACTCTCCTCCAGCCTCGGACAAGTGGGTAGCGTCACTGAGAAGGAGATACCCGAGATACAACCAGCTCTCCCTGCAATCAATCCTAGAGGACGGTAAGAACACAGTTACTCTCCTCCTGCCTTGGACAAGTGGGTAGCGTCACTGAGAAGGAGAGACCCCGAGATACAACCAGCTCTCCCTGCAATCAATCCTAGAGGACGGTAAGACACAGTTACTCTCCTCCAGCCTCGGACAAGTGGGTAGCGTCACTGAGAAGGAGAGACCCCAAGATACAACCAGCTCTCCCTGCAATCAATCCTAGAGTATGGTAAGAGCACAGTTACTCTTCTCCAGCCTTGGTACAAGTGGGTAGCGTCACTTAGAAGGAGAGACCCCGAGATACAACCAGCTCTCCCTGCAATCAATCCTAGAGGACGGTAAGAGCACAGTTACTCTCTCTCCAGCCTTGGTACAAGTGGGTAGCGTCACTGAGAAGGAGAGACCCCGAGATACAACCAGCTCTCCCTGCAATCAATCCTAGAGGACGGTAAGAACACAGTTACTCTCCTCCAGCCTCGGAACAAGTGGGTAGCGTCACTGAGAAAGAGAGACCCTGAGATACAACTACCCCGCCCGGCACCCTGTAATAAATTCTAGAGGACGGTATAATCACAGTTTTGATAGATACATTAATATTTTAACAAAATTATCTAGTGCTAATTATGTAAGCATTTGAGCTTTGGGGACAGGATTGGGATTTAGGAGAGTAAATTTTAAAAGGCAATTTAGGGCCAGCCGTGCATAACTGTAGCGTACAGAGTCTGCAGGTCAAAGATTGATTCACTTCAGATTACAGTGATTTTGTTTCCCTTTGGTCTGAGATTCCAAATAAGATAACACCCTTCAGGTTTGTTCTAACGTGTTTTTTTATGTTAGTATTTGATGGTATAATCGTGTGTGTGCGCGCATGCACAGCAGCTGTAACCCCCAGATGATCCCCACCAGGAAGTCCCGCTCCGTGGACCGCCTGCCGCGGGCTGTGAAGGAGCGTCCTACCCCCAACAAGGCGCTGCCGCCCCCGCCGCACGACAGCGGACCTCGGTCCACCGCCAAGAAGTCGGACCACGGATCGGAGCAGGAGGTAGCAGGGGACGAGGAGAAAGAAGAGCCGCGAGTGTTCAACCCGGCGGGTTTTGAGGCGCACCTCGTCGAGACGCTGGAGAAGGATATTCTGCAGAGGAACCCCGACGTACAGTGGGTCAAGGTCGCGGGACTGCACGAGGCCAAGGCTATACTACAGGAAGCCGTCGTACTGCCTATACTAATGCCCGACTTCTTTAAGGTTTGACATGGTTTTAATTTGATTTTACTTTCTCATGTAGAAAAAGTATTGTAATCGCTAAAAAAAACCTCGAAATTGTGATACAATGTATGTTGACTTTTATGTGACCCTGAACTAAAAACAAACAAACAAACTTGGTTTTCCAATTTAGTGTGTCCCATATGCCTGCTCTTCCAAATTATTATAATTTTTATTTTAACCCTAAATCAAGGAAGAGGGGCGATTACTGATAACTAAATTTTTTTCGAAAATGTTTAGTAGTTTTTTCCCAGATAGGTATCTAGGGAGTGCTTACAAGATAAATAATACATTTTTTTTAAAATATTCATTAGAAGAGTTTTTTAAAACACTACAAAAATTTTGTTTAAAATGTATGTCTGAATATGTTATATATGATTATAAAAAACAATGTATATGATGTGCTGAAGAAAAATTATAAGGGCAGTTAAATAATAACTTTTTTAAAAATGTCTATCTTAATTACAATATATTGCATAAGAAAGTGTTTTATATATTTTTATTTATTTGAAGTATTTTACGTGCACTATCTAAATCGACTGATTATATCAGAAAACGACCTATAAAATATCTTAAATCTAGAACAGTCACAACAACCCCCCCCCCCCCTCCACAGCCGTACATTCATCACTGTGAAGGGATAAACCCACATTTCACAAAAAATAAATATTTCAGCTATGCCAGGAATCGATCTTTGGACACTTAGCTCAGTAGATAGACACGTTAGCAACTGCGCTAAGGTGTCGGACTTAATAGATATAGTGAGTTTAAAACCAGGTTATTAATGACTTTAAATGGTAAGACAAGTTGGGTAGATAAGAGGAAATGTGACTTCATTGTAATTTAGGGATAGTAAGGAAAAAAACCTATGAGGAAAATCACGTGTAAAAAAACTGCTCCCAAAGCTACTCGGCTAGGATTCAAAGCTCAATCTTTCTATAAACGCTAACCAAATACAATAAGAATTTTATACCACTCGGTCATCAGGGAGGGTGTGTATTTATTTTTAAGGATGTCATATACTTTTGTGAAAAAGTCTCACATTGTAACGTTTATAATTATAACCGCATAAACACGGGTCTTAATTCATGTTCCCTACACCCCCACCTTAAGGTTGATTGTGTTGAATGGTGGGAATTGGTGATGAAACTTTTCCGCAGTGACATATTGCAGACTAGCAAGTAGGAGAGAGGGTTCAGTCGAGGAGGAAGATGTTACTGTTGATGATGGCACCTCAGGTCTATGTTTACAGATATTGTTGGTCGACTGTCCCCAGGTTTCGCGGCCCTGGAAGGTGTGTTGATGGTGGCACCTCCGTCTAGTTTACAGAATATTGTTGGTCGTATCTGTCCCCCAGGGTATTCGCCGGCCATGGAAGGGTGTGTTGATGGTGGGACCTCCAGGTCTATGTTATAGAATATGTGGTCGTGTCTGTCCCCAGGTATTCGCCGGCCATGGAAGGGTGTGTTGATGGTGGGACCTCCAGGTACAGGTAAAACGCTACTCGCCAAGGCAGTGGCCACGGAGTGCGGCACCACGTTCTTCAACGTCTCGTCCTCCACCCTCACCTCCAAGTACAGGGTGAATCTGAAAAACTCGTAAGGCTCCTCTTCGAAATGGTAAGTGAAAAAAAAACTGCGTTTAATTTATATTTGAACTTAGGTTTTGATTAAGTTCACATTCAATAAAAGGGCTATTAACGTCAGATTCATTAGCTAAGTACGTTTTATGTTTATCTACTGTACTAAGAAACTGGATAACGGAGAGTTTGGGATTAGAATCCCGATTGGCTCTACTGAGGATTGTATTTCCTAAATGGTTTCTCACTCTCTTTTCATGCAAATACGGGTACATTATCTCTAAAATGTTTTCTCCCTCAATGTTATCCTCATCCCATTAGGTTAATTAATGATATTCACGTACAACCCGAACAAGTAGAAATACACGGCCAAAAAATATATTTTTTAACTTTTAATAAGGATTGTTACATAATATAGTTATTTATTTTTTGTTTTTAATAATGATTGTAATATCTCACATTTTCATTCAGCTTCATAATGCCTTAGCTAAAATCGCACTTTAAAAATATGCAACCACTGGTTAATGGTTGAGAACGTGCATCAATATACCCATCAACTCTATGATACAGTCGGCTATAAATCGTAAAGTTTACACGAAAACTTTTGCACGTAGGTGACCTAGTGGTCTAGGGGTAAAGGTGTCAGACTTCTGTGCTGGCGGCCGGGGTTCAATCCTCGGTCCCGGCACAAATTTATCTGATTACCAAACCCTTCCTTCACCTCTGACAAGACATCTTGTGAATGTGGGGAATGCCAGGCCGCCACCGTGGTTCTGATTCCACGTAAACTGTAGGTCCTCAATTTCATCTCACAACACCCTACTATTACACATTAGCGTAAGTGCGTATAACCTGAACGGGTAGTAAGACGCGGACTACTACTACTATTACTACTACTAATAATAATATTAATGTTTCACGTGGATAATTTCTGATTAAAAATTAATGGAAATAGAGAGTTGATATAAGTTCCTAATACTGAACATTGATGAAATATTTAATGATTTTTAGATTTAAAAAAACGCATTGAAAAAACCGTTTCCGACCATTTTATAATGGCTTTACAGCTAGGCATTGTGCACAAAACTTTATTCTGACATAATAAGAGACATACTGTAGTTATTGACAAGAAACTTTGTCGCTTTGTCCTCCATCGACACCGCGAAAAAATTTCGAGTAATCATTCAAATACTAATGCACTGCACACATTTCTGGGAAATCGTTGGTATTTTATTTTCCCTTTAACTCCCATACCTCGCGCGAACCGGGAGCTGAGTTGGGCCCTTGCAATGATGCCACGCTCCTAAGGTGCCCTTCAATTCCTAGTGGTGACCCTAGAATTATGTTAATCTAGTTGGAAACGTGGTGCAGTAGCGATACTTTGTTCGGATGTGGGTACCCACACACACACGTGCTATCACTTATGTCACATCACCAGCCTTGACTACCGCATGGCTAGTTACCACATACCAACTATTAGCTACCTTTCACAACATTTTCTTAAACAATGTGTCCTTAACCTGCTTCGGTGGTAGAGTGGTCTAAGGTAGTGTTAGTCAAAGTGTGGTTCCTCGGATCACTGATGGTGCGCTACCAGCGACCTATCAAGTGATCCGCAGAATACTAGGAAGTTTCATAGTAAAATTAATATCAAACAATGATGATCACATAGTACAAACCTTTAAAATTCAAAAGATTAATTAATATGAAATATCCATCACTCTCGTAATAGACTGGATGTTGATGAGGAGATTGTGGTTAAACTATTTGTTGGGTGTACTGAGGGTGGTTTTTTTTCCTAAATAGGTTCTTCACTCTTAGCTACATGAAAATGTGGATACACTTCCTCATTCATAACATAGTAGAGTAATTAGTACATATTCGTTTAACCATAACGGGTAGTAAGACATGGTACTAAAAAAATTATGTGTCCTTTAAATACTAGAGTGTAAATATTTATACATAGTTTACCTAGGTGGTTTAGGGTTAAAGTTCTCGTTTTAGAACCCAATGTTCGTGGTTTCATAAACAACCGAAGTCAACGGATCTTTCTTGAGCGATAAAAATCCAAAGGTCAACTTCCTTTGAGGGAGGTAAAGCAATCGATCGACCCCATGTCGATTGTAGCATGTAAAAGAACCCTGGGAGATATGTGGAAATACCTTGCCTGGCAAAATTGGTAGGTCATTTCACTCTCGTTCATAGACATTCTCGTGTGCTGATATAATCTAACGGGTGACCTGGTGGTCTAGGGGTAAGGTGTCAGACTTCTGTGCTGGGGTCTGGGGTTCAATCTTCGGTCCGGCACAGATTTATCTGATTGCCAAACCCTTCCTTCACCTCTGACAAGACATCTTGTGAATGTGGGGAATGCCAGGCCTCCACCGTGGTTCGGATCCCACGTTAAACTGTAGATCCTCCATTTCATCTCACAATTACCCTACCATTACACATTAGCGTAAGTGCGTATAACCCGAACGGGTAGTAAGACGCGGTGCTAATAATAATAATATAATAATAATAATAATAATAATAATAATAAATATAATAAATAATAATATAATCTATCAGTCGGTTCAGGAAGTACATGTTAAATACCACAAATAAAAAATCCATTAGAAAGAAAAGAATAAGCTTTTTACATTTGTAGGTTTAAATTATTAATTGACCATCTGTGTGGTCTAATGATAAGAGTTCTTGGCTACAGATTTAAAGTTCCGGGTTCGATCCCAAGGGCTTATAGATTTTTCTATGAATCAGTGTTTCCGGAACGGTGTCAGTCTCAGCCATGTGGGACAAATGAGGAGATTCTTGGACGGAAAAAGTATTGGCTCCGGTTTAGAAAACTGGGATTAATGGCTGGAGGGTTCGTTGTGCTGACCACATGACACCTTTTATCCGCAAAAGCTGGCAATATCTTTGCCAGCAGACGACGGCCACTCAATCGGTATAGCTCGACTGCGGACTCATGCAATGGAGTTTTTTTTTTAAATTACAAATTAAAATAAATCCTCTACTCAAGGTGGGATGGAAGGGAAGGCGGGTTAAGGCCATTATTCTTGTAATTTTTATAACAACTTGTTTGTGGGCTAAATAAAGAAAACACTTATTTAGTAAATGCGTTTAGTTTTATTTTCTATATATTTTATTCTTTACCATTCTTGAATATATTCTATGGGCATTTGGAAATTTAATGATAACCTTTTATTTTAACTGAAAAAAAAATTCTCATCAAATGCCATTATGGTCGTGAGAGATATTCAAAATTGGCTGAGATTAAGTGTTTAAAATTATACTAAACGCATATAATGAAGCAATATTTTAATACTTTGGCCGGAGACAATTTTTCTATAAAAATTGAAAAAATACATGCCTCATCTCGCGTTTACATTTCACCATGATGGCAGATTCTTGTCTAAATAATATTGTGTGGCTATTAAAGCAAATTATGGTATGTACAGGATCTAAAATTGTAGAGAAAAGACATTGTCAAAGTTAAAACAACACATGGAAACAATTAAGAAAACTGGTATGACACAATCGCACAAACTTTCTCATATTTTGTATTATAATATAATGGAAGAAAAAATATAAACAAATATTTTCAGTAAACTACCCTTACATTAGTTTTGCTCATAGAAACAAACATATAATCTTGTTGATCACAATAAATACTCTTTATAAATGTAAAGTGGTCGGGGTTTTAGGACCTTAGCTCTCGACCATTTCATTTATATAAATGTTAGTTTGCCATTGTTTATTTACAGGTTGGTTAAGACTTCGAAAAAATCAAAGGTCAATAAAGAGGTAAAAGGATAGTATACTAAAGAAAATAAAAAAATTAAAATTAAAAGTAATTAATAAGTTAAAATTATATATATTAATATTGATAAAAATTCAAGCAGCGCTTTCGATAACAGTAAAATATGTGAGATAGAAATAATATGATTAAAAATAATCGTGACATAACATTATCAAGTCAAATGTGACCATCAACCAGAGGAATAAAAACATGAAAACATATTAAAATAATTAATAACAGAAATGAATTGAGTAACAATACAATTAAAATTTAAACATTAAGATGGCAAATTTGAATGGAGTAAACTAGTGGAAGTATTGTATTACAGGAAATATAATAATAATTATTATTATTAGCACCGCGTCTTACTACCCGTTCGGGTTATACGCACTTACGCTAATGTGTAATGGTAGGGTGATTGTGAGATGAAATGAAGGACCTACAGTTTAACGTGGAATCCGAACCACGGTGGTGACCTGGCATCCCCACATTCACAAGAGGAAATATAGTTAATATGACATAAGGCTTAGAACGTAACAAGCTATTAATAATGTTCAGTGTTTAAATAGAGATATGAAGTCTTAAACTTGATTTGATTTTAGTATACTATCCTTTTACCTCTTTATTGACCTTTGATTTTTTCGAAGTCTTAACCTGTATTATAACTGCTCCTTACTTTTTTAAGTTTAGAATGTTTTCTAAAATGATTGTTTATTTAGTTAATTTAATACCATTTTTTAAAACCACTTAATTCATCATGGTTGTAATAGGCTCGCAAGTGTCCAGTATCTATTATATTCAAAGACATTTAATAACCATTTATGTATCGTTATACAAATTCTCCTCCTTAAGTTTATTAACAAACATATTAACATTATCAAGATACTGAGAGTACTACACTTATAGTACATTATATGATTTTCCAATCGGTTAGGCCTATTTTAATAAATATCCTTCAGCATCTCTAATGTATTCTTTTCTAGGCCTAATTTAATCTCTATATTACTAAATCAGTTAGTTCAATCAGTCAGTTAATCATAATAAAGTGTGTGGTTTAATGTTAATTATAAGTTGTCCAAATCATAATTAATCAAAGTTTTAAGCAATATATGTTTTAAATTTAATTCACTAACTTCAATTTTAGGCCTTTAACTTTTAAATCTAGTAGTTTTTCATTCTTGTAAAGTCTTTGTCAGAATTATAACGTCATCTAAATTTGTTACTTTTATCTTTCACTTTTAAGCATCGTGCTCTTTTATTTTCTCTGTATCCGGAAGCTGTGAGATGCACCTGTGACTTGCACGTGTGGCCTCACAGTGGAAAGGGGAGGTTTGGCGCGAAAGCTAGCCAATCAGAACATCTGATTTAGCGTCTGTGGTTTGATATTTTGTGGAAGTGAAGCGTCAGACGCAAGACACTTGCCGGTTAGCACGCGAGATAGAAAGACGTACTAAGAAGTACTTAACGAATAGCCGTTCTTTTCGTGTTGGCTTTAGGGTGTTTAGAGATGGGTGGAAGAAAAGGGAGACCACCATGTGGCTAATTTATCAAAACTATAAACATATTATTATGTCTGTCTTCAATAACTAATTAACTTTTTTTTCTTCATATGTCACTAGTGTTTAAAATGTAATAAAATGTCTATTAACTTTTCTCCAAAATGAAACTTCCAAATCAACCTCATCAAATTAATTCTCTTTATTCGACTACGTTCTCCACCCCCATCATTATTTAATTAACCCCCAGAGGCTCCACCGAACCAGCTGGCTCCCGTGGACAAAGAAGACGGAGAAGAGTTCGACTAGTTAAATGAATACATTTTAAACTAAATTGTAATGTACAAATTATATTTTAAAAAAATTTCAAATTTTTCAAAAAGATTTCTTCTTAAATTCCTTCACATTTTTTAAATAAAAACTTATTCTTATTTATTATGAAACGCTTTTACCAGAGACCCATTTTGAGCTTATTTCTAAAGGCCAATTTTAAAAACTTTAAAATTTATTTTTACTCTAAAATTAATTTATTTAGAAAAAATAAACGTAAATTATTAGTCATCATATGAAAAACGCTCCCAATAACAATTTTGAAAAAAAGCTGTTAAAGCTACTCGAAAAATAAACAAATTTTACAAAAATCAGTCTTAAGTAAATTATTATAGAATTTTGTTTTGAAAAAAATTATACTGTAATAAACTTAACAAACACCCATTTTGAACCAAATTGCTAGTATATCTTTTTAAATATTCAAATTAAAAAAAACGTAATCAGTAAACTACCCTTAAACAAATTTCCTCCTAAAAAACAAGTATAGTTTTATTTGTCATGTCAAACACTCTCCAGATAAACTTCAAACAAAATCATTATGGCAATTTTCAAAATATTTTGAATTCATGAAAATCCCTCATCATTATACAGTGTTATTTGGGATGTTTAACACCCTCTAGATATCAATTTTGAACAAATTCTTTGGAGCCGTTTTCAAAAAATGTGTAATAAAAATTTATTATCAGTAATCTATCCTTATTTTGAGGGCTAGTCAAAATACAAATAATAAAATCCCTAGATACTTCCCTTTACATATAGATATCAAGTTTGAACAAAAGCTAACAAACCGTTTCAGATCTGTGGCCAGGGACAGACAAACAGAACTGTAAAATTTCCTTTTTTTTTGTTCGGGTACAGATAAAATTAAAGATTCATTATAAACTTGAGGTAAAAAAATTTCACGATTACAATAATTTCTCTTTTTATGAGGAAGTAGCATTGTTTAATTCAGTGAGATTTTAATATTCAAGGGAAAAACCGTTGACACAATATGTTTATATTTAAGCGTAATGACGAGAATGTCTTGTCTACATACAACACTGGTAACCTAGCTTAGCGAAAGAAATAACTATAAAATTAAATTACAGATTTAAAATATCTATGTTTAATGAAAATCCAAGCGCCGTTTGATACTTTTTGTAGGCAAACATTAACACATTTAAGCTAGTTGAAGAATAAAACGTAATACTTTAGGCGGTTAAAAATAACAATGCCCGGTGAAGGGCTTTAGCACCTTGAGGTATTTGGTGTAGGCAATTATCTTCACACATGTGCTCTCCAGTACAGTATTGATTAATATTTTCAGGTGGTTAAAAATTCAATGTCTGATTCAGGGCTCATTGCTGAAAGGTAATATTTGTATACGTACACATCCAAAGTATTGTTCAAGAAGTAATACAGGCTAAAATTGACATATTTTAACGGTCCGGCTCTTAACTTACTCCTTTAATTTCAATATAATGGACACGTTACCTACCTTGTACTGTAGGCAAACCATTGTGCTAATTAGGACCACTTCAACAGTTTTAGTTTACCTCAAATTATGAAACACATAAATTAAAATACTGTAGAGTATTTACATTTTTTAATCACTGCTTCATAAGTTAAAAATATTGTTAGTAAGCTTTTAAATACAATGTAATATAATCCTACAACATAGTCGATGAACTTATAAAAAATAAGAGATTCATAATTTAGTTTCGAGATCGTAAATTTAGTTACAAGCATGTTAATTTAAAAATAAATGTATTAGTCAATTGTTATTTGAAGGGAAATGACTAGGATATAGTGTAAATTAGCTTACATTGAATTATGTCAGTCCTTTGTTTGCGGATTTTCCTATGTAATGGCTTATTAGATGGGGCCATAGTTTAAGCCATCTAGGTAAGACTGCTACCTTTCAGGGTAAACGAAGTACACGTCCAAACGTGTAGTTAGATTCACACGTTTGTATGTATTTAGTAAATTTGCACACAAATTTTACATATAAACAAAACATGAACAAAACGTAGAGGATAATATTCATATTAACACTAAAATAATCCATTGAAAGTAAAAAATCACGGCTGAAAAATAAAATATAGATGGACTGTCAAGGAAACGTCACAGAATCGAAAAATATGACTAAGGTTTAATTTGTTGTTTACTTTTATAAAATTTGGAAAAATAGAAAACTAATATAGATATTCACTTATTAAGAGAAATCTACGTCTAGAACGCATTATTTCAAAGAACGTTAAAATTTGGGTATTCCGAATAAACCCACCTCCCTTTGAAAAACTTTGGTTTGAAGCTCAGGGAAGACAAAACTTATTCCTTGCTCAGTGCACAAATAAAAGGCTACGAGTAAAAAAAAAAAAATTAATTTAATGTGGGTACACACGTGTTTAATGCACATTCAAATTACCAAAAAAATTCATCCTTCAAAAGTAAATTAAACGTCAACGTTGAGTTAACTAATAGCTACAACATGTTCATAATTTTATATGGTATTTGTATGAATTACGTAATCCTTTAAAATTTACTACTTCAGAACACACTGCTACTTAGCTTATGAATAAATTAAAGTATATCTAGTATGTCTATAAATTTTGAAATATTTTATTATCGTCTAACTACCCGTTCGGGTTGTCTGCGTATCCTTACATTTGTGCGTTAAACCCGGGTGTATATATATATAGTCTATAAAAGTAAAAACAACGAGCGAAAATAAAAACCTATAGCACTATCCCTAGATCTGAGAGTGAACCTAAATATTTCTGGGATAATTTGCCAGATGCTTACATATTTAAAAAAAAATTATATATACATATATAAACTTATTTAACAATTATATATACACATATATTATATTGTGCTCAGGCCCGTTTCCACGCTCCTAGCACAATCTTCATTGACGAGATCGACTCGTTATGCTCCCAGAGAGGTACAGACTCCGAGCACGAAGCGTCACGACGCTTCAAGGCAGAGCTTCTCATACAAATGGACGGACTCAACTCCACCAGGTAATTGCTCTTGTGCAAAGTTCACAAACTCATGACCCGTGGGTCCCATCCAACCCGTGAGACATATTTGACCCACCCACTTGTTGGTTATACAAAAAAAAAAGCCTATGCAATAAATCTCCTATGGAATTTCTGAAAAGAAAGAATACCCTCCTTAAAGGTGTAATAACCTGAATGGGTAGTAAGTCGTGGTGTTAATGTAATGGTATCTAACAGTATTATAGGTGGGTAGAAGGGATGTGTAATGAGGTCCAAAACCTTATGCCCACCCCCCACCCTTTTACCCTCATTCTTCCGCTCAATCTTCAAGGGTTGGCCACGCAAATACCTCAAGCTGACTACTCTTTGTCCCATGTAGGTATGGACACTTTTTTGACATTAATTATTGACTTCAAACTGGACTTTTAAAATATATTCATTAGTATGTACACTCCGTTTATGCTGAAAGAGAACAGTAAATCCTTGATAGAATACACTATGCTATCTTATAAGCGTAATGTAGCCTGTCAAGGTAAGCTTACTACCTTTCAAGCTAAACAGAGTTTACGTTTATAAATTGAATGTTTCACAAGATAAAACCACACATTTATTTATACCTGATTCAACACGTGTTGAAACACTGGTAAGGGACCGTCCTTAAATTACGTATTGGTTTTAAGGGGATGGAGGATGGAGGGTGGGGGCCGAACTTTTTTTTTTTACTGGAGAGTGAGAGTCAGTCAGAATTCATCTTACATAAGGTTTTTTTCTTATCAATATTTATGGCAAGACAAAATCTATTATTATGTCAGAAAATAAATATATTAGTTATAAAATCTCACTTATATTTAATTTACTCAAGTGTTAAACCTAATTTTGCTGCAATTAAAGCATTCTAAAATTTCAAATCACTCTCTTTGTTAATCTTTATGTATAAAAAACAATTTAGTGATAAAAATAATCTAATTTATCAAATCGTAAGAAATTACCTAAGATTGAGGATTGAAAATCTTACGATGCCTTAAGTGTGTGCGGAGGAGAGTTGGAGGGCGAAATTCAGGAATAAAAAACCTTGTGTACAGCAATTTAAGGAAGGCCCCTAAGCGGTGTAGTCAACGGCTTCCAACGGTTGCAGTGATCAGTATTGGCTCTCAAGAGTTGTTAACAAAGTGGTCTCTTTCTTGCAGTAACGAAGACAAGGTAATCACTGTCATTGCTGCCACTAATCACCCGGGGGACATAGACGAGGCTTTCAGACGGCGGTTCGAGAAGAGGGTATTAATACCCCTTCCAACGGTATGAAAACTCTCTAAGTAGGCTGTAGAGAAATTCTTGAAATTTATTTGGTCTTTGTGTGTCTGCAAACTACCAATGAAAAATAAATTAAACCTGTGTGAATCCAAGATTTTGATTTGAAATCAATACAGAATATTTGTTACTAATTCGAATCAAATTTGTTCCGAATATTATAAATTAAAAATGTTTTGAATCTAGTTCTAAAAATATATTTTATAGTGAAAGTGCTATGAGTCTAATCCAAATGTTCTAAAAGTAAATGTTATAAAATGCAAATCGACTATCAGATTATTTTTTAATTGAGTCCAATAAAACAAAATAAGGTAATTAAATAATGAATATATGATAAATATTACGGTCAAGTTAAATAATATATTATATTAAATTACTTAAAAGTTAAATTATTAATCTGTGATTCATTTGGATATGAAATGTCAAATTGGATTCGAACATTTCAATAATAAGTTTCATAATTTTGGATCGAATATGAATTATAGCAAGATTCAGTTAAAAATTTCGAAGCTTTTTGTACAAGTTTAAATTAGATTAAAACCACAAAATATCAACAAGTTATGTAGAAAATGACAGACATTATCATTAGCATTATTTCCATTAAAACAATTAATTTGACTAAAATTATTACACTGTTTATGGTTTATACTTAAGTTTATTTTTTCATTAAAAATACGTAATATTTTTAAATGTATTACTTATGTATTATTAAACATGCGCAAAAAAAAAAAATGAATATCCACTTTTTAATTCATTTCACATTTCTATGCGAGCTTTTTGCTGAAAGTTTTCTCTGGCCTGATCTGATTTAACAATTTATATAACATCACATATTGAACTTGGGATAACCTTTATTATAATAGTTAGCGGTTAATCCAAAGTGAATTCAGATATACATCTACATTACAGAGAGCGTCATGTGTTGCAGACGATACAAGGTCAGCGCTTCTCAAGTTGTGTCTGGAAGGGGTCACGGTAGACTCCAAGTTAGACACTAACGTCATAGCTGATAAACTCGACGGCTACACAGGTTCGGACATCACCAATGTCTGCAGGTGCCTATAAAATCATGTATAATCATTAATTTAGGATATGTATAGCATATATATAGAAACTTAAGTAATCCATAAAAATATATATTAAGAGGTTACCATGTAATATTAGTTTAGCTTATACATTTTATAGTGAACGTAATACAAATAAATTTTTGGAGATAGAGAAAAATATATCTGAACATATTAGCGGGAAGAAAGTGTGAGGGGACAGACCCTACGTTTTGCTTGATTCTAAAACCTAAATAAATAAGATTTTGTTCAAACTTGTTATCTGAGATAAATTTTCCCTTTTTAATAATAATAATAATAATAATAATAATAATAATCGTTTATTTTTCTACAGTAAATTAATTTATATGTAGTTTACTTGAGAGAGTTAATTTTTTTTTTTTCAAATGACATTTAAGATTTAGTTCAAATTAAATGTATTGGAATTATTTTTCACGCTAAATAAGAATATGTTTTTATATTTCCAGATTAAAATAATTTGAGGCCAGTTTATAAATGACCGATTTTTTGAAAGTTTGAGTTTGGCTCAATATATTTAAAAGATTTTATCTAAAATGTATATATGAAGAATATTTATTGTGTTTAACAAGATGATGTGTGCAATTGTGTCGTACCACTTTTTTTTTAAATAACAATTTTAACTGCCCGTGCTGGTGGCCCTGTGATCTAAATGTCAAAATCACTTAGCCTGCTTTGATGGTGATAGGAATATCGGGGTTCAATCCCTGCCGAATATACGTAACTTGATTTTCCCTAAATGCTACTTTCATCTCTAAAACGTTTGTATATAATGTGTATAGCCCAAATGGGTACTAAAACGAAGTGAGTTGAAAAAAAAAGACAGATTAACATTTCTATTTATTTGGACTGTTCCCAGAGACGCTGCTATGATGTCCATGCGCCGTAAAATATCGGGTAGAAGTCCTTCCGAGATCAAGAAAATAAAGAAAGAGGATGTGGACCTTCCAGTGACGATGAAAGACTTCGAAGACGCCCTGGCGCGCTGCAAGAAGAGCGTTTCTCTTAATGACGTCAGCCGATACAAGCGTGGATGGATGAGTTCGGTTCTTGTTGAGACCACACCGCTTTGGGTGCAACAAAAGACTACCGAAGGGAAAACGTGATAATCCTATTCCTCACTCTTAAACTGGTTTTTTTAGTTTTTAGCTAACGGAACTTTCACTGTAACAAAAAGTAAAAAAAAGAAGGGAAATTCGACTTCTTAGACACATGATTTTTTTTAGAGAAGACTTCACTAGCTACCGATTTGTTTCACTCCCTGCCCTGTGTTTAAGGGTGTGTGTAAGACTAAGATAAAATAATCTACGTCACACTTGGAAATTTGTTTTAAAATGTTAAACTCGTTAAAAAAACTTACATGGAAATAATAAATCAAGCTATAAGACATTTGGAAATAAAGACGATTTGATTTTGTTATTTTAATAAAACCCAACTGTTTTATAATAAATGTTATAAATATACTGGTATATGTTTATGCCATTTGTCCCTTAATTAATGTTTCACTAGTTTTAAAACATATGTGTATAAAGCTCAGAAAATCAAAGTAAAAGTTCAATTTTTAAGGGACCAAAATGGATGAATTTTATGTACAACATTTTGTAGAAAATAAAACATATATTAAATAGAATTATGGTTTGATTTTTATTTTAATCACACGAATGAAAAATGATAACTATCAGTTGTTTATAGGAATACATTACTTTGAGGGATGGTCTTGGATAAAGCATGAGATAATAACAATTATTATTACTCAGTTGTGTTAAATTAACAAGTAGTTTTTTTTTTAAATGTTAGACATTTAATTTATGTTTACCCGCTTCATTGGCCGAATGGTGGATGCTCTAAGACGTCATTTTCGTGCTAGACTGGCCTGTTGAAAACAGCAAGATTGGCTTTAGAATCCCAGTCGTCTCTACTAAGGGTGAGTTTCCCTTAATAGTCCCCCCCACCTCCTTCCATACAAATGAATATAGATTACCTCTAAAACTATTCCTTCCTCATCTGTATCCTATTAGAGTAATTATCATAATTGTTAGGACTATTATTTATTTAGCACTGCGTCTTATTACCCGTTCGGGTTATACGCTTAAGTACTAATTATGCTAATGGGTTAAGAATTAGGAAGGTTTAGTTTAGAGGAAGTGAACCCGCATTTGCGTGGAGGGGGTGGAATACACGGTAGGACTATTCATTAATCAATTTAATTAGGTATATTTTATCATAGTATTTCCATCTAGTACTTTGATAGAATATTGGGAATGCCAGGCCTCCGCCGTGGTTCGGATTTCACGTTAAACTGTAGGTCCTTCATTTCATCTCATAATCACCCTACCATTACACATTAGCGTAAGAGCGTATAACCCGAACGGGTAGTAAGACGCGGTGCTAATAATAATGATAGAATATTGTATACATCTCTCACCTTATGGGAATTTTGCCATATTAAAAAAAATAAAAATATTGCCTCAGTTATTACCCCGTTGTGATAGCGCACCTATTAACCTAAGTCACTTAGGCAATATTGGGTAGTATTGGGGACTCGTTTTGGAGGGAATTACCACCAACCAGTGGACACCATTTTTTATCATTGTACACACAGGATTTTTTTAAATATTATTTTTATTATTAGCACCGCGTCTTATAACCATTCGGGTTATACGCACTTACGCTAATGTGTAATGGTAGGGTGATTGTGAGATGAAATGGAAGGACCTACAGTTTAACGTGGAATCCGAACCACGGTGGAGGCCTTGCATTCCCCACATTCACAAATGTCCTGTCAGAGGTGAAGGAAGGGTTTGGTAATCAGATAAATCTTTGCCGGGACCGAGGATTGAACCCCGGCCGCCAGCATAGAAGTCTGACACCTTACCCCTAGACCACCAGGTCACCTTTTTTAAATAAAAATGTTTGCAATAAAAACTGCTAAATCATTAGGCTTGATTCACGTTCCCTACTCTCCCACCTTAATGGCGCACAATGAGTGCTGAGCAGTAGCGTAGTAGAGGGTGGCGTAGGTGGCAAAATGCCGCAGGCCAGCGACAAAATTGGGGCCCACCCACCCAATATTAATTTAGTTAGAGATGAAAGTGTTTTAGTTTCTAAAAATCTTATTTTCCATTAAAAATTACTCAATATTCACTTTATTTTACATGATTTCATGCTTTACAAAAAAGCTCTTGGCATATTTATCTACAAAATTAATATTTAATAAGATATAAAAAAAACTCGGAGGAAATTATAGACAATTTCACACCGAGATCAAAACAAGGAGTTTTAAATGAAGTTTACTTAGGCTCTGGAAGTGTTTATATTGTTTATACTCGTAGTTTTGTTTGTAATATTTATAAATATAGTCTTATTCAATTCAGATCAAGTTTTTTACATTAGATTGAGGTATTACGAGATTTATAAAAGAATCTCAATAATAAATCCTAATGTAATTTTTAATCAAGAATTAGACATAAGAATATTTTTTTGGTGAGCGAGGTAGACTCTATTTTATGGGAAAGGGCACACCTTAAAAGTTTTGCCACAGGCCATTACTGCCTAGTTATGTAGTGGTGTCTATCTAGTATATTTTTTTAACTTTTGTTGTTATATAATTTTGTTTTCTTTTGACTAAAAAACTTTTACTCTAAAACTAACATTATTGATATTTCTTAACAGTTTTGTTTGTATTTATTGGTGACTTATTAAGCTTGGCTTCTAGCAGGGATAGAGATGCACAATTTATTATTAATTTACTATATTATATTTGGAGGAAGGTATAGGAAAGGTGGATAGAAACATATAAAAGGGACAAACACAATATCGCTTTTACAATGAAAATAAGAACACAGTTCACACTTTACATTGCTGCCATTGGACAAAGAGGTAATGGTTGCCTCTTAAAGAAAATTGATCGTCACCGCACAATCCCCTGACCTAGGTTTCATTCTATCGGAACTCATCAGGGAGGGGTGTGAAACGCGCAACGCAACTTCCTGAAAATAAAAAAGGGAGAAAATGTAAAAGAATGATAGAACACATAGATAGGAATATGTAAAAGGTATAACAAAGGACAAACACAGGTAAAAGACATTAATTTACTAATAATTCGTTACAACTTCAAGAGTTATGAGTGTTACTATAATATCAATGATCATGTAGGAAGGTTTCTAGTAATTTTTATTTGAAAACTAAAATGTGTTAGTCAAGAGAGTACAAATAGTTTCTTGACAAAATATTTCAAAATGTTGAAAATGATTCAAAACTGGCTTAAATACTTAAGTGGTGTATATTATTAAGATTTCTTTAGTTTTGAAAGCAATTGTCTTGCTGCCATAGCAACATTATTTATCAAAACCTGTTGACCTTTCTACCTCCCATAAAGTGATGAGCATTAGATTAACTCGCTTTGGTGGTGACCAATTGAAGCCTTTGGGGCTTATTATGGAAGGGGTTCTATTACTGTTTTCAATTACTTTACATTGGCTAGCTCCTAATAATTAAAACCATACAAATTTGCCCTTTAAATACATTTGAAAAAACTCTATGGCACCAGCCTGCAATGGAGCCATACCAAACCTTGCGCCGCTGTCTGTTGGCAAAGATAGTGCCAAATTATGTGGATAGACGGTGTCATGTGGACAGCGCAACAAACCCTCTGGCCGTTAATCTCAGTTTTCTAAAGTGTAACCACTACTTTTACATTCAAGTAGCTCCTCACTTATCCCCACCAGGCTGAGTTAATAAGTATTTAAATCATTTCCCCAATAATGATTTGTTTAAATGAGGGGCCAATGGATAAATAATTTATAATAAAGGAAATTGATAAAACTAAAGAAAAAGGAAAAATAAACTACTAATCATAAATTTGATGAAGAAAGCCCACCTAAGGAAAGAGGAAAAATGTGGGAAGAATCCAATGCACAAAGATGACATCTTCTTCCTTTCTTCTGTCTTTTATAGTAGAAATAGTCACACACAAACATTTTAACACAGATAAAATAATATTTCGGCATTGTTGCCTTTATCAAACACAAAGAAGAAGAGAGTACAAATAACACAAACACTGGATTACTCCATTTTGAATTTAAATTGTGAGTGACTACTTCTACTATAGAAGACAGAAGAAAGGAAGAAGATGTCACCTTTGTGCATTGGATTCTTCCCACATTTTCCCTCTTTCCCTTGGTGGGCTTTCTTCATCAAATTTATTCTTGGTAGTTTATTTTTCCTTTTTCTTTACCACAAAACCTTATCAGACAGCTAGAAAATTAACTAAATCTACTTTCAGTCTTTAACATACTCATGTCAGGTCAAATAGTCTGCAGGCTGTCACTTTTGGTAGATATTATCAATAAATGCCTGTAAAAGAGTACAATGTTATCAGTTTTGGCCACAAAAAATCTTTTTATAAAAGGTTCTTCCTTTTAAAATAAGACTAAACTAAAAATCACATACTTTGTTAGGAAACGAAAGGACTAACTTAAATTGAGAGCTAATTGAGATGAACACAACGGATTTAAATATATCTAATAAACTTAGATTTACTAAAATTTCACATTACAGTATATTTAACAATATAATGCTTGATTCTGTGGGCTAGTGGTCAGCGTTACTGGCTACAAATCTGGACGTCCAGGGTTCGAACCTTGGTGCTTCCAAAATTTATATATGAAACAGTGGGTCTGAACAGGGGTCAAACTCAGCCTCATGAGGACAAATGAGAAGCTACTTGAATATTTATGTAACACCTCTGGTTTATAAAAGTGAGATTAAAGGCCAGAGAGCTTGTGCTGACATGACACCCTCTATCAGTAAAGGTCGGCACTATCATAGCTAACAGCTGCGGCCGCCTGGTTGGTGTGGCTTGCTTATAGGTTCACACCATGGAATTTTTTTATAATAGATTAATACTAAGAGTCATTCACAACGGTGGGCACATAGTGAAAGAGCCAGTTACATAGTCAGACTTAGTACATCTCAAGTGTGGTGCTATACTAAAAGCAGATGGCACCTACCTAGACAAGTAAGAAATAGGCCAGTTTCACCTATGGAACTAGCCCATTCCATTCTGGTCTAGGTAGGGTGCCATCTTATTAAGTACAGCTCAGCACTTAAGGCATAGTATGTCCGACTTTGAAACTGGCCCTAAATGTCAAACTAATATAGTTCAGTTTACAGGGGACAAAAGAGGCTGAGGTTTAAATACGAGTCAGGTGTACTGATAGCGGCTTATCCTGAAATGATTACCCATAGCCACTCAGTGCAAAAGTGAATACATTTCCTTTAAACCCTACCTTTCTTATCATGTATATGGCTCGGCCAGGTAATGAGTCACAAAGAAAAAAAAAACTACTAGAAATTCTAAAACATATTATATAGGTCTAATAGACACAATGATGCACATATAGCCAAATTCACAAAATCCAAATATTCCTCTGAGCGGCTAACACTTGGTGGCAATATAAACTGTAGCATCTAAGTCTGGTTACAAACTTAATATTTAATTAGCACATTAATAGATGGTTTATCATAATAACAAGTTGAGGAAATACTCCCTCATAAGTAAAAAGTGTTTATGCAATAAAACCATCTCAAAATTTTGGCTCTTGACCTAATTTCCAGTCAACACTGGAAAAGTACAATGAGAATATCATTACTAAACCACTTAACCAACCTTTGTTAGGTTACAAGTAGTTTCTGTTTTGATTTTTCTAATAATTTTCTTTTGTGTGTGCTGCAGTGTTATATTAAATGGCTCAATTCTAGAATGGTTTCCAGCATCACTTAATGAATAAAACCTATTCTTTTAAATATAAAAAAACACTACAATCTGTTGAATTTTACTTCAGTTTATTGTAACATCCAAAGTACATAGAAGATGCGTGATTAAATAATTACAACCAATCCAATACAAGTGAAACGAATGTCTTAGAACAATTCTGGGAATACAAATACTAACAAGTCAAATATTGCTTTTTTTTAACATGATGCATGTAAGACAATTTGTCAACATATAGTATCACACAAGCTAACATGCACTTTTTAAAAATGATTTTATAGGCCGATAACCACACGTGTAGCCACAAATAAAGTTTGCACAAAATGTATTATTAATTTAAAAAATTAAATAGGCTTATTTATATATTTGTTGGATTTTCAAATGAAGGAGGGAAAAAATACTGAATCATTTTGAAATATTAAATAATATTTTTTCACAAAAGTGTGATTGCGTATCAATTACACATGTCCGAGAAAATAATTCTGTACAGAAGAGTTCTATATTGAAAATATTGCAGTTTGTATAAGTATTTATAAATGGCCGACATTCCAATAGTTGGGATATACTTAATTTATTTTGAATAAGATTATCTAGTTACAGTTTCAAAATGGCACACTTGTATTTAAACTTGAGAATCTCCTGAATAAAAACAACTTCAAACCTCTTGTAATGTATACATAAATATATAAACCAATTGAGATCACTAAAACTGGATCTAAAAAAAAAAAGTTTTGAGCTTAGGTGCTCTCAGCCACAGTGATGTTAAGAGGCCATTTTGTTGATAGCCTTAAACAAGTCCGTAAATGTTCTAATCCATGTCAAATTATAAATGGTGTTCATAATATGACTATCTGGAAAATTATGAGATATTTTTAAAATATTAATTTTCGTTTCTTCAACCATCCTTCTTTGATAAACTTATTTGTACTTTATTTCAGACCTTTCCTAAACACATTATTGAAAGATTAGCTAATTTGATAATAAAATATGTTTTGTTTGTTTGAGCTCATAATATTTACTTTTTTATATTTGTGATTCAGTCATTATTAGAGTCACTGTACATTTGTACAAAAATTTTGATAAAATATTTACAATCTATTACAAAAATAGATGTAAATAGCAAGACCATACAATTTTAGGCCTTTCATTATGAAAATGTATGAAAAATTTGATCAATCATTCAGTTTGTTTGATATTATTGGAAAACGAGATTAAAGTTATCTACAATGAAAATGCTACAAGCCATTACAAAAATAATGTACTTTCTGTCAATTCATGGCATAGAGTTTATTACAGAGAGTAAATCGATTTTAAATTGACACACCATTATGTGTGTGCAAATACAATAAAATGTATGCCTCTACACATTGCATCATACAACATCAAAACCAATTAATCAATAGATTGAATTCAGCTTTGCAGCTTGAGTAAACAGTTAAAACAAAGGTCAATATGAATTATTTTCTTTGGGTATATTAATTATCACTATATTATTGACCACTATTTAGCTGTTATACCTCAATGGAGTAAAACCCATTACGGACATCTATCGAATGCATCCAAGGTTTACAAATCACATCAAGATACATCTATAAAACACCAATGAGTCACAATTTGAAGAAATAGCTTACACACAGATTCTGCACACTTATTTTGCTAATACTACACTGAGAAATAACCTAGCTAGTAAAAGTTCTGTTGATTTTTAGAACAAACTAAAATACACCAAAATATTTTGAAATGTTTTACAAAAAAAAAAAGTGACATGTGACATTGATATATTTGTAATTAATTTCATAGTCATTCCTAAAAAAATAATATTGTATTTTAATCTATGGGTTTGTACATAAAAGTGTTTTCAATATGTAAACTTACACAACCCCTATTTTAAATTAATATTTTTTTTGATTTGTGTGTATTTTTGGTAAATGATTGTCCATATGATCAGTCTGGATGACCCTGGATAGAAGACGAACCAGAATGTCTATGGTAAACCATTGGTGCACCAAGCCAAAGTTCTCAGTTTCGATTCCTATGTCCAAGCTGTAAGTTTTCACTCAAATTGATTTACTGTTAATACATAATTTTCTCCCCTAGAAATGTATGCACATACTTATTAACGAGGCTTAACACCCAATCATAACGGCTCATATTCAAATTGATTCAGACCACATGAAGCCTTCAATCTAAATTTAAAGAAAAATTCTTTAAAGACCCCTATTTGAGTGCTTTAAGTAAACAACCCCTTGCAATCTCAAAGGTGTTAAGTCAAAGCTTCAGAGGCAAAGGAATGAAAGAAACAGTGACTGGGTCTTGGGGGGCTCTGAGAATATTATACCCCTGAAAATGTGTTTACATTGGATGCCTCTATAAAATATATTTTAATGGCAAGGAGAATATAAAACAAATGATTAAATGCTAAGAGCAAGTTTTAACAAAATTAATTATTTTAATTGATTATATTATTATATTAATAATATATAAGCCATGAATTAATGTAATCAAGCATAATGTTTTCCACAACTTCTGAAAATTAGGTGAAGGCAGCAAAGGTCGGTCAAGGTTTAGCAATTTATAGAAGCTAGAAGAAAGAGGGGGCATTTTCATACTTGAAATTAAAGTTTTTCCGACACCTTCACAAAGCTATAAATACTATTAACACCTTGAAGACACTTCACAGGTTCCCAACAAGTATGTAAAGACTGACATCTTAGCACCCTAGGACACATAAGAAAAAAACTTACAATTTATTAACATTTCTAAGTAAATGGGGTGTGTGAAGCTTTAAAAACTTCAACTTTGCTCCAAATATTGATTCAGCTTAACTTCGATTCAAGGGTAAATTCCAGATTCATCAATTACAAAGCTTCGTAAAAATAAATAATAATTTAAAGTTAAAACACACATGTTGTTTCAGTTTTTTTTAATTTTCTGATTTTATTTTTTATCACAGATTAGTTTTGGAGTAAAAAAAATTTGAAAAGATTATATTACATTTGTGATATTAATTTTATTTATTATTTTAAGACGAAATATATTAATTATGTTTGGAATAGAGCATTTTGTAAATTAATACCTAAATTTACAGTTACACAAAGTATAGAAATTTTACTCCACATTAAACATTAATTTAAATAGTCAAACTTTGATTCTGGTTCATGAATATCTCATATTAATCGATTCAACTTTGCACACCTCTTCTTAGCAAGAAACATGTCTTGCCTACACTTTATTACAATAAGATCATGTGTGAGCAAATATATTATACATTGAATATTATTATTCTAAGGGGTCAAAATTCCCAAATCATCACCCCTTTACTATGCCTTTAATCACACTCACAAAAACATCGTTCATGCTTCATTCACAAGTTACATAATGATAAACTAGTATCTTGTCAATGTGATAAACTATACTATAAGCCTACCAACATTTTGTTTACAAAGCAATATGTGTCATTGGTAGCTTAGATTAACATGTATGGCTCTCAAAAGAATTTTCAAAACACAAAAATAGGGATATGACTAGATTATTGCAAAACTGGATTAATTGACCTCTAATTCACTTAATAAGATAATATTTATAAAATATCACACACATGGCATTGCATTGGTACACTGAATTTAGAATATTCTAACAATTAATTAGATTCACAAGAATTGTGTACATGGGGTATGAGCTTACATTTAGTTAGTGACATAACTTCAATTATTTTTCTTGCCACAAATACTTACAAATATATTATCTTATGTCCTTACTATTGAGTGTTGAATTAATTTTGTAACATAGTTTCATAGGCACTTAACATATCTAAATAACTAGTGCATAAAACAGATTGATTATAGCAGAGATTGAACCACCCATATCATGGAAACCATGCTAATCTTTAAATCCCACTCCCCCCGAACAGGATTATAAATTAAAGTCTGTTGAAAGTTTCAAAGGTGGAGACAAACGTTTAAGGATATTTAGAACAAATGTCTATAGCACATATTTGATTTTGGTTTGATTTTGGGGCACAACTACTTTAAGCCAAAATTATAGTACATGAAGTACGAAGGTGCCCAAAATTCTAGTTATAGGCCCTACATCATTTGTGAAGATATAGGATGGCATTAAATGTTAAACCACCTCATTAGTTGGTTCTCAGCGTTGTTTATAAACAATGTCTTAAGCCAAATCTAAACTTATTTGTTTAGTGGATAGTGATTGTTATTATCTTTGTAATTTACACAAGTAGCAGGTGGAGAATCATTCTACAGGTGATCGCAACATAATCACCGATAATGTAGCTGAAATCACCTCAGGATTTTACTAATACCTCAACCCTTCACATATTATTATGTAGAGCTTATACATAGCTTCAGTGGTATTTATGAATGTTAAGATCCGCCATATTTGTATTCTTGGACCATTTGGAATCTTCCAGTCAAACCCTGTGGCTAATATTTACCCTAGTCAGACTTTCTTCTGAGACAAAACAAGGGGTCCTCTATAAACCACAAAACATTGTTTAGAAAGAGGGGCCGGGAGGGGAGGAGGGGAGGGGAAGAGCCCTAATCTCTACATTTTGTTACATGTGAGGTGGGGGTGGAAACATCATAATGTTACACAGTACGGTTACTATTCTTGAATTTTAATGTTGAAAATATGTTCATGTTTTCAACATTAATAGTATTAATATGCTTTAAATAACTTTCAATTCCAAGTAGTATTAGATCCGAGTCCCTCTTCTTAGTGTCCCTATGAAATAATGGCATTCACTCTTGATGTGAAAACTTCCATAACACAGGTTAGAGGCTAAATGTCTACTTGGTGTTACAGTGGGGGTAAGAGGGCTAAAAAGGCAAGAAAAATAGTCAAGTGGTTTATGGACGAACCCTAAGTCATTATTAATATTTACACTGTCATCTTAATTTATTCATTGTGAGATTGTAAGGGGAAAGTTGGTTACAGACCAAGACTTGTGTATATATTTCCAAAATAAGAAGATAGTTCTGTAGACAATATATATCATCTAAATTTTAATATTGGATTATACCATTCATAGACATGCAGTACAGTGTAGTAGAACCGCGTGAAGCTTTGGACTTTGCTTAAAAAATAATTCCTGCACTACCAATAAAATTATTAACAGCTTAAATAAACATTACTCATCAATTTTTTGTCACCCTGTGTTGTTATTCATTTCAAATCAATGTGCATTGTGTTAATCTGATGAAATTAAATAATTACATGTTGTGATAATAAAGTGATAAATCAGATTGAGCCAAAATATGCTAAACATTTTTGTAAAAAAAAAAAATTTCCTTAATTATATTTTAGGTCTAAAGTTATAGAGGTATGCATTTTTTTTCCCTCAAAATAATAAAGTAAGATATATTCAAGTTTCAAATCAACTTCAAGAATATTTCATATATTCGATTCAACTTAGCTTCAAATCACAAAAATGGACTTTACCTGCCCCTACTTTGCTGTATTATTTTCTTGCTTTCAAGTTTGGAACTGAAAATAGTTTATAATTATGAAACACTGATTAAAATCATTTTGCTGGGTTTTTATGTTATTTAAACATTATTTTAGGTGCTTTATTACTTGCAGTCAATGCATTAATGAATGCATATTTTTGTTAGTGTTACTATTAAATAAATTCCAATATCAATAATACATTTTAAATCACCATCATACAGAAATTTTAAGCATCCATGAAAAATTGAAAATGTTTCTTAGAGAAAGAGCTTTGGTAGCCCAAGTAACATAAAACTACAAATAAAAACTATTGGGTCTAAGCAATGTCAATCGAGCCAATAGTTAAGTATTCCTCACTAAGCCAGTTCTTTCATGAGCGCACATGTCAAAGTTTTTATATCTTTTTTTTAATATATTTTAACACAACATTTTATTTATTAACTCTTAGTGCTATTAATAAACCCCCCCCCCAAAAAAAATAGAACCATCAGTATAATTTCGAACCCAACCATCTATTTTGCCGTCACTAACCTTCCCCGCAAGCTATCCTGACAGATTAGGTACATGGAAAGGGGGACAGCGACAGTATAGCCTTTAATTGCACCCATGGATAATACATAGTAAATGTACAGGATCATGTAAAATAACAGATAGGACATATAGGAGTCAGACATAATCTAATGTTTTTTGTTATTGTGTGTAGTTTTTTTGACATCGTAACTTTAGCAAATTTAACTAGAATATGATTTGAAAATTACTCAAAATTCATTAATAATATTTGCTTTGATTCGAGATTTGATTTGAACTAAAAAAAAAAAATCTGCTTCGCAGGTATCTATTGAATTCTAATTAGTTTAGTATCACCATTCTAAGGTACATTTATTTATAGTACTGTTAAGATTAAATAAGTCTTGAAACGTCTGATTCAAAAATGACCACCAGCACCAGGTTTATCTAGTTGGTTTTCAGTATGAAATACATGTACACTTGAGAGAACAAGATATATTTGCGAAATTATTTCCATTAAAGCAGTGGTAGCCAACAGTCACCACAGGTGGCATGTCCCACACTGGTCCATTTATGCATAGCTAAAAAAAATATCTATTGGTTCATTTAAACATACGGTGTATAGAACACATAACATATATATGTTTCATTTTAGCAAAAGGGTGTGAAAGCCATTTATTAACACATTATTTTCAACTAAGAATAACATAAACATAAAAATCCAGAAATAAACTAGCTAATTTCCATCATATGGATTGATCACGAGCAGGAATATTATCTTACTCTCCTACCTATGAGAAATTGTCTAATGAAATGCAGTGCCAAACATCACTCAAACTTTAAACATGAATTATTATTATGTATTAGATAGTCCATTAGTGTACAGTGAAATATGTTTACATTTTTGGATGTATCATATGACAACTACCCATGAATTTTTAAACTCTTTAATATGTCTTCCTAAAAAAAAGTGAGAAGGATAAAAAAAAGGTCCAACACAAATATGTAAAATGATTTTAGTATTATTTGCTGTCCAAAGAGAAATTTACATTGAAAAATATATTGGTACCCACCTTGGACTTCTAACTGAAGTTTCAGATCGGCCCCTGCCTGCCAAAAGGTTGGGATCCTTGCATTAAAGTGTAAAGTATGTCATGCACAGGCTAATCAGATAATTTCGTCTTGTATCTTATTTAATCATCATGACTATACCTCAAAAGTAAATCACATATTTTCCTTAAAGATGAATATTATATCCACTTTCTTTCCATTAATTTTATTTCTACTTTTATTTAGTCTTGTATTTGTTATTTAATTATTTACATTTGTTTGGTAATTATTTGTGCTTTTCATCAATTTTGTCCAGTGGTGCAAAAAAGTAAATGGTGAAAAAAGTTAACTTTTCACTGTGCATGCAACCCATACCATATTTTTCTTCCCAATTTATTCCTAGTACAATAGTTTTATTTATTATTATTATTAGCACCGCATCTTACTACCCGTTCGGGTTGTACACACGCTAATGTGTAATGGTAGGGTGAATGTGAGATGAAATGGAGGACCTACAGTTTAACGTGGAATCCAAACCACGGTGGAGGCCTGGTATTCCCCACATTCACAAGTTTTGATTAATACACGTTTTGTCAGAGGTGAAGGAAGAGTTTGGTAATCAGAAAAATCTGTGCTGGGACCGAAGATTGAACCCCGGACCCCAGCACAGAAGTTCTACACCTTACACCTAAACCACCAGGTCACCCAGTACAATAGTTAATATATTCTACAATGCCATAAGAAAATAATAATAATATGTTTGCCTGGAAATGTAAGTACTCATTTAATGATGCTAAGGATGTAAACAAGTCTGCAAAAATATGGTTTATTTAACAAAATATTTTGATAAAAGTTGTATAAATTATTTTTGTTTTTGTTTATCCATCAATTTGATTCAGATGTAATTTATATAAAGTTTGTTAAAACAAATATCTTTCTTGACTTTTATCGTCTACACAAAAAAGTATCTTATAAAAAAACCATTAAGTTTAGACGAGTACTACTACCAAAGAAATACTTTCCATGCATGTTTCTGGAAAAAAAAAAAAAACTTATACCCTTACACTTTTTTTATTACAGCATCTTACTACTTGTTCAGGTCATACACATAATGGTATATGATAAATATTCTAATGGTGTAGGGATGAGGAAGGAAGTATCTTATAGGTAATCTACCCACATTTTTTGGAAGGTGAGTGAGAAACCACTTAAGAAAAACCACCCTCAGTAGATGTGACCAGGTTTCAAACACCGATCTCCCAGTCTTCAGTAAGCCAGTCTAACACGAGAGGGATGCCTCAGTTAGACTATTTGGCCAGCGAAGCGAAAACTTTTAAAATTGAGTTAGGGTAAATGTGTTTGGTATGTTTAACAACATTTAATTTTTTTTTACTGAGCTTTACTACTCATCTGGGCTATTTATATTTGATTTCAATAATGGGGTAAAGAATATGGCCTAGTAAAGCTATAAAGTTGGATAGAGTATATATGAGAAAGGTACAGAGTATAAAATATTTTGGAAGCGTGACTGTGGGGAAGGGTGGGAGTAGAGAGCATCTAATCAGAAGAGGGTGAGAGAGGAAGCAAGGCTGAGATGGTATGATCATGGAATGAGGATGGAAAAGGAGAGAATATCAAAGGGAGTGGGGTGTATGAAATAAAGTTCATTGGTCAAAAACAATTTGTAATAAATAAAATGATAGAATAGTAGGAAAATAATAAAGCAAAATACCATTGTAACATTAGCCGCTAGCTAAAGTTACAATACTAGGAATTGTAAACTTACCCAATTCTACAAGACGTCAGCGGCCATGCTCATGTAAACACTGCGAGCCACTTATCAACACACACCTGGCCATCAAGACCTTCCTTGTAAGACTGAGGCGCGTCAACTGGAATACGTCACGCCGTTTCTGCTTGCCCAAAGACCATAAGAAGAAAAGAAGTAACACTCCACCAAATTTACGAGCGGGCTTCTACTAGATCCGTGAGGCTCCTAGAACCTTCTCCACCCTGTCTACGTTCTTTGGTCCCCCCCTTGACTATGTTCTGCAAGCCGTGTTTTGTGCATATAAAAGACCAACCATGTGAAGTGAGAGCCACTCTTGGGCTGGCGTTGGAATTCACCTGAACAGGCGAACGCTTCAAAATTAACGATGTAAGCTAAATTCAGTTTAGATGAAATCTTTAACGTTTCTAAAATTACGTTAGGCACTTTGTTGTTATTTCATAATGGATAGACTTGATCTTTCAAACTTGCGTTTTAGTGACTTTCCATGATAAATGGACTTAAAACTTTCATACTGGCATTAGGTTGCGTCTTCAAATATCTGCCTACATATAACTTAAAACTTTGCACTTAGCAGTATGCATATAGTGATTGGACTTTATGACTTTTCAGATTTAATATGTTAGTGAAACAAGTTACGATTTTACTTCGCTTGGGCATTTTTGTTGATTTAAATGACAAGGCAAAGTTCACAGTTAAGTTTTAGATCTATTATGATTGAACGTAAAACTTCGGGCATAATAAATTTAAATTGCGTAAAGGTTGCTGGGATCATATTATGTTATGTATACTATTTATGATGTTACGTTTTGTGCACTTATATTATTGAGCGTAATCTATAAAAAACCTGCTTTTGTTAATTATTTTCAAAGGTTAATAAGTTAGGTGCTGAACTTATAAATTATGTCATTCATAATTTTACCTTGTCTATGAACTTTAAATATAAACCTCGTAAGGTGTTTCATTAAGCTAATGTTTATTGTATTAGGATAGTTCTTGTTGGGTTGTTTTTGATGTTCACCTTTGAACATGAATTACCTGCCGCCATCAGCGCACCATAGGGGTAAAAGGAAGTTGTGGTTGTAAACGAGAGGTGTTGGCCAATCTAATGCATGGGTCAATCCAACACCAACATCTGGTAATACGTCAGTTAGGTTTAATCATATACCCCCTTCCCCTTTTGGGACTGATGAGGTATTAATAATAATGTTTATAGGTTATATTTTGGTAATTGTCTTATTGAACTGTACGAGGTTAGGCTGAGGTTTATTTGTTGCTTTCACGCCAAATTGGAGCTTTCCTGAGTAAGCGTAGATGTTTGCTTTCAAATTTGGCGCTCATGGTATGAGGCCATTGAATAAGGTTGTAAAGACGTTACATACTTGATGATTGTTTATGTATTTATATCTATTTTTGTTCTCTTTTTTGAGAAGTTATAATAAATTATTCTTGATGGTGATATTCGTTCCTTCTTTATAAGTATCATCCTTCGGTTATTTTAAGTTAAGTAGTTCATGTGAGGTAATCACTAATATGGTATGACGTCTGGGCTGTGTTGATCGACCTTTGAGGGCGACCGTGAGAACTTGCCCTCTTCTATCTCTAATTGCGTGTGCTGGGTGTTATCTAGCTTACCCAGCGGGTATAACAAGCTCACTCACCCAGCCCACTCTATCGATTGTTATTGTGTTTTTTTTTTAAATTTCCTTATTAAGTGTTTTGAACCACAATTAGGATCTACCATCCAAAAGAGAGGGTTCAAACACTTAATAAGGAAATTTAAAAAAAAAACACAATAACAATCGATAGAGTGGGCTGGGTGAGTGAGCTTGTTATACCCGCTGGGTAAGCTAGATAACACCCAGCACACGCAATTAGAGATAGAAGAGGGCAAGTTCTCACGGTCGCCCTCAAAGGTCGATCAACACAGCCCAGACGTCATACCATATTAGTGATTACCTCACATGAACTACTTAACTTAAAATAACCGAAGGATGATACTTATAAAGAAGGAACGAATATCACCATCAAGAATAATTTATTATAACTTCTCAAAAAAGAGAACAAAAATAGATATAAATACATAAACAATCATCAAGTATGTAACGTCTTTACAACCTTATTCAATGGCCTCATACCATGAGCGCCAAATTTGAAAGCAAACATCTACGCTTACTCAGGAAAGCTCCAATTTGGCGTGAAAGCAACAAATAAACCTCAGCCTAACCTCGTACAGTTCAATAAGACAATTACCAAAATATAACCTATAAACATTATTATTAATACCTCATCAGTCCCAAAAGGGGAAGGGGGTATATGATTAAACCTAACTGACGTATTACCAGATGTTGGTGTTGGATTGACCCATGCATTAGATTGGCCAACACCTCTCGTTTACAACCACAACTTCCTTTTACCCCTATGGTGCGCTGATGGCGGCAGGTAATTCATGTTCAAAGGTGAACATCAAAAACAACCCAACAAGAACTATCCTAATACAATAAACATTAGCTTAATGAAACACCTTACGAGGTTTATATTTAAAGTTCATAGACAAGGTAAAATTATGAATGACATAATTTATAAGTTCAGCACCTAACTTATTAACCTTTGAAAATAATTAACAAAAGCAGGTTTTTTATAGATTACGCTCAATAATATAAGTGCACAAAACGTAACATCATAAATAGTATACATAACATAATATGATCCCAGCAACCTTTACGCAATTTAAATTTATTATGCCCGAAGTTTTACGTTCAATCATAATAGATCTAAAACTTAACTGTGAACTTTGCCTTGTCATTTAAATCAACAAAAATGCCCAAGCGAAGTAAAATCGTAACTTGTTTCACTAACATATTAAATCTGAAAAGTCATAAAGTCCAATCACTATATGCATACTGCTAAGTGCAAAGTTTTAAGTTATATGTAGGCAGATATTTGAAGACGCAACCTAATGCCAGTATGAAAGTTTTAAGTCCATTTATCATGGAAAGTCACTAAAACGCAAGTTTGAAAGATCAAGTCTATCCATTATGAAATAACAACAAAGTGCCTAACGTAATTTTAGAAACGTTAAAGATTTCATCTAAACTGAATTTAGCTTACATCGTTAATTTTGAAGCGTTCGCCTGTTCAGGTGAATTCCAACGCCAGCCCAAGAGTGGCTCTCACTTCACATGGTTGGTCTTTTATATGCACAAAACACGGCTTGCAGAACATAGTCAAGGGGGGGGACCAAAGAACGTAGACAGGGTGGAGAAGGTTCTAGGAGCCTCACGGATCTAGTAGAAGCCCGCTCGTAAATTTGGTGGAGTGTTACTTCTTTTCTTCTTATGGTCTTTGGGCAAGCAGAAACGGCGTGACGTATTCCAGTTGACGCGCCTCAGTCTTACAAGGAAGGTCTTGATGGCCAGGTGTGTGTTGATAAGTGGCTCGCAGTGTTTACATGAGCATGGCCGCTGACGTCTTGTAGAATTGGGTAAGTTTACAATTCCTAGTATTGTAACTTTAGCTAGCGGCTAATGTTACACCATTTAGGGAAACACTCCTAGTTAACTCGGCCAAGAGTACAAACTCCCATTTCAGCGTCATCGGCCAACTAGACTATACAAGAGTGATGTTTGGTTATCCGGATCTCTTCAAATTCAATTCATGAAACTGAATTACAAATAACCATGAGAACAAGTGTAATATTGTAGAGGAATACCAATCAAGAATATGTTGATTCTATAAACTATCTATATACTTAAGATGCACAAAAAAAAGGTGTTATTTGTTTCCCTCAATTATAATTCTGTTCCCATTAATTCTTAAATTTTATTTTTATTTTTGCACTACGTCTTATTACCCGTTCAGGTTCTATGCAAATTCAAGTTGATATAGAAACTATAAATACTGACAAATTATTAGTATATTTTTGATTATGTGAATCTATATTTATTCAAAGGTTGGTTGGGTTTACTCTAAAATTAGGTTGAACTAAGCACAATGATTAAGTTTTAAAAATATCAGTAAGCCTGTGCAAAATTTTGAATCTGAATCCTACTAAGATTCAGATTTGATTCAAAATCTAGAATCTAAATAAATCCTATATTTGAATTAAATGGGTTTGGTTCAAAATTCAAATATAAAATTTATACTTCCTTAAGGTTATATTGTGAGCATTAAAATTCTATTGCACAATATTAACACATGTATAATTATAAACTATAAATAGTTATCCAATTACTTCAAATCATTACAGTTCATGAGTTATAAGGGGTCAAAGTTGCTATTTTATACTTTTCCTGTACCATTAGTTACTAGGTCCAACTTTTAGTAAATATTAATCAACCTTTGCACTATGAATGAAAAAAGAGTGTGAGCTTTATTTTATGTTTCACCTCTTGACATTAGTACTATTGATTCTTTTATAAATAGTGTGCACACACACTTAATTCTATTATTATTAGCACCGCATCTTACTACCCGTTCAGGTTATACGCACTTACGGTAATGTTAAGAGTGATTGTGAGATGAAATGGGGGACCTACAGTTTAACGTGGGATTTGAACCACGGTGGAGGCCTGGCATTCCACACATTCACAAGTTGTGATTAATACACGTCTATTCAGAGGAGAAGGAGGGTTTGGAAATCAGATAAATTTGTGCCGGGCCGAGGATTGAGCCTTGGACCCCAAGCAAGAAGTCTGACATCTTACCCCTAGACTGCCAGGTCACCCCACTTAATCCTGCCATTCCCTTAAGATGCAAACAAGGAAATTGCATACAGATTAAAAAAATCTGTAATTAATCCATCCTAACTTTCTCCATACTTACTTATCCTTGTATAATCCATTCTCTTCAACAACATCCATACACCGAGTCATGTACAATCTTTTATTCTTCAGCCTCTTAATTAATGTTTCTCATTTTCCCACATTCATATATCACACTAAGCCACGTCTTACATGGCCTACCATTTCTTTCTAAACCACACACTCACCTTCATATAGTTGCTTAGTAGTTCGATCCACATTCCACACTTAGTCTTCCAACACACCCAAATCAACTTAACACGTTTCTTTAACAGTGACCTTTTGGATTCCCTTTCAAACTACACTCCTTCAGCACCCATTCATTACCGACTGTCCATACGAGTTTTTCCATATATATATCACATATATATCTCATTCCAGTCGTATTCACCTTGTTCTTGTGTTTCTCTTGACAAATTCACACTTTACATCGTAAAACAATGTTAGCGTTAACACACTTTTATATAATGCATCTTTGCCTCTTTCAATATGACTTTATTTTTTGCAATAGTCTACATACATCCAACTACTCTCCAAGATGTGTTCACACGTGTGTCAATTTCACCATCTATCCTTTCATTTTTACAGAACATTCTGCCCAGATACACAAAACCATTCACTCGTTTAAACAGTTTTCCATTTATATTAAGCTGACAATCATTTCCTGATCTGTCTTTATCACCTTAGTTTTGGAGACATTTATTCGAAGATCCATTCCGCCTGTCACCACATTCTAACGATTTAATGCATTCTGCATGTCACTTTCATTCTCAGCAATTAAAACAGTATCATATGCGCATAACAGCACTATCACCTTCACATGGTCCATTTGTACCCTAGACACATCCTCAAACACTTATCCATAAATACATTAAGCAGCTGTGAAGAAAATGTTTAGTATTTTTTAAATAAACCAACTTAATATGTTTGTAAAATGATAATATACATTTTTGGAAATATTTTACTATTGGCTCAGATTCAGAAAAGTAATAAAGTCAAATATTCATCAAAAATTTGATTTGAAACGTTATAATAGAAGTGTCTTAAATAAATCATTCCATTTGGATCTGAGCCTATTTTCAAAATAAATTTAGTATGAGATTTTAATTGAACTCGATTCGTCAGCCAATATTTGGATTAAATTATAAATTGATGATTATTATTAATTCGGACACAATTAAATTTCAGCTCAAAAAATATTTTTTTTAATTCTCAATTTTCTTTAAATCTCGAATATCCTTTAGGTTTTGAGGAATTTGTAAAAAATAATGCCTGGTCACACTGTCCAAAACTATAATCTTTATGCTAATGGTCTATAGCTTAGCTTTTCAAATTTGTGTTAAAATATAGATAAAGGAAACCTTGTGGTACTTTCTTTGAGAAATAATTTATAAAATACATAAATAAATCCTTATTGTGTTTTAATGTCATGTTATGCTTTTAAAATTATAGAAAAATTTCTTATAAATATTTCCAGAAATAAGTATCAGGTCAGTCTTTAGATACGTTCTAAATCATGTCACAATAACAATAGCCTAAAGCTGATAAATCACTATGACTAATTAAAAAATATAAGTATGGTTTAATTTTTAAGTCCTGCACTAAAATAAAAATTCAATCATTTGGAAATGTTAAAAAAGGCTGAAAAGAAACAATAGATTATCGAGGTATTATTTTCACGATTATTTCTTAACAATAATGAATGACGACCATAATAAATACAGCCACCTCAAATATAACAATCACAGCAGCTACTTCCACCTTTGGAGGACTATCGTTAACAAACCTAATCATGTCAACTTTTTCCGAGAAAAGCTTTTATCTTTAATCTTCCATTCAGAGTAAAGTAAGTGTCTTGGCAGTTAGGGGCCATAAAAGGAATGGACAAGCAACAACGATGACACATGTACAACACGGGGACAAAAGGATTGGAGAGCCTTCAGTCCACTTTCTTCGCTCCTCCGCGAGCTTTCCAGGCAGCCAAGAGGTTCCAAGCAAAATACAGGGAGAAAAAGTGCACCTGGACTGCCAACATGATGAACGCATACCATAAGAACGCATATGGATATCCCTGAAAACAAGACAAATTACTTATGTGTGATTGCAGTTCCTTTTTTAATTAAAAAACAAAACATGAAGGGAGGATGGTAAAGAGGACAAATTACATGTAGGAAACCATCCCTTGTCTATTAGGCCAGGATTCGGACCCAAACCTCTCTGTGAAATGTGAATACAACATCTTTGACCAGTGGTTCTCAAACTATGGTCAGCAGCAGAGTGCCAGGGGGTTTGCAGACGAGACCAAAGGGAATAGTTAATTTATGTGAAAGAGCACAAAATTTACATACTAGGTCAACAATACATTGTAGGTTCCTCAAGTAGCATTACATGTGGATAAGAAATACAATCTGATTAAAAATATGTCTTTTGCTGCTTGATAAACACACGCATTGATGGAATTTCCGGCTTCAGCAAGGGGACAGATGGGTAGTCTGAATATGCATTAAAAGCTTATTGAGTGGTTCGCTAATGGGAAAAATTTAAGAAGCAATGCCTTAGATCAAATAATCAACACTGCAGGTCTAAATTGAAATTAATATTAACAATCTCTTTTGAACTATTATAATAAAATTAATTTTAAAAATATTGTTTGAATTTTATTTAAATAGTTGTAAAATTACACCAAGAGACAAGAATTGAACCCGTGGCTTAGCACGTTTATTCTATAGCACCAAGCTATCCAGAATAAATTGCATGTTCAGTATAGTGATTCAAAGTTTTAAGAGAGAGTGTGTATTGTGTTTTTGGGATCATGGACTAATTACTACCATTAGAAAAACAGACACTGGGGACATGAGACCTGCATTTATGCTGTGGCTTGTACCGGGTTGCATTTATAAACAATACATCAGTGGTTCTCAAACTTAGTTTAAATTGTACACCTTGATCATGATTAAAGTCTAATGTACCCCCAAGATAAAATTTCCCCACATGACAGATAAAATGTCAGATAATCAAAGGAGAAAATTTCCTCCAGTTTTATTATTATTATTATTTAGCACCGCGTCTTACTGCCCGTTCGGGTTATACGCTTTAAGTACTAATTACGCTATTGGATTAGGAATTGGGAAGGTTTAATTAGAGGAAGTGAACCTGCATTTGCGTGGAGGTAGAGTGGAAAACCATTTAGGAAAAACCATCCTCAGTTCACTCGACTGAGATTCGAACCTCGATCTCCCCGTCCTCAGCAGTCGAGCTCAACACGATTAGCGCGTTAGCCAACTACGCCACCGAGGCGGGTTTCCCCCAGTCACCTCGAAAATTATCCGCCATGTTTGGTTCTTCGCTGCATTTTGTCTCTTGTCATTTTGGCCACTTTCCCTTGATAGCTGCTCATGTACCCTCTGAAAGTCCCGCGTGTACCTCCTAAAGTCATGCACATACCCCCCCCCCCTGTGTCATGGGCATACCCTCTTAAAGTCACGCACATACCCCCTAAAAGTCATGCATACACCCCCTTAAATTCGCATGTGTACCCCCCTGAAAGTCACACCGCCTATTAGCTGTAAACATCCCTAATAACACAAATATAGCCAAAAATAATATATGCTCTCCATACAACATAATTAAAAGTAATTCTAAAATATTTACTTAAGAAATGTGATCAAACAATTTATTTTATAAACGTTAATTCCCTTGTCATTCATATGTAATAATTTGAGAGTGATTCAAATATGGGTCCTACCAAATAAGTAGTTCCCTCAGTAAACTCAAAACTGAACAATAGTGTAATAGTAGTGAATTAGTACAAGTAGTAAGCTTACACATTGCAGAATCTAGAAGGATGTACTATGATCCAGGCCAATTGCAATAGAGGAATTTTTCCACGATTTAGTTTTCAATACTTTCTCCATGCAAATGTTATTGTTTCTTAAAATAGATAGTTTTTGCCTCAATATTTTTTGTTCTGAAGTTTTAGGTGGGATGAGAGTGAACTTTTTTGGGGTTAAAATAAGTAAATTATCGCTTTAGTAGAAGTTTGATTTAAAATAATCTCAATAGTTTTTGAGTACCTATAGGTTATGTCATGGGCATTGCGTAGTTTTATTTTTTTTATTTAAAAAGTTCTTGGTCAAATGCTGTAATAACTCAAGACAGATATTAAAAATACTTTTGAATAAATTATGTAGAAAATCAAGCTAAGCATGAAGCCTTCTGAAGCAATATTTTTATTTATTTAGGCCGAAAAAAAAGTTGTTTTTTTTGCAAAAGACTTCGAAAATATGGACCTTAACTCAAGTTTGCTTAAATTCCAGTTTTAGTATAGCAAATAAGCTACTAGCCCCTGACTGAACGATTAAAAACAAAATATTGTAGGCTTCACAAACCTGCCAGACAAACAAGTCCTCAGTTTCGCCTGTGCTCATATATGACCAAACGTCACTGAAGTAGTAGATAGCTGCGTACAGTATTGGACCGAACCCAAACACACCAATGCCAATCATGTATCGCTGCATGGCCTTGATGCGATTCTTGCGCACTGCGGCTAATCCCAGGAAGGATAGGAGAAGACTGATACACCAAATATATTCCCACCATAATGGCTGAAAAGAATTTAATTTTAGAGCCATTTATTTGGTTGGTTTGAGGCCCCTTTTACTTAGTAGATACAAATAATAATTATTATTACTACCCTAATGCGAGACATATCAAACTTAAAATGTTTTTAGGGCCTAAGCCTATTTGAGAGCTAGTGACCACTTCTTCATCTAAAGTTAATTGTCATCTTTAAATAAAATCTAGGTTTGATTGGTATTGCTTGAAATGAGTGATGATTTGATAGTTACCAAGTAACATGATTTAGGCACTAACATTAATTCTGGCTTACACACTGCAGTTTAACGTGGAATCTGAACCACGGTGGAGGCCTGGTACTCCCCACATTCACGAGTTGTGATTAATACACGTCTTGTCAGAGGTGAAGGAAGGGTTTGGTAATCAGATAAATCTGTACCGGGACCGAGGATTGAACCCCGGACCCCAGCACAGAAATCCGACACCTTACCCCTAGACCACCAGGTCACCTATTATAAACAAAGACCTATGTGTAGTGACTAGGGATTCTGATTTTTACCAACTTTAAATTTTCTGGTAGTCGGGAAGAGCTTCGGAGTATTTCCAGGATCCCAATAATTAAAATGTGTGTATATATATATATATATATCTTATTATTATTATTGCCAAATTTAAGGGGGAAAAGAAATTAGAAATATTAGATTTAAAAATAAAAAGATGTATTTAATGACCTCACAATGTACTAAAATTAACAAAACAACAATAGGACTATAAGAGACTAATTATAGTATGATTTTGGTATGAAGAACAGTAGAAGTTAGTTACTAAAGTTACTAGAAGAATTTTAATATATCCATACATCATGTCATGTGATTTGCAGCTGTCATTTTTGATAGATATTATCAATCACTACAAAATAACACAAATAATAAAATGGAATGTTATCAATGTTGGCTGCAAATAAACATGTTCGAATTTTCTCTACTGTTCTTCCAACCAAAATCAGGGTATATATAACTGTATATTCATGAAAATTAATTAATCCTGTAGTTATTTTTTAATTTTGATAAAATAACTTTTCAGGAAAATTGATGTATTTAAAAGCCTATTAGATTCACAATTTTGTTCCAATATTCCCAATATTGAAAAAAAAAATCAAATTAGCAGTTCACTTTCTAGTAGCTTCAACAATTTGAAATGTTTTCTTCGAGTTTTTTTTATTAAAGACTGGTGTATTCTGATTATTTTGATTTATTTTATTCAGTTCTATGTTTAGTTCATCTTCTATGGCCATTTCCACTTTGAGTTTTCCCCCCCTACTTTATCTTTGTTTGTTGTCTATGATTAGATGTCACAGAAGAGTCTGTTCACTAATTCTTCTGCAAAAGAATATTTAACTTAGTCTTTAACAGAAAGAAAATTCTTGCTATCTGGATTTTGGTACATGAGTAGGTTGGTAGTACCCACTTTGGTGGCTGATTGGTCTAACATGCTACTCTCACAGTAGACAAGACTGCCAATTACAGGGCGATCAAAGTTCAAATCACGGTCAGGTGTAATGGAGGTGTTTTTTCCAAAATGGCATTCCACTCTCCCTCCACCCAAATGCGGGCACACATCCTCTAAATATAACCTTCCAAATTCCTCAAACTATTAGAGTAATTAGTAGATAAGCATATAACCCAAACAAGTAGTAAGAAGCTCGGCTTAAAAAAAGAAAGAAAAAAAGGTGATTGTTTTCTTCTCTCGTTCTTGGATTCTTTTTAAAAGAGATTTTTTTTTATAGATAGCTATCTAAAGCTTGAATTTTTTAGTGTCCGGTGGCAGTGGCATGTGGCATGGCGCTCTGTATAGTGGAACTGTCAAACATGGCAAACACAATCCAAATGTAAAAAAGTGAGAAAAGATGTGCTGCCTGTAAATCTATTGAATTATACTTTTTTTTTTTGTAAATACAAATTATATTAAAATTTCCCCAGTCCTGCCTTTTTTTTTCCTGGGACTTGACATAAAAAAATCAACAACTTCTCGGGAAATCTTGAGTCAGAAACCCCAGTAGTGACTGGCAAGCAACCTATCAAAGATCAGATTAAGGGAAGAAAGTGTTGATGGATTGGTCACACTTTACGAAACCAGATTGGGGCTATCGAAAAGTTGGTTTTGGATTGGCACATTTAATGTAAACTGAAGTGTGGCTGGCCCGAGAAAACCTGGCAGCATGCTGTTCAAAGAGCCTTAGAAGTTGGAAAAACTTGGATAAATTAGGAACCTGACCATCGACAAAGTTGGATAAAGAAATTTCTTGAATTACCTCTGCTCCACTAGAAACCACAGGATTTTGTATTATAATAGTTATAATGTCATATAATATATTCTAGGCATAGCCAAATCTCATATTATTTTCTATTAAGCTATGTGTGTATGCCATTTAGCCTATTATGTATATCTATAATATACCATACTTAGTAAATATGCATTATCAAATGCCACCCTGAATATTTAATGTACCGATAACCAAGTATTTATTTACAATTTTTTTTTATTGTTGGCTTATAAGTTACATGAAATAGATACGTTAAGTTGAACTTTTTTTCTGTTCAATTGGGTTCTATAAAAAAAAAATCTGTGACTATGATAGTCACAATATAGGTCCTAGCTGGAAAATTAAAGATATTGATTATGATCTAAAATAGGCAAGCCTATTTAACTAACAAATCTTAGTGCAGAAAAATAATTTTACTTACCTCTGGAACTTGCAATTCCTCTATTTCTAAAATGAAAATGTCTAATCTGTCAAGAATATCTGCAGATAATTTAGCCAACATGGCAAAAAACAGCAAGTAGTGGAAAAATATGCAGTACTTTAAACGAGACTTGTTCAATGCACTGTAACAAAGAATGTTAGGGTACTATTAGAAAAAAGAGCTACTTAAATAGTTAAGGAGAGCCTAGATCCTTAATTTTATTCAAGTAGGCTATCAGTAACAAAAATAATTTTTGTCTTGGCTTTGTTAATATAAAAACAATTCTCTCCTCTCCATGGTGTGAGTACCGCAAGCATATTGCCAACATTTGCAGATTGAGGGTGTCATGTAGTCAGCGCAATGAGCCTTCTGACCGTTAAAAAATATTTTTTTCGGTATACTGATACATTTACTACATACTAATAGGTTTACAGTGTTACTCGTTGGCCGAGAAATGACAGGCTATTGTATTAATTATGAAATACCGTAATAATTTTTAAAAAAATCATAAATTGCATATACCATTAATAATCACTTTTAAAGAATCCATAAAAAACACACATCAAGACAAAATAAAAACATTACAAAAATGTATTTGTTGTATTTTAATGAGTGAATTACCCAAGACAGTTTATAAACTGTAATAAAGTAGTTTACATCTTGTGAACACTATAAAAAAAGTAATAACTGAAACACAAGGTTGGTACATACAGTGTATTTTTAAGATAATATAATATTAAGATATAAAAATGTAATTCTAATTTCAGCTTCCCCTCTTTTCCTGTAAAAATTCAAGGACCCCAAGGGGTCCAAATAACCCCACTTTGAGATGACCAGTACATTTAGGTCTAGGGCCTAACTAAATATAATGTAACATGTGTTTGAGACTTTTTATATTCTCAGATAATACTCAATAAATGCTTTTTACTTCCAATATCATACATTTAAAGGTAGTTTACTCTACTGAAAAATAACAGGCAAGATAGGCAAGTAAAGTGAGCATTGTGGTAATTACCTGATTTGATATTGAGCAGCTACGCGTTGTCGGTGAGCAAAATCTGTTCCATCTGTTCCAAGTGCTATTGGACCACCTTTCGATGCCATGATACTTTAATTTTATAATTGATGTTATTCACAAGAAATTTGTCTCAGACTTTTTCCTATGCTATGAACGTGCCATCATAACATTACCAACCAGAGAGAATTTTGAGATTTGCAGGAAGACCTCACATTGGTAGGTGCTGCTCTCAAACGGATACAAGTCAACTAAGTCTACGTGGAAGTTTATTTAGCCTACTTGGGGCGAAAATCTATTTAATTTCTTTACAGTTTATAGTGGTATATATTGCAAAAACGGGGAAATTGTAAATTGTGAAGATACTTGTGTAGTAATTTAGTATGTAAACCTTTAATTCAGACAAATACTAAAATAACATTGTAAAACTAATTATTGATTAATCCTTCTGAATCGGTTTAATACATAAACATACAATTCATGTGGTATTGATATAAAAGTGTTTCGAGGTAGGGCTTTCGTAAAGGATTAGATAAATAATAAGTGTTATAACAGGGATATATAACATTCTTTATGATTTGACTAGTGTAGTTGTATGTTTGATTACTATTGCTATACATTATCACGCGTTGTTGCAAAATCTCCTAACGTGATATTCGAGAAACAATTATTCTTTGTTTAAGGTTTCAACTAAGGAACGTCGACACCTTGAATTTGAATTGGTCATTACGGGAGTCCTACATATTTTGTGTGAACCAGCATTAACGTACTTTAATCGCAACATAATACAACGTTGTGAATTGTTTATACATTAGCAGACGCTCCTTCACACCAAGGCTAATGTGACGTAAGACTACGCTTGTTTAGTGTTTTTTTGTTTAATGATTGTTATGTAGAAGGATTTTAGAGCTTAACGAAATGTGAAGCAATATTGATTTCATAATTTCTTAAACCAATAGCTTGACATCCATATTGCAGCACAAAAGTAATGCAACCACCTTCCTCGAGCCGAGAAATGACTCTGGCTGGTGCACGTAGTACGCATTGGTAATGCTGTAGTCTTCCGCGCGGAGATTTTAATTTAAGGAAATAGTGCTTGAACTACACAGTGTTGATGTTTCCTTTGTTATAGCGCTGACCTTAACTGATTGGATTCAGTGTCACGTGCGATAGTGAGTTGAATGAGTGTATGTATGTCTTTAAATGATTTTGCCAAGGTATGGGACGCAATAATTTTTGTTGTTATTGTTGCGGATGAATACCTTAACTTTTTTTCTCCTAACCTCCTTTCGCGCTATTGAAGTAGATATGCGAAATAATGGTGAGTGTTGGAAAGTGTCTGTTTTATTTTGAACTTTTGTCGCAAATCAAGTTAAGTTTATCAAAGTATAGGCTTTTAATCAAGTGATGGATAGATTATGGATTACAGTGAACTGGCTCTCGACGAGTTTCGGGGTAACGTAATAAAGAGCTGGATGTGTTTGCAGCGGCGGGGTGTTGGCAGCGAGGAAGGTTCTGCCTAACATGGCTGCAACGCAAGCTGAAAACCAACAAAATGAGGTGAATCGCGACCAAGTGCAGCAAGATCAACCACCAGACTTAAATAACGTAGTTTTACAAAATGGTACAGAAAAGAATGGTGGACGTATTATATTAGGTGTGGAAAATATTGTGAATACGAAGACAAAATCGCCCGGTCAAAACAGCCTTGCTGTGGAGATGAGTCAATATCGACAAGAGTCTGGTGCGGGACCTCCGATTCATAACAGCTCGGGCAACGGCGAACAAAATGTGAATAGTGCGGGCATAGAAAGTAGTAAGTTAAATTCCGACGGTAAATCTTTTCAGCAAAATTCCGAACAAAGTACAGGAAGTGACCAAAATTATAGTAAGGGACCCGACGGCAATGGACAAAACATGCAAGGATTTAGTTTAGGATTTCCGGCTAGAGGGAGCTACCATCCCGACCAGCACGGTCCTGGTAATCCAGTGCAAAATAGCAGTGAAAGTAATTTGCATCAAAACCACCCTTTTAGTCAGTTTAATCCACAAAGCATGAGGCATGGATTCCCCACATCAAAACCCATGCCAGGTAGCCAAATGGTTCCCCCCAGACCATCTAGTGGTCAAAACATGAACGCTCCAGGTGGTTTTCCACCTCATGCTCAGCAACAAAGATTTCTCTCTGGTCAGAGTATTTCACAACCAACGGGTCCTACTCCTACTCTGAATCAGTTGTTACAATCTCCAAATCCAGTTCATCGGTATCAAAATAGTTGTGGTGACTTTGGAATGCAAAAATCAACAGAAGTTTCTGGGAACATACCCTACAACCAGTCGTGGCCCCCCCAGCGACCTCTGACTTCGTATAGCCCACAGCAAGTCCCAAGCTACAGGAATCAACCCCCAGTAAGTATCTACATAATTTATTTAAATTTAAGCTTTATAAATATTAACTTAATCCAAATTTGCTGAATCACACCTGCATGAAAACTCGAGTCGAAACTATTTGGCCAAGATTCATTTCACTATATCTAACTTTAGACATATAATACCTACCAACTTTAATAATCCTTTGAGCAATAGTACGCAAAGAGGGCAAGATTTTTTTATTTTTTTCCATGCCGCATGAGAAATACAATAATTTTTACCATCTATCTACGGACACTAAACACACAACAAAAGCATATTTTGAATGATAACAAAATTGGTATTTTATTATAACTGTAGATCTAGTTTCAAAAAATAAAATACTATATTTAAGTGCAATTTCAGGAAATGCATGCTGTTGTTGACCCCTGAAGTCTCTAGGTTTTGTTTGGTTGTGATAGTATAATGAAAATGTTTAAAACTAAAACCTATTAAAATACTTTTAGTGCCTTGGTTTGACATTCTTTTAAATATTTGTCATTAGATATTAATGTTGTGTGATTATGCTGAATTTTTTAAAATCATGGAATTTTTACAATACAGGTCCTATTGATTTTGTTATAATGAGAAATTTGCTTTTGTTTATGTGTGTATGAATGGTAATAAATTTTATAATATTGTCTAATAGGCCCTATGACATAGAAAAAAAATATTGAAGAATCCCATCCTCTTTGTGTACTATTCCCAATTTTGACTTCTACACAACACTGCATAGATAAACATTTATTCGTAAGCACCTTATCATATAGGCCAATACATTGTATTCCACTTAAGTTATCAAATCATTAAAAATTTAATACTAGCTTAAATTATAAAAGTTCACAAGAAAATAGCGAATTCAATGATAATCTACTATAATTAAATACATTTATTTTGAATTCTTTTTCAGCATTTAGACAACTTAATTAGTCCTAATGTAAACATCTTAGATCAATGTAGGCCTACTATGAAAGTCAAATCGTTAATTTTATGAATATTAATATGGATTCTAATTTATTAGCATAGTTAGATCAAGCAGCTTAGTAGTTAACGGAAGTTACTGAGGGTTAGGTTGAGCTTGGTTGAAAAGGAATCTTAATATATTTATATATTACTTAGCATATATATATATATATATACATTTATGTCACTTAGGCCAGCTTGGTTTTGAATTGTTCATTATAACAAGGCTTTTTAATAGCCTTAAATTTAGTATCATTCGATTCTCCAAATTTTTGTGAGTTGTGTGAAGTCCTGTTTCAGTCGGTAAGCTCCACATCTCTATAGTCCTTAAGTCCTTATTGATCCTTAGAAATGGAAACTGCGTCCACACAGTGTGTATCTTTAATGCCGGAATCACGATCAACTTAGCATTAACTTAACGTAAAGGACCTCCTCGTGTGTTTAAATGGAAGCGATCACGATGCACTTAACTTAACGTTGACTTGCAGTTAACTTAACTTAAGAGATGTCCTGGGAGGTCTTTTACTTTACTTCACGTTACTTGAAGGGTATCACGTGATCTAGCCAGCCAATCATTATGCGAGTAACATCAACAGGGCTATTTAGTAATTCATTTGTTGGTATTATGACCAATGTTTACTCTTTAGCTTAAGTTCTAGTGATCAGACATTGAAACAAAGTAATTAAACTAAAATAGGGAACTAAATCTATCAAAAAAGTTTAATAATAGATATTTATTATATTGATTGAAAACTGTAAACATTCACAGATCATCACTTTACAAATAGTACAAAACCACAGATCATACTCGAGAATGCATATGCTTGGCTCGAGTTGTTACGTTAAATTAAGTGAATCGTGATCACACATAAGTTAAGTTAACTTTAAGTGAACGTTACATTAAGTTATGTTAAGTTAACGTTAAGTTGATCGTAATCCCGGCATAATCACGTGACTGTGCCAACCAATAATAAAGTCAGAGACTATGTCCATTTAAACTCTTCGAAAGAAAACTTTATAGAGTAAGGAGCAAACCAGACGTGATCTTTGAAACAGAGGTTACTAAGAATATTATTGCTAAGTTAAACCTAGCAAAGTGAAGCCACTTCTTCTGAGAATTTGGTATTTCTGATAAAACTATTGGTGAGATACTACTACATTTTATGTTTTTTTTTAAATTTTCAGAAAATATATTTCATAAATAGCTACATTCTTAAGTATTATTATTTTCTCTCCCATAGCAACAGATCCTTTCAATGCCATTGGTACTTTTCGATGCGCGCACACACAGACTCAAGACGATGTCATCTGTTAAGAGTCGAGTCAATCTCTTACTAGGTACACTACTGATCTTAGGGATACGAAGTCTGTAGATAGGGTTTAATGCTAGTGTAAAGTTTAGTTTTTTTTTTTTTTTTTTAGGGAAAACAAACTCGTTTAAAAGGTTCATAGCTTTCGTCCCCCAGAAATGTTAAACCTTAAATTAATTCTTTATTCTCCTCCAAATTGTCCATGTGGCATGATGTTTGTCAGGTATTGGATGTAGGCTATAGTTTATCATATATAACCTATTATAGCTGTGGAGTTTAATAATATCCAACCATATTAAAAATATTTGGAAAGGTTAGCAATAATGTCTATAAAAATAATGCTACGTGCATACACGAGGGTATCTATTAACTACACGCACTCATGAAATCTTGTGTATGATTTTATAACAGCTCAGTTCATATTTTTCAGCAATTTATTAGTACGAATATACATGCTATAAAGAGATAAAAGTATTCCATTGAAAAATAAATGTTGTCCACAAATTTTGTAAAACACTCTTATTTAAGAAATAACTTATAGAAAAAAGGTTTTAATTTTTTTTATGCCTACCTACCAATCTTGATGGGGGTGGGGAGGTTTGCGTCTTTATTTCTATTGAAGTAGTACGGCCCAGCCTATATAGTTTATTCATATACACACAATATTTAAAAAGAAATGTTATTTTTCCAAAAGGTGAATTAAAATGATTATTGTATACATGATTGTCAATCATTATTCACAACTTTGTTAAGGATTGTGTTTATTTTCATGATAGTTTCCAACTTATTGCAAGTATGACCTACAATTTTTTTTCTAATTTAAAAATATAAAAACCCGCCTCGGTGGCGTAGTTGGCTAACGCGCTTGTCGTGTTGAGCTCGACTACTGAGGACAGGGAGATCGAGGTTCGAATCTCGGTCGGGTGAACTGGGGGTGGTTTTTCCTAAATGGTTTTCCACTCTTCCTCCACGCAAATGCGGGTTCACTTCCTCTAATCCAACCTTCCCAATTCTTAATCCATTAGCGTAATTAGTACATAAAGCGTATAACCCGAACGGGTAGTAAGACACGGTGCTAATTATTATTATTATTATTAAAAGTATAAAAAAAAATCTTGTTTGAATGGGACCCAGAGGTGATAGGTAGCTCAATATTTGGTACTAGTATTATAAATAAACTTAATGCAACTGTACATTTTGTGTTGAATCAAACCCCACCGTGTGAACTTGATCGTAAATGTGCCTTTTTATAACATGTACTACACTAGATTTTAACTCCTGATGTATCAAATACATATTAAGCTTTAAATAAAATTGACACCCTTTTCTAACAAAGTAGGTCTAATCTAAGTCAGGGTGTCCAGTTACCTGGAAACAGGAATTTGATGGAGAATTTGCTTTGTCAGGGAATTTTTTTTCAAATTTCTGGAACTTTCGTTAAGGCCTTTTCCTTAAAAAAAAACAGAACTTTTATTTATAATAGCCAAAATTACATTTTTCTTCGAGTTAATACACGCTGTGCATCACTTTTAACACAACTGAGCATACTAATCTCATTTCTCAAAGTCAACATATGCTTTTCTTGTTGTCTTTCCAGTCCTAAAAACTTAATATAATCTGAGGGAACTTCATGTTTACTATTGAAAATGGTCATTTTCATATGATCACTCTCCCCTCAAATATAAGACAAGTTTCACAACGCTTGTTGGTCGAGGCTACCAGTAGCTCCACCTTATCCCAGCACACCACCTTCAGACTTTAGAGCAAGCAGATTTGGCAACAGTTAACCGAGAGAAAGTGATAAAGTTTTTCTTCATAAGACCCACATTTCACTCAGAGGTGATATTGGGTGTAGTGTACACACATCTTTAGCCCAAGTTGAGTCACGGCTATGCGCATGCATGAGAATTTGATTACGCTATAGAAAAAGAAACTAAAATTAATGCGTATCATAACAATTTTAAACTGTAGGCTGCTACTTTACTGCTATACAGAATTTTTAAAAATTCAATATGAGCTCAGTTAAATGTAACTTAACTAAGCACTACTCAACAGCCCATTACTTTAGGCTGATATACTTTAACCCCTTCATAGAGTGACACAATTTCAGAATATTATTACTTTTAGTTATGAACTTAATAAAATAATGGCTGGAAAATACATGGAAAGGTTGGAGAATTTTAAAATATAGTTTGGCTTGACATCATGTAAATTAATTTTGTTTTGAGATATAGGATTAGCTAGTTTGAATTTTATATAAACTAACCTAGAATTAAACCTAGCTTTCCATGTCTAAAACAATTAAATGTTTAAGTCTGTATGGATAAAACACATTTAAGTTTTAGTTGATTTCTACAATGTTATCATGAATAAGGTGGTTTACTTGGCTCATAAGTTTGTTGATTATGATTAGGTAACAACACTGGGTGGAAGTGTTTTTGAAAATTTCACCATAAATTCTTTTTCAAAATAACTTAAAAGATTAAGTTACTTATCCAAAATATTAATAAAGGCTCCTTTGAATCTTTTTTTATATTACTTAATGTAATCCATAAAAATCATACCACATGTGAGGTTAAAACAAATATGACTATGTAGCCCTAAACAAAAGTGTACCACATTCAAGGATAGATAGCGCCATTCTTTGTCAAGAAAGCAATCCCGGCACTCCATTTTGGCAACAAATTTATGCACATTTTGATGCACCAACTGTAATTAGGCATGTACTATTTACATAACTAAAAGGGCTGTAGGAGGTTACCAAGTCAGCGAATAAACTGTTCCTTGATTGCCAATCTTAAGACAGGGCTTAGGCCTTTTTCATGTGTTATGGTTTAGACTCATCCGAAATATATTTTAAAGAATACCTAAACTTATAATAATCAATAATCTAAAATATTGAATGCAATGCTAGTGGAGTAGGCTACTTGGAATTAAGTTGATAAGCCCTTAAATAAATTATTTGTTACCTATATTCTGCGATTTTTTTAAAAAGTTAAAGATTTTTGAATTGTCAAATTTGCTTACCTTAGTAGGCATAATAATATGTCTAAAATATCACATTAATTTCGCAACTAAACACTAAAAAAAAGTTAATAATACCTAAATAAAATAACATTTTAATTTTTAAAATAACTGATAAAACTGTTAATGTTTAGTAGATACAAACTTTTTTTAAAAATATGATCAATAATAAATAAAACAAGTCATAATCATCATTAAAACTGGAAAAAAGTAGTCAGGGAAAATTTAAAAATGTTGCCTAGAAAACCTGGAAAAGTCAGGGAATTTTATAAAATAAGTATTGTAGCCACCCTGGTAGGCCTAACTAATATGTGAATTTAAAACACTTTACCAGTACCATTAGGTAATTAACCCACATTTAGTAAAATTGTTTAAGAACACCACCTCATTTAAATATGAGGCCTACACATTTTTGTGGAATTTTTTATAGAAAATTTATGTTCATATTAAACTTAGCTTAGCCCTTGGCTTTGATTATATTTTTCATTTTTGTGGAATTTTTATTTGGCTTTGATGATATTTTTGTTTTTGGCGGGATTATTTTATTATTTTATTTTGCGTCATTATGCTGTTTTCAAATTTCTCTAATAATATTACTAATTGAAATTACTGGTGACATTGGACCTTTTACTAAAAAGTATTTTGAAAAGGAATGTTCATTTTAGTTACTTGAAACTACATATTATATTTAAGATAAAATACCTACCAATACCACCAATATTATATGTGGTTTGATTGTTCCTTGCTTAGTAAACAGTAGAACTACTGTAACTTACACTCTATTTCATCATTGCCCAACTTTGCATGGTCAGCACATATATACAGTTAAAGTCTGCAGATACTGCTCTATTTTAGTTTTTTTAGTGCACCCTACTGTACTCCCCACTGTTTGCAGCTTATAAGCATTGGTGTATATATAATTGTGAAAGAGAGAGGTGTGACTCAAAGCTATAAGACAATCTGTATTTATACATTAAATTGATCTAGAATTTAATTTAATGGTTTTCATGGGACTTATATTCAAGGAATGGAGTATTCAAGGAATGGAGCACAATTTTTAGAAAAAATGAAATAGGCACAATATGTATAGAAACAAATAAATCATAATTTGGTTATAGTATGTATGTTAATATTTTTGAGAGGGAAGAGGGAACTTTAATGCCTCTTCGGGCTTTGAGCATTTGATTGCACTAATAAACCTACTCCGGTAGTTGAATGGTATAAGGCGTCAATCTCGTAATAGAATGTATTGCCGGTGATAGGTAGATCAAGGTTGGAATCTCGGTCGGGTGTACTAAGGTGGTTCTTTCTTAGATTGTTTTCCACTCTCTCTTGTAAATAAGCGAATAGCCTGACTTAATAAAAAATTAGCCATACTCTGTCCCATGTTAAATCAAAACAAGCTAACCTACATTTTTAGTTATTTTATATAGCTAAAATAATCTATGTTAAAAGTTAAGCTAAAATTAAAATACAAGCTAAATATTGAACTTAAAGAATTAATATGCATTGAAAAGAGTTTAAAAAAATTAAGGTGCTTTAGTGGTAGGTTTCTTAGAATAAAATCATTTTGAGTGACATTTTTTGTTGTTCCCAAAGTTTATGTGAGCTTCCTTTTTTTCGATCTGAAAGTACCCTACAGTCCCTAAAATATACCTGAATATGGAGCAGGAGCCCTTCACTACTTCTCTCCAAGGTGTCAAGAGAAAGTAAAATGACACCAAAGACACTTGATTAAGATTTAAGAGTGGTGAGCACCTTTCCCCATAGCCTACAAGCTGTTTTAAAAAGGTGGGGAAAAAATTAAACTGAAATACCTTACTTAATTCAATTGTACTTTTTTACTTTACTTAATGTGATTGTACTTTTTTTAAAAATTTATTTGAGGTAAGCCTATTTAACTTGCATTATCTGAACCAACAGATAATATCAGCACGCGAGAATTTCTATAAGCGAGAACGTAAGTTCTTACGAATTTTGTCAGGAGGTATTTTCACATACCTTTCAAGGTTCTTTTACATCCCACAATCAAAGAAAGTTGTGCAACAGGGTTTTATCGCTCAAGAAATATGTCTTCCTCGATTGGGTTTATAACCACGATCATAAGGTCCTGAGGCAAGCATTTTACCCCAAGACCACCAAAGTCTACATGATTATACTAGACCTACATGACATTTTCTTAACAGAACAATCTCAATTTGTATAGTTTTGATGTGAGACCTAAATTTATGCCTCCCCCTCCTCCTAACCTTTTTAGTGGAATTTTAAAGTGGTTTTAAATGGATCTAAAGTAGAAAATTAGCACTGCATATAATATGGAAAATAATTTTTTTTGTGGTTTTTAAGGTCCCATATTGTTGCCAAAAACCCTTTTTGCTGATAGTGGGCTAGCATTTGGTTTGCTTCCCCATCTCTTATCAAAACTAGTTCAGGAAAACATTATGATGAAGCTACAACTTATAATTTAATAAAGGGTTACTTGGATTGATGCTGATGCAGAAATCATAAAAGGTAGACTCTTGTTTAGGGTGTAGACTTTTACATAAATTAAGCCAATAACATCAATCAAATCCTGAATTTAGACTATTTTTTTATGTACTAGCCTGTATTGTCTGTTCACGGTAGGAATTGACTTCTGAAAGGCCTTTTCCCTACCATAAATCTATTATATAGTAGGATATTGGTAGGAAAAAAGACCTTTCAGAGAGTAATTCCTACCGTGAATGGAGTTTACTCATCATCAGACCATGCTAGAGTGATCATACATGCAGATTATGTTGGGAAGGACATAAAGTGCACATGAAAGAATCTAAAACCTTGTTTAAGGTATTGACTGGCAAATCCAATTGGAAGAGACCATTAAGAAGTCCTGGGAGGATAACATTAGAATGGACCTGAAAGAGATAGTTGCAATGAGGCGGACTGGATTGAACTTACAGTAGAGTCGATAGGGACCAAGGGTAGTTTGAATAATCAAATTTGTCTGATAATCAAACACAAAACCAAATTTAGGTTTTATATTTTAAATAACACTAAGAATAATTATAAAACATATAGGAAAAAACTATGCAAATAAAAATATAAATAAACATTGCAAAACATATTTTTGCTATTAAATTTTTCAACTTGATACATAGTAGGCCTATAATATATCATACCATCATTATTTTTTACTGTATTACATATCAAAAACTCTTGAAAAAGTTTCTTTGTGAAGTGAACAATTAAGATGGCTATTTAAAGTATCAAGAAAAGTATGCTAAACAAAAGTAATTCATTAATTTTTTATTGCATCATTTTTGATTGTCTCTTTTTGGCTGCTAAATCACACAACCTTTTTGGGTTGGACAACTTTCTATCTGCTTTTTTACCACACCATTGCAGTAGTTAAGGTTTGGTTGATTGACGTTTCAATAATTGATGTTCGGTTAATCGACGCTCTACTGTAGCTCATTATAGGGATACATGGTGTTATTTTGTAAGTGTGTGTGGATGAATTTTCGAATTCCTGATGTCACAGCATGGTTAAATATTTTTGCCTATTTGTTTGTGTTTTTTAAGCATAAACATCCCATCAATCTATAAATAAAGGTTTCCAAAAAGTCTTAAATTACAATTTGTAGTAGGTACATAGTTATACACCCAATTGTTATGGTAGTTGGGTGTGTTTTGCACTGATATAGCCTACCCTCATTATAGCTATTCAATTGCCATGAGATATCAAAAGTCTAGTTTAAGCAATTAATTGAGCAGGCTATTTTAAAATGTATAGATATACACTAGAGAGAATGCAGAATCAGGGCTGTTTTTATAGTCTAGCATCAGTCAGCAGATCCCCTCTTAATTGACTTGAAATGTTTGTTATTCATATACTAGGAGATTGGTTGACCCCCCACCCCTCCGAGATGACTATAAATACAGGCTTATCTAGTTTGCCAGGACAGGCAGGTCACTGTTTGAATCTTGGCCAGATGTACTAAGGGTTGCATTTCCAAATAATATAGCGCAGGCCTACACTATTTCTCTGCACAAATTCAAATATATATTTATTCTAAGACCATACCTTTCTCTTCGCTATTCCATAGTGTAAATAATTAAATATGGCCAATGGATATCTAAGCTTATTGCTAAATAATAATTATAGAGCCTAATTATATGTTTTTGATAGTGAGAGTGCTATTTCATTACTAATCAATCAATCAAGAAGTTTTTATGTGCATAGGTGCCGTTAAGGTGTGAATGTAGGGAAAGCTCATTAAGGACAGTATTTTTGCTGGGCTTATTATTAATAACAAATCATTTTTCTTTTCCAAAATAAATCATATATTGTTCCCAATAGAAACAGAATTTAATTTTCTTCCCATAGTGATACCAACAGTTTTTGAATATCTGGCATTAGATGATACATTTTTCAAATGAAGATAAAAAGTTGTAATTAAATTCCAAGATAACCTAATGAGCTTAAAATATGATTTGCTTACAAAGTTAAATTTTTTTATCATAATTATATCCTACATTATTAGTTGATTAGCCATTGCTGCTTTTATGTTGGGCTGCCCTAAATAATATGTAAGGAAAGGGCTGAGGTAAAGAAGACCAGACATTCCCTTCCCCATCCCTTGAAACTTCCTGTTCTCTCATTCATAGGGCTTTTCTCACAACTGTGTGTATGCAATACTGCAATAGAGGAGCTTAGATCCTGATATGTGTTCAAGAAAATTCACACACACAAAAGCTTTATCAACAATAAAACCATTTAGGGATTAAGCTGTTAAGTCAGGATCCAAACAAAATAGCTTGCCTTAGGACCAATGTTTCGTTATGTTGTCAAGTTGTAAGATGATTGTTTGAATGGGGGATTTAATAGATCATATATTATGTTTACCAATTTTAATCCTTAAATGTATGTTGTGATAGTTTGACGCACATTGTAGTGAGCCATTGTGTTTGTGATGATTTTATAATTTGACACAGAAAGGTATAGCAGTTTCTCCCAGACCTGCTGTTGATGGGGAGATCGAGGTTCAAATCCTGGTTGGGTCTACTCAGGGTGGTTTTTCCTTAATGGTTTCTCACTCTGCTTTCACCCAAATACAGGTAGATTACCTCTAATGCTTCCTTCTTCATCCTATCGCATTAGAGTAATTATATATGTGTATAACCTAAGCAGGTAGGCCCCTAGTAAGATGAGATAATAAAAATAAGTATCCCACAGGGAATGAGGACAGTGAGTTTTAAATGTACTACTATTTAGTTTGACTTATTTTTGTGATTTAGTGACATTACTTTCCTCTCAACAATTTAAGAGTGATTGTAGTTGTTTGTTAAGCCTTTATTAATTTAAATATTTTATTGTGCAAATTTGCTCCTTTAGTTTTTACAGAAATGCGGATTAGACAGCACATGTTTTATTGGCCTCATTATTGTTGGGGTGTGAGTAGAAAACACTCATTCCCTCCACACTGTAAGAAGCAGCTTATAGGACTCTCTAGACTACCCAAATTGTCTTTCAAACATAATTTAGCTTACAAAAAAATGTGTAATATTCAAAATGTTTGTTTGAATAAAAAACTCCAAAAAAACAAGGTTGCTAAATCACCACAGGTGAAAAGTTGATGGTCTTATTTACCACCAACAGCCCTATTTTATCTCTTGAGACCCATCTAAACACTTTGGTGGCCACATGGCTTAAGGCATCACGTTCAAAATCGACTAAACTACTGATGGGCATATCAGGATTTGAATCCCGGTCTGATGTATTGAGGGTGGGATTTTTTTTTCAAAATGGTTTTCCACTAATGGTTTGTTTTTTTATAATTATGTGACATCTATTGTACTATATTCGAAGCACATCAAATTGTCATGTTTGGTATAAAATTACAGTAACAATATGTTATATTCAATATAAGGAAGATTTGTTCTCAATCCAAAATATCTTTGAAGAATGGTGACATAAATTCAAAATAATGACTAATTTTAATCAAAAATGTTTATTTTGTTTGTTAGACCTATGCATTCTTTTTGATCAAAAGTAAACATCTATGAAGTTTTCTTAGTTATTGTAGAAATGCTACTTGTCTTAGTTGTACGAGAACTATTCCCACCATTGTAGCTGCCTTCTCTCTTGTGCAGCAATTAAAAAGAAAATTAAAGAATTTTTAGAAACGTAAAGTGATTACTATCAAGTTGCTTGAAAAGATTAAATTTCATGTTGCTAATGAATAAATCAGTTTTTACACATACAAAGTTTTATAGAGAATTTTTGGTTGACTGCTCATTCTAAAGCCCTCAGACACATCAGGAAATAATATAGGTTCTCATCTATGCCAGCTTAACAAAATAAAATCCACTTAAAGAGTTGTAGAGGGTATCGACCCACCTCTCCTACCCAAGTTGAATGGTCTAATTTAATATATTTCACAACCGCTTTGGTGGCCGCATGGTCTAAGGCACTACTCTAACATTAAACTAGACTGACTGTGATGACTGGGAGATCCAGATTGGAATTTTGGTTGTGTGTTCCAAGGGTGGTTTAAAAAAATGTATTCCACTTTTCCTCCACAAAATGTGGGTACATTTCATATAAATGTAACTTTCCTCATCTCTAAAACCATTATTGTAATTAGTACATAAGCATATAACCCAAACGGGTATTAGTTAAAAAGCTTCACCTACAAAGTACTTTTAAGTCAAAAGTAATTATTGAAAGTGAATAGTTACTAGTCGGTGACCTGGTGGTCTAGGGGTAAGGTGTCAGACTTCTATGGTGGCGGCCGGGGTTCAATCCTAGGTCCCGGCACAGATTTACTGATTTCCAAACCCTTCCTTCACCTCTGACAAGATATCTTGTGAATGTGGGGAATGCCAGGCCTCCACCGTGGTTCGGATTCCACGTTAAACTGTAGGTCCTCATTTCATCTCACATCACCCTACCATTACACATTAGCGTAAGTGCGTATAACCCGAACGGGTAGTAAGACGCGGTGCTAATAATAATAATATGTTACTATATTGAAATATTCCAAAACAAAACACTATTATTATCTATAGTAGACACAAATGCAATTAGCTTGAACTTTTTATACATAAATTACTTTTCCTGGTTCTTGAATATTAAAAAGATTAACAATATGAAGGTGGGGGTGGCATCTTTTAAAATGATAAAATTATTGATAAAGAAAAAAATCAACATCTCTGATCAATTCAACAGTTCTGTTGCTAAAAGACAGGATATTAAATGGGTAATAAAACTTGTTAGAACTACATTTTTTTTTAAAACCGGAAGACATTTGTAGGGAAAAAAACTTAAAACAATAATTTATTTAGAAATGAGATAGTAATTCAAAATGAGTTGAAAATGCCCTTGTTTTTCTATTGTTAGAAAGGACATTCTTTGTGCACCAACAATTATTAACTATAGATACAATTATGTCTTTTAAGTCACCCACCATTGGTCTTTAAAAATAAAAGGCTATACAGTCACTTGACCCAAAACAAAAGTTTCTTCCAACTATAATGTTTCATAAGAAACAAATTTAGACTGTTTCAAAATAATGGTATATCATGTATATCTTTTTCTAACCCTGATTTTTTATGAGAACCCATTTTAAATAGTTTCATAATGATAAAACAATATTTAGTCTCAAAATTAATCTCTTGTATCACTTGGTTTTAATGAAAACACATTAAATTAAAATCACAAGCCACTATCCTGGATAAATATATTACATAATTTTTATGTATCTCGCTTTGGTAGTACTGTAAGAAATTTCAAAATAAACTTATTGCAAGGCTATAAAGAAAGCTATGTATGTATTTAAAAAATATTTTCAAGTTCAGGGGAAAAAAAGTAAATTGCTCCTTTAAATCATAATAGATAAACTGTAATAATTTAGAACCCAATTAGTGTCATTCATAAAAATATAGCACTACATTTTGAGATCAAAGGAGGATCAATTTTAATTTGTGGGTGAGCTTTAGTAAAACATACATTTATCCTCGATATCTAATACAATGTCCAAGGACCAGACTTGCAAAAGGCGCAAAAAGACCTATACTGTTAGTTTGCCGGTTCCAATTCTTACTAAAAGAGTATGTCGCCACCAAGAAATTGTATTTAAATAAGTGTTTTGAGAGTTTCTTTCTTCACTATTGTCAGAATGCACCACACGTTCGAAAATATACCAACTCCAAGGTTTTTTAATTTGTAAAGGCACTAAAAATTCATTTCTAGACTAATTCATTAAACTTAACAATATTAGGAAATTGTGAATGCTTAAAAAATAATGTAGGCCTAATGAAAGATTAGTGCATTCTCCAATTCACAAACAGCTTAATGCAATTTGCTATAACTGTTTGATGCACTGTGCAGAAATGAGCTACTGGGTTTTTATTTAAACATTGACATCACTTTGCAAATGTTCTTGTACACGCCTGTAATGAGGTTTGTGGAAATGTCTTTATACACTAAAACTACAGTAGCAAAAAAAAAAAAACTATCTGATAACTTGATGGATCAAGAACACTGAGCTGCATTCTTGCATTCCTCACTTTTGCTATTGAAAACCATAAAATGTTAATAAACATGTTCCATTCAAGTAAAGAGGAAGTATCTTGGTTAACATAAATGTGTGTGCTAATTTTCTCAAGTTTTCTAAATTATTATTTTTATGATAGAAAACCCTAAAGAATAATTTTTTACTGTTGCAGGGTGGAGGGTTGAAGAAAAAACTGTATTTGTTGATGTTATTCATATGATGTGCTAATTTATCGACAGGATTAATGATTTTAAATATTTAGAAACAATTTAATTAGCTTGGAAATTAGAAAAATAATACAGTCGGGAATGTAAAATTAAGAATATATAAAACAATATTTTACTGATTGTTTCATATGGGCGTGAAACATGATCTCTTATACCTTAAATAGTGGGAAAATGTAGGGTGTTTGAAAACAATGTGTCGATAAAGGGATGAGGTTACTGAGGTTTTGAGGAGGTTACACTATTATGATTTACATACCCTGTACTCTCATAAGACATTGTTAGGATAATCAAGTCTTGTAGATTATGGTGGGCAAAACATGCAGCGTGAATGAGAGATCTTATAACCTTGTTTAGAGTACTGACTCACAAACCCACTGGAAGAAACTATTGGGAATACCTAGAAGCAAATGGAAGGATGATATTGGAATGGACCTGAAAGAGATATGGTGTAATGAGTGCAGCAATGAACTCTCAAGTTCCTTTTTAAATTTTTGAAATAATTGTCTAGACTAATATAAACATATTTATCCCCACATCATTTCGTGTTTGCTGTACTTTCAAGTTTTGAAATGTCAAGGCTTGCACAATTTAGCTTCATTAATAAAAGATAATTTATTAAGCAGTGCTTGTGGTGATGCTCCTGACTAATGAAGCATTTTATTTATTCAAGTAGGGAATAATATGCTCCTGGATATAGGAGCCACTCTACCTAACTTTATTATTTGCGAGTTTTTTCACTGAACAGAGAAACATTGTTTGCATGGCAACATAAAGTTGTAAATAATTATATGCACCTTAAAGTGTTGATTACATTAACTTGCATATGTAAATAATTTTTATTGAGAATCATAAACTCAAATGACTTTTATTGAAATTTAAATATAAGAATTTAAATCCTACAGTAACTGTAACATTTCTTTGCCTACAAAAAATGATGATGTATTGTTAGAAGAAAATAAATTTTGTTATAAATTATTTACTGAAAAAATAATGGTTGTAATTTATATTAAATAAATTATAATTCATATAAAATAGTTGTTTATTTGAGTGCATCAGGCTAATTATAAGGCCTAAAAATAAAAAGTCTTTATCTAATCACTCAAGCATGCCGAAACCATTGACAGCCATTTATATGGTCATTATTATTCTCTTGTCAAAAACTGCTTTACAAAGCACTGCTCTTCAAATTTAATAAACTTAATCATTGAATAGGCTTACTTAGGTATTTACTAACAAAAACAGCCACTTTAAGGAGTTGTAACGGGTTATAGTTTGGGCATTAAGAAAAAATTAATATTATTTCTTTGTTACTATTGTAAAATTTATAAAAGGTAATCAATAGCATGTTTCAGCAGATGATCTTCAGTTTCACATCTAATTAGACTAAAATCATTTGAGATGAATTTTATAAACTAGCACTGCTCATTAAACAATATAATATTATCCAAATTGAATATTTTCTAAAATATTTCTCTGTCCACTTTTCTAAAGTTAAATTAATTAAATACATAATTTATTATTGGGATTACTTAATTTCAAACACCTCTGCTTGGTTATATTTCCTTATTTTTAAATTTAAATAACATATTATTTGAAAAGAAGTTATTTAAAATAGAGAAAATATGCGCAAGCTTCATTTTGTAATTACCTTAGTTTTTATTAAATTAATAGTGAATTTTATGCAAACTTATTTTTTGCACCACGTTTTACTACTCATTTGGGCTATCCACATACTTAGCTTAAATGATGACATTATAAATAAGAGAAATCTGCCCATATTTACAAATAAGAAAAGTGGGGACTCAAAAAACTATAATCAGTGTACACCTGACCAGGATTCAAACCTCGTGACATGTTAGGCCATGTGACTGCTGATGTAGGTAAACTCCTTGTTGATCCTATTTTGAGTTTTTATTTATTAGGGTGTGCTTTAGGAAAGGAGCTTCATTTTCACATTTATATCACTAAGAAATAACTTAAATACATTTTAAAGACTGACAATGCACAAATGTTTAAGGCGGGAGGGTGATTTTTTTTAAATAATACTGAATTTAAAGGATTAATAAGTTAAGACAGTTTGGTTTATAGATATAGTTATTTTATTAACTATACATCATTAATATAAAACATAATTTTGATAGTATTGAATTTGAAAGATAAATAACTTTGATAAAATTTTGTATAATCTTAGTAGTATTTTTATTCACTAGAACACTATTATAAATAAACATAATTTTGATAGTTAATACGGAATTTTAAAGATAAATAATTTAGACAGTATTTTTACAGTCATAGTAATTTTATTCATTAGAATATCATTAATATCTAAATGTAGTTTTGATAAAAATACATAATACTGAGTTATAAAGATAAATAATTTAGACATAACTTTGTATAATCATAGTAATTTTATTCACCAGGACGGGGGTTTCTAATTGTGGACAACAATTTTTTTTACCCCCACCCACTAAGTTTCTTGGAAAAGTAATCTACTGGATGTTTTTAGCTGAGAAACGGAAAGTTTTAACTTGCATGTGAAAACATGGCATATCAAAATAATAACATAATTTTAGTCAGAAAATTTTTAGGAAATAGGTAACTAGACATGTTTAACCACCCCTTCATATTTAATTCACAGTTAAATACCTGCTCTCGTTTTTGTATAACTTGACAAATACTAACCGATTAAGATACGTGAATTCAATTGTGGTCCTCGGGCACTTTTAAGCAGGAAACTCATGCACTAGAATATCATTAAAAATATTTTTTTTTTAAATTTGTCATTAGTTAGAAAAACAAGTATAAGCTACAATTTTATTTTTTGTGCCAAACACTCCTGGAATAGGCCTATATATTTAAACAAAATCATTCGAGCTATTTTAATTTCTTTTAAACCTTATTTTAAAGGCCAAACTCAAAAAAAGTCCCAAGGTAAGACATGTATCCAAATATCAGGTTTGAATAAAATCCATAAACCTTTTTGAATATAAGTCAATGACAGATAGACATACGTGACGTGAGGGTAGACATGTAAAATCAATTTTTTTTTTCGGGTTTGAAAAGACACAAGAGTTAAAACGTAATAGTGCATCATAATGTTGTGGTTAAAAATGTTCATGATCACAATACTGCCTCTATTTGAAAACAAAGAGTAAACACTTTCATAAAAAAAAGTAATAGCGTTGAAACTAATAAGCAGGATGCCAGTTATTTTGTAAACTTGAAAATAATAGCTTAGTAACTAATTACTTTGTGAGCTCCAAATAAAATGAAGATTCATTTAAGTGTTGGCATTTTTAGAGCCAATATTGTTCCACACACGAATATAGAAACTGCTCATTATTTTACACATGGTTTTACTACCCATCCGCGCTGTACGCATTTATGGTACTGACATTTTACCCTCACTGCGAGACTTCTGTTTTGATAGCCTGCGGTCCCTAGACCTACTAACCTACCTCGGTGGCGTAGTTAGCTAACGCGCTAGTTTCGTGTTGAGCTCGACTGCCGAGGATTGGGAGATCAAGGTTCGAATCTTGGTCGGGTGAACTAAGGGTGGTTTTATCCTAAATTGTTTTCCACTCTCACTCCACGTAAATGCGGGTTCACTTCTTCTAAATTCAATCTTCCCAATCCAATGGCATAATTATTACTTAAGCGTGTAACCCGAACGTATAGTAAGACGTGGTACTATATAATGAAAAATAGACTACTACCTTTTATCTAATGAAGCTCATGCTTAAAAAAACACCTGAACCTCCTAGTGTCTTACCATAGAATCCGAACCACGGTGGAGGCCTGGCATTCCACACATTCACAAGTTGTGATTAATACACGTCTTGTCAGAGATGAAGGAAGGGTTTGGCTATCAGATAAACATGTGCCGGGACCGAGGATTTAACCCCGGGCCCCCAGCACAGAAATCTGACACCTTAACCCTAGACCACTAGGTCACCTACTTGGCTACTAAGAATGGGTGATGTATTGGAACCACAAAGTGCCTGTCATAGCTGATAAATTTAATTCAACTAAACACTTAGCTGACATTTCAAGTGAGTGTAATATCACCTAATTATCATAGAATCGTTTTAAAAATAGTTAAGTCAGTATCATGGTTTCAAAATAAGAGAAAACATAGCTATGCTATTTTTTCAACAGCTGTGCTACATTTTCTTAAAATATAACTGTTGTGCTTCTTTGACTTTTGGACGTATATAAATCATTCATTTATGTATGAACATCAAACTACCTACAGTGATGGCCGAACAGTTTAAGCACTTACTTCCCCCTAGTTGCGGATTTAGAAAACTGTACTGCCATGACTTTTATATTAAATTTAGTTTTTCCATATTTTTTGACACATTCTGGTGGACTTAATTGAATTAATCTTCCTCATAACGTGTCTTTAAATTGATACAAATTGCGGGTGGGCAGTAAACAACAAATTTGTGTTTAGAAATTCCGACTAAAACTAGCTAAAATCATAAACAAGAATGGTATCAGGCCAACTGGTCGCTATTCAACTTCCCCTTAGAATATGGTATAGGCTTATCATGTATACTTTTTTCATACCTAACACCAAATTCAAATCCACTTACACATGCATATTTTATTTATCTTATATGCATCTCTTTTACAAACATAAACAATAAATATGGCCCTTTTATTAAACAAGTTTTCTTGGAACTAGCACAGAAAGACTTCTTCCTTTTTGAATTCTTATTGATATACCTCCCCTTCCTTTAATAAAACCTGTCACATCAAAGGCATTCGATTACCATAACGTTCCGGAGATTGAAGATAAACAAAGTCGAAATATTATTTTTTCTTAATCCGCTAAGATTAATTTCAAAGGAATGCCATAAAAAATCCCACGATTAAGATTTTGAAAGGTCAAATGTATGGTCACCCCTGAGGTAATCCTGGCCGCCGTCATTCATTCAAGCTCGTAATCGCTTTCAGAAGTCGTAACTTGGGATGGGGGGGGGTCGGAGGCAACTCACTCCATCTCCCCCCTTCCCCCCATCCTCTTCCCCCTCCCCCACCGGCTCGTAGTAAAAGGATGCAGTTATCTGACAGAGAGATAGGGCAGCACAGACTGGATAACACGTGGTGGCATGAGAATAACACATGTAATGGGAAACGTATTTAAAAAAACTTTGTTGTTCTTCCCCCCTTCCCGTGGGAATGTTCGGTTGTAGGTTTAACCAATATATTGTGATGTGGGGGCTTTTTGTCATTTTCCATAGTGAGAATAGCCTATCTACAGGACTATGATCTAAAAATTTTAATTTTGTATCAACTAATGTTTTAATACCCTCTTTTGTTTTTATTTTTCTGGCAGCGTCGTATCACCCTCGGATTCTTTGCTGATAAGGAAAGCATAATTTAGAGAAAATATACACACGTTTGCGTGGAGTAAGAATAGAAAAAAAAATCTCTCTACATACATGAAGCTGGGATACCCTGACATTTATTTAGTCCACGTGCTCGTCGATGCGGGTTTCTCATGTTAACTGTAGCTTTAAAATACTAAAATATATCTCGTCTATTGATTTTTGTTTCTATAAATTAGTGCATTTTTTTTTTTGTTTTAATGAATTTTGGTTATGTCATTGAATATTAATTGTTTAGATTAACTTAATTCTGATTTCCCACCCAGAGAAAGGGAACATTCGATTCCAGAACAATCGACGTTCGTCCCTTGCTGGTAAACGAATACGGGACCCTTAAAATGAGTAGGTGGTTGCTTTACTGACTGAGCTAAGGTGATCGGCTAAGAGATAGTCTAGCTGAGACCACACAAAAAGCAGTATTAAAAATGTCAAGTTTGCGCAAGCGTGTCAAATGTGAAGAACGCACATCGAATCAAATGGGGTTGGCCTCACGGAAATAGTCAGCTCAACGCTTCTATCAAGTACTAAAATGTGATATCTTTATTGCCCACATATTCATGATCCAAATAGAAGTGTCAACACGTTTAAAAATTCCCTTTAAAGTGATAATTACTTGGGTTATATGGGATTTATAAAAAATAGTCTCGTTACTTGGGTATATAATGAAGTTTGAAAAGTTTTGTAAAGAACCTTTATTTACTTGACTATTTGGGCTTCTTTACTGTATAAATATTTAGTGTGTAATTGCCTGAACGAATACACTGAATTAGTTTCTAATCTAAGTTTAAGCAAATAAATTGTGCTACCACTCAGAGCTATGTTTTATCGAGTTGTCAATCGACAAACTTGCCCTCTCTGAGCTGTCAAACTATAATTTCAAAACTGCTTTCTGTATGGCCTCATTCTAAGTTAAGTGCCAGCTAGTTGTACCGGGTTGGTCTTTTATTTCTTAGTGCGTTCAATGTACAGATTGTTAAGGTTGTTGATGTAAAGGGACACAAGAAAAGGTCACTCTTTTGCAGTTTTTACGTCAAAACCTTTTTTTTGGTCAAAATAAATAAAATATTGCTTCATTACAAACACATGGTGAACTAAACATTTTCTTGAATATCTGTCAAGGGTGTTCTAAAATTTAATGACAAATTTCTATCTTAATTTAAAAAGTATGTCATCTAATGCCGCAATACTCACGATAAATGTTTAATGAACTCTCGATATCACTACGCAAAAAAAACAAAAAAAAAACATGCAATACTTTATTTATTTTTGCCAAAAAATGTTTTGCTATAAAAACTGAAAAAAATTGTCCTCTTCTCGTGTTTCCTAGACCTTGACGATTCAAATATTTGGAATAATATGAATGTGACTAAGAGAAAGTGCACCCACATTAGCACAAAGCGAGGATAGAATAACAAAAAGCCACATCTGAAAAACCACTCGCTAGCGCAACCTTCAGGGTTTCGAACTATGATCTGCCAGGCATGTGTACCTATTTTACGCGGCGCTTATTCATGAGGAACAAAGTGACAGGATTGTGGGTTTCAATTGTAATTTTTATTCAGTTTATTCAATTGAATGGTTTTTCATTCTTCCTCCACGCGTGTACGGATACGTTTTCTCTAAAATTCTACCTCCATCACTACCCCATTAGTGTCATTAAAATGCGGATATCCCGAACGTGTTGGAAATAGAGATTTAATGTTTGTGAGTGTATAAATATTATATATAAAAGTGTGTATGTGTGTGTGTGTATATATATAATAGCAATAATATTAGAATATCTTTTCAAGATTTAACTAACGCCACGTCATAGGTAATTAATCTTATTGCTCAGTTTTCTGGTGAAAGTTTCATTACATCGTCCACAAAATATTTGACTTGCATACACTTTTTTTTTAACTTGATAGTGTGAGACAAGAAAAGTAAAGCATTAAGTCTTAAAGTGGAAATTGTATAATGTTTTACTTTGAATTCCTAGTAAGTTTTGATCTTTCGAAGGCAATTATATAGTTGACTCACAAGGTTCTTTCAGACATTTTTTTCCGTCCAAAATTGATAGATAGTATTTTACTATTTTGTTAGTGGTACTTTATAAGTATTGATATATTAATAATGTAATATGACGTATGAATAATTATATAAAACAAGATCAAATAACCTTTCTAACTCTCAGATAATAAGACCGTTTCTATCAACATTGGAATATATGTGACCTGGCTTCACCTTTTTAAGTGAAAATCTTTTAAACATTTACTTACTTTATGGGATTAGGAACTCAATAAATCATTGTCCGCACTTACAAAAGTACGCCACCCATCCCTATCTTGGGTTAGCTCTATCCAGTCCACCTCATTAGACCCTATTTCTTTCTGGTATATTCTAATTAATGTTATCCTCCCATCTAAGTCTAGGTCTTCTCAATGGTCTCTTCCCATTTGGTTTGCCAGTCTATACTTTAACACTGTTCTAGAGTCTCCCATTCGCGCTGCATGTCCTGCCAACCGTAAATTGCGAGTTTTGATTATCCTGTCTTGTGATAATTACCGTTTATGTAAATCAACATTATGTACACACACCCTACTCCCCAGTATCCTCATACCTTTGAAATCTGACATATCATTAAGGAATGCAAAAAATTAAAACATTATAATAAAATGATAAAGAAGATTTACTTTATTGGTTTGGTAATGATGATAAAAAATGTGGGCTTAAAATATACCATAAAATATTAAGTCTCGTAGTTTTCTTTTTATTTCCGAAAAATGATTGCCATTACATGGCTTTCTCAAGTTTTGATCAGAGACGAATATGACAGCTAATTGCGTTATTTGTAGTCATGACAACTTGTGACGTAAGTAGCGATGTTGCCAAGCCGCTCTTTTTTTTTGTGTGTTTGTCTTGTTTCATTTCCAAACCGGGATTCCCGCGATGCGTGGAAGTTTGTGGAGTTGGAAATTGGTTTATTCCAACCATTCCTTATAATGTGATTGTTTACTTATTCATGCCCTTGAAATTAAGTAAAGTTATTATTTTATTTGTGATTATAAAGTTTGGAAACTGTTAGAACTCATGCTTTAATTTTCCTGGATATTTATTCATGATTGACGTAGGTTACATTCTTTTTTATGATATGAAATTTTTCGATGGAAAAAGAATTATCACTTAAAACATAGTGTACTAAAATGGTCAATTACATTCATTATATATTTAAACTTGCATAGTTCTTAACATGCTAAAAGACCTGATATCTAGAAGGATGGAGACATACTCATTTGAGGAAGATGGATTTTAATGAATAATATAAGATGTGTAGAGAATCCGACACCTTAGCTTAGTCTGTAGTGTGTATGTCTATCAAGCTAAGGGTCCCGGGATTGATTCCCGGCAAGGCAGAATTTTTAATAAACTGGTGAAATATTGGTTTACCCTTTCACAGTGTAATGAATTAACGGTCGTGGACTGGATGTTGTTCCTCTACTAGTCTTGAGTTAGATTATAAGGAACATGAAGCTACGACAGGCCTGGCAAGTCGGTTTTGGAAAATATATGTCTTGAATAAAAAAAACTGACCCAGACGACAGGCTGTAAACAGTAATGGACGTAAAAATGTTGCAACACGTTTGTATGAAATTTTAATCAAACCATTGGTTGTCTTTGTTGTTAAGGCCTGTTAAAAAACCTAAGTCATTTGTTTTCTAACCTTCGCCTGTGGGCATGCTTTCTAAATGTCAGGATTATTTAGATTGGAGTGCCGATACCTGGGTTCGTAGTTCGAATCCCGGTTGGGTTTACCGAGAGTGTTTCGTTCCAGCATTGTTTCCCACTCCTGCTCCATGCGGATGTGGACACATGTCTCCTAATGCTACCTTTAACCCTATGACATCAGCGTAATTAAAATCTACCTATGCCTATATCCCAAACAGGTAGCAAGGCGCGGATGAAATAATCTAGAAATGATTGGTACAATTATTTTTGTTGTGTCGTAATTAATAATTGATGGATACAAAACAGTGTCTCTCGTGTGAGCGGCTGTCTTGGTCACGTGTTTCCAAGTTCCACGTAGGATTGACGTAAGGTGTCTGTTGCGTAATCCATCCTCCCGGCTCCGTTGCCTGACCTCTCTCTATGTGAAACAACTGCCAGTGAGGTTTTTTAATTGTGCATTTGTTTTCTGTATTTTACGTTTACCCCTTTTCTCTATTACCTTATTTATAATTGTGTGTATCACTGTTTGATTACAGTACAAAAAAGTGTAGGATATATTTGTATAGTTGATGCACAACTTTATTTCTTTTTTGTCAATATGACCCGATTTCCTTACGAAAACCCATTTGATTAACTATTTTTTTTCTCATCAAATCTAAATATAAAGTAGGTTTCTGGTAGGAAAATAACTGTTAAGAAAGTTTTTCATAAGGAAATTGGACTCTTTTCGAAATAATTTGTGTAAGCAATCGTGTGCTGGATGTTAAATTTTTACAATGTTTGAAGCTAATCATAAAGTAGGCATGGTTGTCCTTAGCTGGGATACTTCCCCTCAATAATCTGGTATAACATTTTTGGTACCTTAAAATAAATATTGAAAAACTGTGCTTAGAAAAATTAAAATCACCGTTTGAGGCCATATTTATTTAACTTTGTTTGGTGCTTCGTAGCTTATTATTAATTTGGTTGAAAATTATTTTAATTTTATAATTTAAAGTTATTATTTATATTCTGTCTTCCCTCTTCCCCTAATTGCTTGCGATGCCTATGAAAGTAAACTTATTTTTTATACGTTAGGTTTATTCGCATGGTAAGTTTGGCAGCGTAGGCAGCAACGTGCGACAGGATTGCTGGTTCGAAAGTTTCCTTTGCGCCCGAAGGCATGGAAGGCTGGATAGTAAAAAAAAAAAAGAGCCAAGTGAAGAGGACTGTTTTTTAGTAGTGCTGGCAGCTGCCGCTCGTAGCTCTGATAGCGATGCTAGTTTGGCTGCAGTAAAGCTGTTGTGCTGCGTGTTTTGTAGCGAGCGAGGCCAGGCTTGGTCCGCCCGGCTGAAACGAACTATTCCTGTCCCTTCGACACAGGCAGGCAGCGAGCCGAGCACACAGATATCGCAGCAGGCAGGCGGGTCGGTCGGTTAGTCTGGGCTGGCTCACTTTCCCGGCCAAGGGGAGTACGGTAGTACTGCGTTCCTACTTCCTAGGCCTCTCGGACCGCTCCGGGGGCCAGAAGGGAACCGGCACTTCACTCCATGCGTCATTTTCTAGTCCTAGTTTCTGCATCAAACAGCAACCTGTAACAAACTGTTGGTTTAAAAAATATATATAAATATAGATCCAATCGGTAGCCACTTTATCTTTGGTGGCAGTAAAACTTTCTCTCTTGCCTTACGTTGCAAGTTATGACAAGTTTCTCGAATCGGCTGCTAGATTGCTCTAGTGGTGTTGAAACCATTTCAAGTCTTTCTTTCGCCTGAAAGATTGCCAACCTTAGAAAGTCACTTTAACTCTAGCTCTGTTGTCTACATTACGTTTTGCTGTCGAAAAAGAAACCTATACAAATGTATTGTGCTGTTTTATTGGAGAGAGATTAAAAGGGGTGGAGGGTCTAAATAATTGCTATTAGCTATACAAATTCAACCAGAAGGCTCAAGAAGGGAGCTCTTTCTTGAGCATTCTCTCTTATATTGTCTTATTAAAATTACATGGTACATGGCTTATCAGAATTTCTAAAGGTTTTACTCTATTTTTTATCACCAACTACCAAGAATCCAGCGGTTAACAGAAATATTGCTTTCTTGCTCAATCTTACTATTATGTATTTCATAAGATGGTCTTTTTTATTGGCATGTTTGTTTATATATTTTTTCAGTAGCTTAACTGCCAAATAAAGGCTTTACGTCCATAACACCTTTATTTGGAAAGATATACAAATCGATAAAAAGAGTCAACAGCAAATCTGACTAATTTAAAAAAATAAACAATATATTTAGTCTTCCCGTGTATTTTAACTTTGTCATATTGAATAACCATTTATTTAAATGCTGTTTTTACATATACAAAAAAAACTTTGCTATAACTATGTATTTTATATAACTTTTTTTTACCTTTCATCTCCTCAGAGGGGTATTAATTTCATGTCCAAATATACCCTTATCCAAACGGGTTGAACAACCTTTATTTCGTTTATTAGAGTTTTTACTCTGTGTGTGTGTGTATTTTATTATATATATATATATATATATATATAATAATAATATATATATATATTATATATATATTAAAAATCAGGTAACAACACCAATAATTGTTTTCTAAACGCATCCAATTTAAAAAAATATCCAGGTGAGGATCATTCCAAACAGCATCTAAAGACATACAATGTTTTTAAAATTGCTTGAGAAGACTACTTCAAATAGTTAATAGAAGCATAATTGTCGGAAAATATCAAGGTTACTATGAACTATATTATTATGAAATAAAAAGCGTTGAGGGGAATCTAATTTTTTTTTTTAAATCGGGAGATCACTTCAAACGGTAGTTTATAGAGGAATCTAATTTTTTTTAATTCAGAGGGTTTAATACACAATAGTTTTTCGAGGCATCCAATTTTCAAAAATTTGCTTGGGAAGAACCACTCAAAATTTCATAGAAAGCATCTAAATTTCAAAAAATTGTTGGGCATTACTACTCCAAATAGTTTTAAAAATAATATAATTTTCAAAAATTGGGAAGGAGGACCATTCCAAATAGTTTTTAGAGATAACCAATTTTCAAACCTTTGTCGGAGAGGGGAAAGTAGGGTGGGGTTGGAAGGCAAGCCAATAAAAAGCTGAGTTAGTTGCAAATGATTACAAAGTGATAGTAGTATTGATAATTAGCTAAACTTAATTATTTTCAAGGCTCGTATCGGTACGTAATTAAGGGTAATCTCAATTACTGGTATAAATGTACTTATTTAGCCTAATTAAATCATTCGTTAATCTATTTAAATGAATTAAATGAGTAATGAACCATTCCTTGGTGGTGTATATTGCATTAATATTAGTTTAGGATGGTTGGGATATTTACTAATTAATGACTTAACACTATTATACGTCCATGCTACTTGATACATTTTATCGGAAGTCACAGATTACCGTCCTTCCCATCATAGAACATGAAAATAACAAAGATCATAACACTTGGAAAATACCCTTTCAAAAGTGAATCCTCATTCCAAGGCGATTCAACTTTTAATTCATTATTAAAATATAATTTTGAACACGATGCACGCCCTTCAAAAGTATTATTTACCCCCACTCGGTGACCTGGCGGTATAGTGGTAAAGTGTGAGACCTCTGTGCTGGGAGTCCGGGGCTCAATCCTCTGTCCCGGCACAGATTTATCTGATTGCCAAATCCTTCCTTCACCTCTGACAAGACGTGTATTAATCACAACTTGTGAATGTGGGGAATGCCAGGCCTCCACCGTGGTTCGGATTCCACGTTAAACTGTAGGTCCTCCATTTCATCTCACAATCACCCTACCATTCATTACACATTAGCGTAAATGCGTATAACTCGAACGGGTAGTAAGACGCGGTGCTAATAATGATAATAATAATAATACCCCAACTCTTATTTGAGAATAGGCATTTATAGTTATTAAGAACCCGCGGTTTAAATTAATTTAACTAAAAACTTGAAATTACCGTAGTTAAAAAACTGATTAAAAATACTTGTCCCCCCCCCCCAATACTGGTTACTACATAATATGGTATGATATATTATAAAGAGACTCTACTTAAAACGAGTGAAATGTGGTTTTGGCTGCTATATGAGCCAGAATGGTTCATTGCTAGAGCATTTTCACACAAAGCCCTGATTCGATTCCCCTGCCTGAGCGGTCATTTTTCACTTTATTGCATGTGACTTGTATGTAGGGCTATACCCTGATTTTGGTAGGAAGAACAGTATTTGGTAGTTAGTAAAGTTACAAAAACAATTTTAATATATTCATACATTTTGCAGCTGTCGCTTTTGATATATATTATCAATACTTATAAAATTAAATAACATAAATAATATATTAAAATGTTATCAATGTTGGTGCAAAGAAATATGTTTGAATTCTCTAAACTCTTATTCCAACCAAAATAAGGCTATAATTATAACAATGATGGCCACATATAGAATAATTCTGTATTTTCAATTAATTTTAGCTGGTTAGAATGGCTGGGTAGGATCGTGCCTGACTGACTCAAGTTGGCCTGAGTTCAATCTTAACTGAAAACCCTTGAGCATTGATGTTTTTGTTCTTCAACGCTCTTCCAAACAAACGTCAAGTGTACAGTATTTGCCCCTTAACCTGCTTTTATCCTTTCGTCCTAAGTTTTAACTCGTTTGTTGTACTCGGTAACATGTCTTCTGAGGCATTGGTATTCAATTATTTTTTCCCTTATCCTCAGATATAATTTTTTCTTCGACTTAATATTCCCAAAGTTGTTGGTGCATAATGCAAGATATACATATTCTACAATCTTAATCTAGGAAATAAAGATTGCCTGTTTTTACGTCCGGGTCTTTTGGTGCTAACCTTAAATCTGGCCCTGACTATAGTCACTATACAGTATTAATCATATTGTATATTAAAAAAATTCTTACCTCCTAAGATGTCTTCCCGTACCCCAGGTTGAATACCACTGTTATAAAGGACCTTGGTTTGATTTCCTGTGGAGGACAAATTGTGTAATTGTAATACCTCTAGAAGTAGTTATTTAACGGCTGAAACTTTTGTGTTTGTCCTATAATTATTTATAATACAACCATATACTTCAACACAAAGGAAATAACTTCATTTTTATTTATTTTATAGTCCAATTTTCATAGAATAACTTTCTATACATATAAAAAAGATTTCTAGATCTACTTTCACGTATTCAAACATCAATCCATGTGATATGCATCTGTCATTTTGATAGATATTCTCAATAACTATACATGAGTTACAAAATTGATCACTATTGACCCCGTTCCGGTGGCCGCGTGGTCCACTAGACTAAGCTGCCGTTGACGGGGAGATAGAGGTTCGAATCTCAGTCGGGTTTACTGAGGATGGTTTTCCCTAAATGGTTTTCCACTCTCCCTCCACACAAATGTGAGTACACTCTCTATTAATATAACTTTATAATCCCTAAAACCACTGGCGTAATTAGTACATAAGCGTATAACCCGAACGGTTAGTAAGACGTGGTGCTAAAAAAATATTGACCGCAAAAATAAAGCTTGTACCTACTCCCAAAAAGTCTAAGCCAAACATAGTTCTACTATAGTTAGGTCTTTGAAATTATTGTAAGTTGTATTTTCTTTCAAAATTAAGTACTCAATTTGCGAATTCGGCGCATGATCATAAAAAACTGAAAAAAAGTAGACCACCTTTTTCACTCATAATAAAAGTGTTAAATAAATGATTCATTCTAATGAAATGAGTGTTCAGACGTTCATTTTGTATTTATTTTTCAATGAATCATTCATATTGATTCATTCAAAATGACATGGAATAACTCGCCCTAATCCTCTCTTCTTGGAATTCAGGGCCGGAGCTTGATCGACAGTTTTTTTAGTTTCGAGAATATCAATGCATGCTTCGTTGAGCTGCACGCCTGAGATTCACTTGCAATAATAAATCCCGCGTGATTACGGCGTCAGTCTAGCGAACTATCGAAAGCAATTAAAGCCACACAATATCAGTTCGGTGTGTTGACATTGTGTGGCATTATGTCTCAAGGTCACCCAGCGTAACACAGCTGATCGGGTTCTAGTCAAAACACATTATAAACAAAACAATGTGTTGCATAATACTATGGCTCTCGCTTTTTTTTTTCACGACATATGAAACTGCCCATTAAATTGTTGAAAGTGACCCTTGCGTAGGTGCAATAAATCTTCACCGGTGATCACTTTGATATCTTTTTTTTTTGGTCGATGCCGTTTCAGATCTGGTTAGGTCTAAGACTGATGTGTCACGTGTACACGTTTATTCTTCTTACGGAAATTGTTTAACTAGCAAGAAGTATCAAGCACGTATGACAGACAGTCTGTTGTGATGACGAGGTTATTCACCCTAATGCAACTTATGAAACTAGATAAGATTAAAATATTCAGTTTAAAGCTTCACCACTCTTGAGATGACTAACTTGATGATTAATAAAGGTAAAATGGGGGTGAAACTGGTAAAAGTAATAAAAAAGTCATTGGCATGTAAGATAATTTGCGTTAATTAAAAGTATTATTATTATTATTATTATTATTATTATTATTATTATTATTAGCACAGTGTCTTACTACCCGTTCGGGTTATACGCACTTACGCTAATGTGTAATGGTAGGGTGATTGTGAGATGAAATGAAGGACCTACAGTTTAACGTGGAATCCGAACCACGGTGGAGGCCTGGCATTCCCCACATTCACAAGATGTCTTGTCAGAGGTGAAGGAAGGGTTTGGTATTCAGATAAATCTGTGCCGGGACCGAGGATTGAACCCCGGACCCCGGCATAGAAGTCCGACACCTTACCCCTAGACCACCAGGTCACCAACAATTAAAAAAAAAATGTCCGATTTTCAAATGAAGGACATTTATCTGACAAATAGTAAAGTTACTAGATCAACTTTCACGTAATCATACTTCAAGTCAGCTGTCACCTTTGATGGTTATCATCAATACAGAAAATAGCACACTATTAATTATAGCAAAATTTTATCAATGTTGCCCACAAAAAGTTTTTATTTTCTAAAAGGCTCTTTTATTAAAGTTGAACTGTAGAAGAACAAAACTCTCTACTAACTATTAGTTTCATTTTCATCTGAAAAGATTTTGAAAAAGAAAAACATTGGCATATTTACCTTTGATAATTCTTGTGTCAAGAATTTAATATAACAAGATAAAAATAGCGAGAATTCTTTATTTAAAGTTTTGCATATAAAATACTAGAAAAAAAATATTTTGCAGAACCTAGATAAGTCATGTGAAATTTGAAATTTAAAAAACATATATCAACCCTTAAGGTTCCTCCTCCCGTGTTACACGTCGTAGGGGCTATTAGCATACTAACACAAATCGGGTAGAGATGGGGAAGGCAGACTTTAAAGGGAGCTCACCCGCATTTGTTTGTGGTGGGAGGGTGGTAAGCCTATTAACACCATAATATAAGGATTCGCTATGGGGAAGGTAGTGTATTAGGTAGTGAACTAACATCACACGTGGAAAACTACTACCTCCCAGGGCATTCGACCTTCTTTCAGACAATAAATACACATTGTCACTAGTCTGACGCCATAGATTGCGAGACCAAGTAGTAAACCTTTTTTTTTAGCATCGGATCTTACTGCCCGGTCTGGTTATACGCGTACTAACGCTTGTAACCATCACTTTCTGTTCTTCATATCACATACCCCTCTTTAATCTCTCTCCTTCCTCCCCCCCCCTCTCTCTCTCTCTCTCTCTATATATATATATCTATATATATATTATATATATATATAGAGAGAGAGAGAGAGAGGGGGGGGGAGTGCGTTCGCGTGCGCGCGTAAGCTTTTATAATAATGCTGGCTAATTGGAAGAAACGGTATATAACATTTCACCAATAAAAATAGTGCATCATTATTAACAATTTTTTTTTTTTTTGTTATTATGGTGCGGAACTTTGTGTTTGAAAATTAGTTCAATTTTATGAAAAGATTTTGTTTGCAGACCTAGATAAAGTTTATGATGCTTGATCCGTTGTTTTTTTCGGCGCCGCATTATAGTGGTGACCTGATTACGAACAGTCCTGATCAAGCGAACATGAGATTTTTGATATATGAGGAATTCAGATTGCGGAAAAGCTATGTTGGTATGCCGCCGCCCCCCCCCCCCCCCCCTAATTTAATAATACAGGTGGCCTGTGGGGCCCTATCAGTCGTAGGTTCTTTCAGCCACGTTAGTCTTAATTTAACTAAATTACATACACGATTATTAATGCTAGGCTAGGTTAGGTAGGGTTAGGTTAGGGTAAGCTTGATCAGGAGAAAGGCCCTAGTGGTCGGTGGGTGCTGTCAGTAACCTCTTTCATCCATGTCACCACCCTCACGTAGGAATTCCTACGAGTTGCTATCTTGTTCGCAATCCGGACATTGGATATTTAGGTGGCCATAACATTTAATTTTTGCTTGTGTTCACAATTTGGACGAATTTTGCCCTGTTAGCAATCTGGGCTGTTCTCATTCAGGACACAACCGTCTTACTACCCGTTCGGATTATACGTCCTTTATTCAGTTACCCATCGCCTATTGATTTCCACGCGGAAATATGGGTATTTTCTTCGACACGCTACCCGTAAGGGTTATACATATTCTTATTTAGTTAATGGTATAGGGTCGAGGAATAAATATTTCAAAAGAAATGTGTTCGCATTTTTCGAGGAGGGAAAGTGGGAAACCACCTAGTAAAAACCACCCTCAATGGACCTGGTCGGGATTTGATTCCCGATCTTCTCTACGTCGGCAGCCCATACTATATGAACCCACCATTTAGTCAGCGTAAACCACCAATGTAGGCTTACAGGACATTGACTACGTTTTAGTCGTCTACAAAACGCTTTTTTTTAAAAAAAGTTTACTGCTGTAAGCTTTTTAATAGAGTTCTGCGCCTTGAGGTAAAACTTGAATAACTGTAAAAGACTTGTTAATATAACTCGTTCTAGAACTGTGTAAAATAACGACTTTACAGCCTTAGGCTATTTCCATGTTAAACCTCTGTAAGTACCTGATTTTCATAGGAAGCCCGTTATTTGAAAACTCGAGACTGGTGCTGCCACAATGGCGATTACATTATTATTATTATTATTATTATTATTATTATTAGCACCGCGTCTTACTACCCGTTCGGGTTATAAGCTCTTACGCTAATGTGTAATGGTAGTGTGATTATGAGATGAAATGGAGGACCTACAGTTTAATGTGGAATCCGAACCACGGTGGAGGCCTGGCATTCCACACATTCACAAGATAACTTGTCAGAGCTGAAGGAAGGGTTTGGAAATCAGATAAATCTGTGCAGGGACCGAGGATTGAACCCCGGCCGCCAGCATAGAAGTCTGACACCTTACCCCTAGACCACCAGGTCACCCATGATTACAATATTGTATTTATATTATTACTTATTAGTTTGTTTAGTTAATAATTTGAAGATAAATAATAATTATAGAGTTATTCCTTGTTAAATCATCACAATAAAATATTATTTTGCATGGTGTTCTTATTGTCCAATTAATTGTATTTTTTTATTTCTATCCATCTTTTATGGTTTTGGGGAAATAAATAGCTGAAACTTTAAAATTATGATGAATTTGGCGACACGGGAACTATACTAAGGAGCCTCTAACTTGAATACTATTGAACAAAGAGGTTCCCTAATGGGCTCATTTCAAAGATCTACTGAGGAGCTTTAAAATTATACCCAACAAAGGCACGAATTATTACCATATTTATGATAATCCGTAAGGAAGTATTATTTATTGGAAGCTTTCGATAAATGTTTAAATGAACTTTATGATTAATACATCGAATAAGACAAATTTCTAGAATGTCAAATGTCTGTGACTTTCAATTGATGTTGGTGGTTGAAAGTGGACTTCCTATAAAAATCACTGTTATACTTGTAAACTATAGGCTACTACCCTGACTTCCAATTTCAATTTACGGGCCTGGCGAGACTAAAACCATTGCAATTGCAATGGCTACCGAGTTCAAAACTCTTCTGAGATAACTGAGGCGTCAAACCAGAGCTTTATTTTTTGTTGCACCGCGCCTTACTACCCGTCCTTTACCTACTTCGTTGGCCATGTGGTCTAAGGTGTCACTCTCGTGTTAGACTAGACTGCTGATGACAGGGAGGTCGGGGTTCGAATTCCGACCGGATGTAATTAGGGAGGTTTTCCTAAAATAGGTGTCCATGCTTCCTCAGCGCAAATGCTGGTACACTTCCTCTAAATTCAACCTTCCTCATCCCTAGCTCACTAACGTAATTAATTCATATACCTATCTCTAAACTGAACGGGTATTTAGATGCGGTGCTAAAACAACTACCCGTCTGGTCTATACATATAATTTACTAATTTTGCTAATGTACTAGTTATGAAAAGGTGAATTAAGAAGAAGTGTACCCGAATTTGCGTGAAGGAAAAATTGATAACCATTTAGGGAAATACAAGCTTAGTATATTCAACCGGGATTCGAATCTCGGTATCTCTGTCATATGCAGTCTAGTCCATTACGAAAGTGACGCCTAAATTGCATTAGGTTACTGGTAGGAATAAAGGATTACCCCTTTTTTTCTGCGGTAAACATTAACAGCTCCCTCTGGGGTTTTAGCATGACATCATCACGAGTCACTCTCGTGCTAGACTGGCCTGCTCATGACGGGGAGATCACTGTTCGAATCCCGTTCGGTTGTACTATGTGAGGTTTTCCCTAAACTGTTTCTTACTCTTTCGCCATGCGACTTCGGATAAACGCCCCCCAAAAATGCTACCTTCATCTCTACCCCATTACGCGCAATACAAGAATATAACATTTTACAAATCTGTAGATAACGTGATTTGAAGTAAAAATAGTTTTACTAACATTTTTTACCTGTCAGATATAGTCCTTCCTACCAGAATCCTTCTATAGCTGTGAATCGTTTGCTGATGGATCTGCATTTGTAAAATATCACATGCAAAAACTCAAATACAATTGTTGGATCGTAGAGGGGTGTCGCCGATGATGGGAACCGAGAGGCTATTAAGCAGGTTGAAACCATTTCACCAGCGTCCTGACAACAGGCTTAATACAATTTTCTCCGACTTATAATAAATACCCACACCGTTAGACGCGCCGGCCAAATGTAAAACTTGTATAGTATGAAGTAGTTATAAGACTTTAGCGGCCGGTGTTTGAATTAAAAAAATAATGGTTTTGGTCTTAAGCCGCGTTGAAATTTGTTGCAACTACAACTCTTATTCTTTTTAGCACCGTGACTTTCTACCCGTTCGTATTATACGCCTATGTATTAATTACACTAATGGTTTTACCCGCCTCGGTGGCATACGCTAACGCGATAGTTTCGTGTTGAGCTCGGCTGCCGAGGACGGGAATATCGAGGTTCGCATCTCGCTTGGGGAACTGGGGTTGGTTTTCCACAAATGGTTTTCCACTCTCCCTACACACAAATGCGGTTTCACTTCCTCTAAATTCAACTTTCCCAATTCCTAACCCATTAGCTTAATTAGTACTTTAGCGTATAACCCGAATGGGTAGTAAGACGTGGTGGAAAATAAACTAATGGTTTATGGTCAGGAAGGCTTAATTGAGAGGAAATGCACCTTAATTTGCGTGGTGGGAGAGTGGAAACCGAGCCTTTTATCTTATGTTGCAGGAATGAGTAAGGTATAATTCAAAGGAAATGTACCCGCACATGCGTCGAGGGAGATTAGGAAACTTTTGATGAAAAACCACCCTCTACATTCGAACCCTTACCTCCCGTCCATTCTATTCGGAGAGTGACGTGTCAGAACTTTAGACCACCGAAGCGGGTGAGTATCCTGTTCAGGACCAACTCTTCACCCCCCCTTCCACCTCACAAAGAGCACCGAGTCAAATGGCGGTCGTCAACACGTTCCCCACCGACTAACCTGGTTGGCGTTTTGCCAGAACCGTGCCCCTTCCCATTCCCCTTGTGTATGACAGCGTGAGAGGTTGTCACGAGTTCACACACTCTCTCGGGCACGGGCTGAGGAACGTGAGAACCAGCCAGTGTCCCGGGGTTAGATCCTCGACCCTCTGCACCAATTTATTTATTACAAGTTTCTATTACATATAGATTTAAAATATAATGAATAACCGAATTGTTATTCTTATCGGTGAGCACGCGGAATAAACTTCAAGATCTCTTTGTCTGGTTCCATGGTGACGGGAAGGCTTGGGCTCAAATCCCGGCCGGTTTTCCACTTTTCCTCTATACAAATTCGGGTAAAGCTCCACTCAATTCTAGCCTCCTCGATCCTACCACAATAGTGCAGTTAAGTGTGGATAGCCTGAACTAGTAAGACTAGTAGAATGAAGTTTAAAAAATAAATGTGTTTGTGGCCTCTAAATTAAAGATTATCCTTTCTAGACTAGTGGAACTTTTGTGAAGAAGATTAGAATTTGTAAGAATCTTAGTTTGTGTTTTGTTTTATCCAAAGTTGAATGTATTAGAGTAGCATACTAACAAATTTGAGTGTTTGAATTTTTTAACAGTTTAAAATTAAAATACACATTTTTATTAATCCCTTACTGAGCTAATTGAAAGATATAAATAATAACAATAATTATAGAGGAAAATAACTTTGTAAATCAATATATACTAGCACACTCACCAACTACAATGATGGAGATCACTAAAAATTAATATCAAGTCATTAAAAGAGAAACAATTATTGCGTCACATCGTGTGCCATGGCACTTGCAATTCAGATAAACAATAAAAGACAAAAATCTTTCTTCTGTTCTTTATTGTAGTTATACTTCTTTAGGCGCGTTATGAAAAAATGATGAGAGTGAAATTTTAAGATGCGCGCGCATCACTGTAACACAAAATAACAGGTTGAAGTTAAACCGCTCATTAAGTCTCGAAAAAAAAAAAGCTACCAACAAAATAGAAATAGAACCTCTGTTAGTCGCGCATGTTGGTACGCTCGTCGCCTCTGATCACTGTTTTCATATATATAATATTTATCCACATGTTTCTAGTTTCTACATTCACAACACGTGTTTTAGTTTCATACAAGTGCGAATTATATATGTGTAATAAACTATATTCAGTAGTGATTTAAATTGAATATTTTGATTAATATTATTTACTATTCGTAAATATTAGTGAAAAAAATTGTGCTTATGGGACTTTTTCAAGTGCTACAATATAATTAAGGTTAACTATCCGTATGTATTATTTATTATATAAATTAAAATATTATTTTTTTGTATTTATTTATATTATTAGTTTAAATTTAAGTTCCATTAATAAAACATTAATGTTTATAGAAACTTTAAAACTTTTTTAAAGTTATACTAACTGCCATATTTAGTGACGAGATGTCTTTGGACTTGGAGGAATACAAACCTCTTTGGATCTAGACGAAGATTACACAGTTCGTAGTTTTGTTTTGTAATACTGCAAGAAATGCCATTGCGTTGTTTGAATTTAAAAATCCAACAATTAAAGGTACGTAATTGTTTTGTTACCACTGTCTAAATTGAAACAAATTTTGTGCTTGACATACGTTTTGTAATTTTAATTAATTCATTATTAATTGGAGTACAGTTATGTAACTAATTGTATTTTAAGCCAATACAATAATATGCCGCCATTTAAATTTATTGAAGTGACAATCATGATTTAATAGTGCGCCTACTCTTGAGTGGTGGCAAATAAAAGGCGCAACTTTGCTCTCAAATTGCGCCTGCTCCTTTTAGTGAATTGGGATTTGGAACATATTTCAAACTTGCGCTGGCGCAACTATTTGCATCCCTTTGGTGAATCCAGGCCCAGTAGTGATTTAAATTGAATATTTTGATTAATATTATTTACCATTCGTAAATATTAGTGAAAAAAATTGTGCTTAAAGACTTTTTCAAGTGCTACAATATAATTGAGGTTAACTATCCGTATGTATTATATATTGATATAAATTAAAATATTATTATTTAACATAATTAATACTAAATATTATTAAAATTATTTTCATTTTTTAATGATGCCAAAGAAGTATAACTTCTCACGCGCGTACTTAAGTACACACACCCATTTTTTTCATTATTTTGTGGTAATAGATTTTCTTAACATTTTGCCCCTAAAACTCTTGCCATGACACACCGTTTGAGAATCCTGCTCTAAATGGACTAATCAACACAATCATTTAATTAAATGACTGCTTAATCGTATATTTCTTGCTGGCGCTCATTGAGAATGTTGTTTTTCAAAACTTTCAAAAGACGTTATTGCTAGTGATGAAAAAGTCAGGGTTTGAATCCCGGTGGTAAAAAGGCGTGACCATTTTAAAAGTATTACTAGATACCCATGCGGCCATGCCTATATAGGTGGTATCAGCCCTATGCAACAAGTTTATTTTAATGTTGACGTTGATGTTTTCTTTCGTAATGAAAGTTGATATTTTAAATTTTGTTTTTATTAAAAATGTTCACCATTTCAATTGATTTCAATTTCATTTTTGAATCTGGTAACCCAAACTGAAGGTGTTGGCTGGCATGCAAAAATGGTGCTGAGGGCCCATCGGTGTGGGAGTGGAATGGTAGTGGCGTCGATTTGATTACTAAGCACGGTGGTTTGTCCAAGAAGTGACGTCATTAACGTGAGTGTAGTCCCGAACACACTTCTGGCAACAGACCCATTTCTACACTAAACAATCGTTCAATAAAAATATACAAACTTTTAACCAAATTAAAGTCCCTTTCTTATTTTACATATGATTATAAGTACAATAAAGCAAACTAGGACTGTACCCAAATTTGCGCAAATGTGAATACACTTCATTTATATTCTACCTTCCTCATTTGTGTAAATATGCTACTAGCCAAGATGGATATTAGAAAGCTAAACACGCGATTATTTTTAAATGTTTGCACCGCGTCGTACTACTCGGGCGATGTTTTCACGCTTTAATGGTGTTGAGAGGAGAATCTTAAATTAAATGTACCCTCATTTACGTGGCGGAAGAGTAAATGCCGTTGTGGGGGGGACCCTGAATACATACGGATAGGATTCGAATGGCGATTGACAATCGTCAGCGAAGCAAACTAGACGATTTTTGTAAGATTATGTATGGTATATCCGCGAAAAATGGTGTATGTGAAGTGATGTTTAAAACCTATGAACACCATGAAATGTTTGTCATACTATTTTTAAAACCCGACCTACTAAAGGTAAAAATCAAATATCTCATGGTTCATAACTTATCCCCATTAATTTGAAATACACATAAAGATTAAGAGTGAAAAACGAACGTTTGTATAAAAATGTAATTTTTATGTTTAGTAGTAACTATTTAATAGCTTAGAAAGTATTAATTCGACCGTATTGAAATATTTATACGTTCATCTATAGCAAGTTAAGTCAAATATAAAAAAAATCAAACACTTGCAGTTAATAGGTTTGGAAAGTTTGGTACATCTAATTTCAGTAAATAGGTTTGGAAAGTTTGATGCATCTAATTTCAACAGTTAAAACAGTTTTTAAAGGAAATAAACATGAATTAAAAATTGAAACATCACTAGAATCAGTTTTGTTGAGAAGATATAATAATGTTCCTATGCACGATTCCCCTTAGCGACGCTGTTCACTAAGAGATTTCGACGAATCTCTTTTGCGAAGCGGGTTGCATCTTAACTTTACACGCCTAAGCAGTTTAAGCATTATAACACAAAGGCGCCAATATACGAAATGGAGAGGGAAGAAAATTTGCAGTTCACCCTGCGAGGATTCCAATCCAATCCAATCCAATGATAACACTTCCCCTCTTCTTCTGACAAGTTTACACAGTCATTGTACTATTTGTGCCTTGAAAACATTGAATTGATTTTTTAAATTACTAGGCTCTACCTTTTACTTGTTCTCCTATTCTAGATAGACATATGCTTTCACGAACTCTTTTACTTTACATCCTGGCAGGAAGACTCCTAGCAATATTCGAGACTAAGCCGCCCAAATAGCATAAGCTGTAAATGATTTATAAAAAATACGTTTACAAAAAAACTACTCTAGGTTAAAAATTATCATTGTGTGACACTGTAGGACTATTTTAAGAATGTGCCGTATGAGTTTTGTTTCGACGTTACATATCTCTAAAATCTAGCAGACTAAAGCGTAAATTCAATAACATGGACAACCCTTTCTCGACCTGCCGTGACGTCACAGGTAAGCAACGTCCTCAGAGCTACATTTTCAGAATCGGGGTCACATAAACAGTTCAATTTCGGCAAACTTTTGAAATCTTTTCATCGGCATCTCAATCTAGACTTTTGTATTAAAATGTATAAATCTAAACACTGTATCCGTAATCTAAAATTTTAACTTAGTCAAAGGGAAGACATTGAAGTTTTATAGGTGTTTAAGAAGTTTAAATTTAATATGGGAAATGTACATAAAGTGAACTGTTAAAAATAGTATTGAAATGTGTCACTAATTTTTTATAGGTCGGGGTGAAATTATATTAATTTTGTAAATTACCGTATTAGAAAAAAAATGCGTTTAACCTAATAATTAAATTTATTACGATGTTATTTGGTTGATATTGATAGTACTTATAAAATCTCAGTTGCAGATCACATGATTATGTAAAAGTATGTAGAAATGGTTTTACTCAAATTATATAGCTGTAAAAAATAGTATTTTCTTTTTTAAATCTCACTGTACACGTTCATTTCCTTCAATAGTCTTCCCACGGACCAATAAAACCGCCAGAGATTAAACTAACAGCAAACCAAACGGCCGCATATAAAAGTTATTTACTGCATCACTAGTAGTGGAATCTTCAATTCTTCCCCCCACTCCCCCTTTCCCCTTAGGAAAAAAACATGAATGAGCGGTGACGTCAAAGCCGTACTATTTTCTCCTCCCCTCCCACTCTTCCTTTCCACATCTAGTTTATTTGTGTCTTCTTTTAAAACATATAAATTGTTTACGACAGTTTTTTATACGATGGCCACAGAGTAAGCGAGAAGATTCAGATTCGAAGGGAGATGCATGTGTCAATAAGCTTGGGCGTCGAACGACGTCACGTACTGCCTAACGTCCTTGATGAAACGAGGGGAGCATCACCGTGGACGTAGACGACTTCAGGATTCAAACAAGAATGTTAACCTAATCACTCTCCAAAATTACAAAAGTAAAAAGAAAAAGTGAAAATTGTAGGTAATCAAGAAAAGAAATTTCATGAATTGGAAGCATTAAAGGTGGTGAAGATGAAGCTTTTGTTTAGTTTGAAACTTTAATCCTACTTTCTTAGACTCAACCCAAACTAAATCAGATTGATCTAAAGAAATATAATTCACAGTGTATCCTTATCTGTTCGGACTATGGGTCGTCCTTAAATTACATAAGGGTTATTGGGGGGTCATTATTTTATTACGAGGTGAGGGGGTTATCGAAGTTTATAGTGAGACAATAGGTTTAAAAATAATAATCAAAAAACAAATATAATTATCATCAAATTTACACTTGGGCCTATATTCATTCACTTATTGCATTTAAAGTGCTCTAGAATTTCATATTACTCGCTTCATTATCAATCTTTATATCTAAAAATAACTGAACGATTAAAATAATCTAATATACCAAATCTTAATACAGTAAGTAAGATAAAAGGGGAGACGGAAAATCTTATCCCTTACGGGGATGGGAGGGAGGCTAAACGATAATTAATAAGCCTTTCGTAATTCAAGGGTGGCCACTTATAAGAACTAAGAATACATATATTAATTATGTTACTGTGGTGGAGATGATAAAGGTAGAATTTTGGAAAACATACCCCTATTTGCTTGGGGAGTGGAGAAAAACACCCCTAGTACACTCGGTCGGCATTCGACACCTGACCCCCAAACCAAACCATTTCACGTACCAACCTGCATAAGTTGAATCTAATTGTATATAATCTAACCCGTTTCGATGTCCGCGTGGTCTAAGTCGCTACTCTCGCAATTGACTACACTTCCGATGACGAGGATATCATGTTCGAACTCGGTCGGGTGTACTGACTGTGATTTTTCACACAATGCGGGCACAATTCTATCTAAATTCAACCTTGCTCATATCTAACCCATAAGCGTATAACCCGAACGGGTAATATGGTGTTAAAACCCCTAATTTAATTGAGCCTAGACCTATCCTTGCTCAACCTAACACTTGTCTGAAGTGTTCAGAGCGTTGTTTGAGGCTGGAAAGTAGGCCGATATATATTCTGGCACACCGTAATAGCCGGCAAGGTAATCCAATGCCATTTCTTTCCAAACTTTTTTCACCTGTCACAATCAGTATGTGTGAGTAATTTTGCGATTCTAAGAGTTTATATTTTTCATTAGTGATTAGTTCAGCATGTACCCTCAGTTTACCCTGAAAGCTTCCCTTGAATGGCTCCACGGTGGTGTAACCTATAGGGTGATGTCAGAATGTATTAGTTATGGTAAACGGAATGTACATTGTACATTATATATAGGAACATTTTTACATTCTAGAAATATGTTAAATACACCAGCATTTGACTTTATGCCGAGATCAGAAGCGAACCACAACCTCTAGGTAACTAACCGAGCATGAAAGTCAAGCTCAATGGCGCCGCAGGTCATAGAGACGCATTATCAAGGTTGAACTTTATTTAGTTCCAAAATATGTTTATTTTAATTAGTACGTTTTAACACACGAGTGGACCCGCCTCGGTGGCGTAGTTAGCTAACGCGCTAGTCGTGTTGAGCTCAACTGCCGAGGACGGGGAGATCGAGGTTCGAATCTCGGTCGGGTGAACTGGGGGAGGTTTTTCCTAAATGGTTTTCCATTCTCCCTCTATTCAAATGCGGATTCACTTCCTCTAAATTTTACCTTCCCAATCCATAATCCATTAGCGTAATTAGTACTTAAGCGTATAACCCGAACGAGTAGTAAGACGTGATGCTAAAAAAAAACACGAGTATAAATTTAGAGGTACGGGCTGGAATTGAGGAACCTCATTGGTATGAATTCGGCCGAGGCTCAAAGCCAAAACTCCACGTCAAAGACCACTTTGATTGGATGTGAGTCTAACTTCTTATCACGCAACCATCAGCGCGAATATTTTCAGAATTAATTTGCAACCCTTTTTAAAACCTTAAGGTAGAAGTGTAGGAATAAACAATGCGATACAAATTCAGTTTTTATAAGTAAAACATTTTTTAATAAAAAATAAATAAAAGATTGCTCCAAAAGAAACACGTAGCTTAATTTTCTTAACGGTTGTTGAACAGCTGTCATGAGCATAGCGTCATTAGATGAGAAACTTTTAAATTAAGAGAAAAAGTTGACATTAAATTCCAGGACACCTTTGACAGGTATTTAACAACTTTTGAGGTAATCATTCAAAGAAAATTAAAATCTGTTTCTCTTGGATCAATACTAGATTTCTTTTGCCCAAAAAAAAGAGTTTTGACGCAAAAACTTCAAAATTACTGACCTTAACTCGTATTCGCCACACTCCCACTTTGAATGTACTTTATGTAAAATACAATAATTTTAACAAAATTATACCTAGATTTTTTTTGTCAAGATTGATATACTTTTACTATTGTATTTAGAGCTATTTTATAGGTATTGATAACTATAAAAAGTGACAGCTGACGATCACACGACTTGACGTATGAGTACGGTAGATATATTAACTTTCAGATATGTTCATTCGTAAGAAAATGAGTGTAGGTCCCTATAGGGTGAAACGTGTCATTGTATCTACAAAGAGTACGTGACAACCTCTAGTAGGATTCACGCGGAAAGAGACCTTTATAAAACAAACAAATTTCCCGTTTTTTTTTAGCAGACTATCTTATTACCCGTTCGGTTGTTTCGCTTATATTATAATTACACTATAATGTGTTTGCGATGAGTAAGGTTAGATTTAGATAAAGTGTACCTGCATTTATGTGAAGGGAGATTGGAAAACCGTTTAGGAAAATCACCCATCTCGTACACCCGACTAGAATTGGAATCCCGATTTCCCCTTGATCGGCGGACCAGTCTATTGATGCCTTAGACCATGCGGCCATTGAAGCGGGTAGATCATTATTGATAAAACACGTGAAAAGTGACAGTTTCAGATCGCCTTATTTGACGTAAAATATATTAAAATTGTTTTAGCAACTTTTATGGTTGTGAAAAGAAAAGTTACTTCCTGTCCATATCGGTCTGTACAAGTCGTGCCCGCGTCTGTATGCGGGCACATATTTTGAGAGGATATATTAATTTCTTGTACCTGGGAATTGCCAAACACTGGCAGGTGCCGTTTGTGCTTGTTGAAGCGGAGATAACCTATCGTGTAGAGCTATCGGAACATAAGACGGCCATAGTACTCGTTCCAAGCTGTTTGGCACAATGAACAGTTTCAATCAAACTGGATAGGTATTCCGATTGTCTTGGAACAGGGATGAGCAATATTCGATTGAGGGCCAGATGACTGATTTAATGAAAGCTACGGCGAGACGAGAAATAAAGTGTATAGCCTGATTTTAGTAGGAAGCTCGTTTTGGAAGGGCTTATTTAGTACCAGAGTAATCACACCGTCTTACTACCTGATCAATTTATACCCATATATGATAATCACGATAATGGGGTAGGGATGAAAACGGAAGCGTTTTAGTGGTAATCCACGCCCCTGAAGCAGGCTTTGGTAGAATAAAAGGTGTTTTGAAACGGTAATAGGCAGTCTATTCTGGATGGAAGGCCTTTTATCCTATCAAAATTCTACTATACAATAGGATTTTGATACGAAATAAAGGCAATCCAGAACGGGCTTATTTCCAAAATCGGGGTATAGCCTATATTTTGGACGACCATTATTAACGCTTGGTACAAAAATCGCAGTACATGGTCATCTTATAAGGTAGAGTAAAATGTGACTCTAATCCAGCGTAAACACATTAAAGACAGTAAAAATAAAATATCTCTCTACTCATAATCACCCCCTGTAGCCACAGTACATCTGTTTTATAGCTCTTTAAATGAACTGCGGCCTATTCGAGCAGCGACACATCCTTGAAGAAGTGCCCTCCCTCCACACACCTACTTAGCCACATTTACTATCCTATGTGGCTAGTTACATTTTAATTCACCAGGCGTATTATTCCAGCGACATATTCGGCCCATCTGGCTTGATACTTAAACCCACTCTTCACGCAAATGCGGATACATTTCTTCAGGTTAAGGCATCAAACCCATGTGGTCTGGTTTGACGGTGGCTTAGAGCACCATTTTTCAAGCCGTGCTCTGCATAGACCAAGTTTTATAATATTGTAATGGTGGTCGCGGGCCGTCCACAAGTTACCTCGTGAGCCGCCAGATCTTTTCATATTATTGGGGTATGTTGCTGATTAAACACGATTGAAAATGAACAAGAGATATTTAAGGATTTGACTATTAAAAATAAAAACACATACATTGAAATAATTAAAATAACTACAGCTAAAAAAAGTCACTGTACTAAATAATTAAGAATCTTAATTAAGTCTGTAAATTAATAAGAGAATGAGAACACATACAATAAAAATTAAATAGGTAAACAACATTTTTAAGTCTACAGTGTGAATCAAGCTTAAGGTGATCCAACCATAAGAATTGTACATTGCGTAATTTTAACAAGTGTATAATTATCTCTATATATAAAACTGAAAGTAGATCCGTCTGGAAAAGAAAATCAACTTCCAAATGATTTGGAAAACTGAAACTTTGCAGGCAGGTAGGAAGATAACCCCATATAGTCAGAAAATCTAAAAATTGGACATTTCAATATGAGTAACTGGGGATAGAGGGCTGGGGGGCTATAATTAAAAAACAAACTCTTTAGATGATGTAGTACTAAAATTTGGCTGGGTGGTAAAGCAACCATTCCAAATAATTATAAAAATCTGAAAACCTCAAATTTTTAGTTGGGACTCGAGGAAATATGTGGGCGGGAGGGGGAAGGCAAACAGATAAACTCAAATAACCAAATAAATCTAAAAATTTCTTAGAGTGTATTGGAGAAAAGGGAATAGAGGGTTCAAAATTCCAAGAACTAATATTTATAATAGTAATAAAAAACTAAAAAATTAATATTAGGCTATGACCTGAAAATTCTACATTTTTTATTTGGACTTTGGTAAACAGTAAGGGTAAAGGGAAACAAAAAACACTTATGTGTTGTAGAAAACTGAAATTTGGTAAGAAGTTATAAGAACAACTCCAAATAACCATAAAAGAGAGATTTTAAATGTAGAAAAAATGGGGGAGTGGAGGTTAAGTAAATAAAAATATATACTAGGTGAGGCAGAAAATTAAAATTGGCCAGTAATGTAGAGGGATTACAACAAAATAAGTGTTAAATATCTACTATTTAGAAAGGAGTCTAAAAAAAGGTGTGGGAAGGAGGGTAATAGCTTCACTCAAACCAAAATTATTACTAAATCTTTTTTTCGGAATGAAAGAAAATTTAAAATTTGCCTATTTTGTAAAAGGGGGTGGACAGTGAATAATAAGAGAAAAAGTTTCTTGATATGGTAGAAAAATTGAATTTTGTATAAGGAGACGAGAAAAATCTAAAAATAAACGAATACAAAAACAAAGATTATCTTAAAGGGGATCCATTAGCAATGCATTAACAAAGCTAAAAATCAAATGATAAATTATCGCCTAACTAACAGCGACAAAATAATTAAAATAAACAAATTTTGGTGACATAGCTTGGTAAACCATGATACTCTTTGAAAAAACCACGATGGCTCATTATACGTGTTTCTGTACCACAGGATATTTATTTATGCGGAACTGTAATGCTCTTTTATCCAAAATATTTATGTAACAATCTATCTTATTATATGATTGTGCTTATGCAAATATTGCATTGTTAATGGGGTGCGTTTGTTCATGCATCCAGTTTGAGAACAAATAAATATTTTGCCTATAAGGGGACCTCTATGCTTTCTGTGTACCGTTGTTAGGGTAAACTAATGAATGTATAAGGCTGAAATTTAGTATAACTAAACATTCATTTGAGGTGTATTGAATGAAATATTTATAATATTAAAATGTATTATTAATATTACTAATTTTTCAATCTATACACCTCATATGGATGTATGGTTATACTAAATTACAAGACCATACATAAATTACTTTGCATTAACAATGTTACGCATAAAACATAAAATAGAATGTTTAACCTCATAGAACACGTGAACTGTATTGTTAAAAATTTTCAGTAAACGTTTGATGGTTGTAATGACCTTAATTAACTCCCAACAGTAACATCACAAATCTGAAAACTTGAATGAATGACATCTCACATTTGTAAATAACTTTAAAGGAAAATCTAGAATCAAACATTAATATAAAACATGTTATAAACATTTGCATTCGCCTACTAAGTGTTTTATATAGTATGCTTAAGAATGATTTTAACAAAAAAATAACATTATTTACGCTGTTATTGCCTCGATTGTTGCTATTGGTAATATAGGTTTGCATTTTATGAGTATACAAACATAAAAAAAAATATAGGAACTAGTTTTCAAGGTCAACAAGATAATCCAACAAGGACACTTGTATGTTTTAAACCGTGGTCATCCTCCCCAATTTTTTAAAAATCAGATAGTTTTTAAAAACTTTTTAGTGACCCTCCACATTATTTTATAAGCCATTTAAAATGTTCCTTGCCTAGACATTTTTGAAATTTGTATACCCCTTAAAGCTATTTAGAGTAATCCTCACCTTAATTTTTAACGATGATTATATACCCCTAGAAGATAATCTTTGAATGGGTCTTCCACCGAAAACATTTAAAAAATATAATTATCTCAGAAACTAGACTATTTGGGATGGTCCTCGCCTGAAAGTTCTTCAAAATGACATGCATCTAGTAGCTATTTGGAGTTGTCCTCCCATAGACATTTTTTGAAATTTGGATGACCTTAAAAGCTATTTAGAACTTTCCTCCCCTGACATTTTCTGCCAGTTAGATGTCTTTAGTCTAGAGTTATTTGAATCGGTCTTCTCCGGCAAATTTTTGACAATAGAATGCATCTAGAAGTCATTTGAAGTTTGATTTGAGGCCATATTTCAGCTTCAAATTCGATAATATCAAAGGATTTGAAATTTAACTGGGGGGGGGGGGAGATTTACTCCAGGGAGGGGCAAATCATTTTCATTCATACATGAAAACGAATATTTTTTCTACACTTGCATGAGTCATATCGGACATTGAATAAACGTGAACGAATAACGCACGTGTGGACCTGGCTTAAGAGGTGTCTGTTGGTGAAAAAAAACTGAATGAAATTTATCTGTGTTATATTTTCTTTCTAAAATTTCAACTTTAATTTAGTATTTTTTACTAATTTTCTAACCGAATCCGCGCCTGTCAACAGTTATTCCTTCTGCATCAACTGATGTTTATAAATGCGAGATAGAACATTTTCCTTTAAGTTTTGTTTCTTTTTGCAAAAATTTCAATAATTCTTATGTGTACAGAAAAATCCAATTCTTAAATGGAACGAATGAAATCAATATATTTTAACTTTTAAAGTTGACGCTTTTTAATCTATTCTGTGGACGTTACAGAAACTATATCAAATGAGCTACAACAAACCAATAACGATTCCAGCGCTTCATGGTTAACTGTCACTAACGTTGGGTATGCTGAAGACCAGATATGTTAATACTGTACTTAAAAATTATAATCAAAGCCTTAACGAATAAATTCCTTTCCCCTGAGATTCATTGACCGAAAATATTTACGAAACATTTGAATCTCTATTTGCCATTATTTGTTTGGATTCTAACAGCTTTTGCATTTATTTATTGAAATCATTTTTAATTTACATTTTAAAAGGGTAAAGCTTATCATCTGACATGTAATTTCATGTAATTTATACGTCAGGTCATGTTATTTGTAGCTGTCACATTTGATAAATAATATCACTACCTGAAAATAATACTATAATATTGTAAAATGTTATAATTATTGACCGCCAAATAGTATGTTTTTTTCTAAAAGCTCCCCTCCTATGAAAACCGGAACCATGTACACCTCGTTTATTCCGAGAAGCTGTAAGTTACCTTTCTTGTCTCCGCTTTGGAGCAGCTTATACGATAGAACCAACGTGTAGAAAGTTAACGTAAGAATGCTAATAAGGTAGGCCTAGTAGTACCTTTTTTGGTGGCCGCATTGTTTAGGGCGTCACTCTTGTGTTAGACTAGACTGCTGATGACAGAGAGATTAGGATTTGAATCCCGGTCAGGTGTATTGAGGCGGGTTTTTACAAAATAGTTTCCCACACAAGTGCGGGTACCCTTCAAAATTTAACCTTCCTCATCCCTAATTAGTATATATATAACCTGTATAGGCGGTATAGACGCGGTGCTAAATAAAATAAGGTAGTAATGAGGACGTCAGAATTTTAGAAGAAATTTATCCGAGGAAGAGTGGGATACTACTTCGGGAAAACATTCTCAATACACCAAGCCGGGATTCTAGCCCCGACCTACATCTAAACCACATGCCCACTGGCGCGGGCAGCTTCAAGGTATAAATATGGTTCTATTCTTTTGTACAATGAAGCTTAAAAAATTGTCCACATTAAAAACTATTCTTAAATAATTTACCTCCACCCAGTTCAGTCAACTTTACACTTTCATATCATCACGACACATGAGACTCAATTAATTAGGCCTACTGGCAGTCTTGTTTTGGGTTTACAACATTAATTTTAACTTGCGAGATTTAACGCTTATATATTTTATGTTTCAAGAAGCATACTATTGTAATTTTTTTAATTTAAATATCCTTTCTAGACGTATCCCTGTGTCTTTTTAAAGAAATGGATTAACGTGCAATACAATTAATGATGGTTGAAGTTTAGGGGAAGGGATTGAAACATAAACAAATATTTATCTGTATATGTGCAGTTACAATTCGTGAAACAGGTTTACGAAAAACATGCGGATTGGACAGCCCGCAGCGTGTAACGATCAGAGAGGTGCCAATGCACGTCATAAAATATTCCGAGTGGATTAAAGCTTCAAAGCAATTCCTGCGAGGTTTTTAAATCGCACAGTCATGTGGAATAACGGGACCAATGCGGCATTGCACAAATTACTAGGTCACCCAAATAAAACAAGGATTAAATATTTGTTATCACTCAAATGTGCCAGACCCACACATTCTACCTTTATAAAAATGGTTTTATCGCTTTACTATTTCACCGAGTTGTTGGACGCACCACTTGACTAGAATGGCGGGTCTTAAGTCCAGATCAATAGATAGTTTTTATTTTAATTCATTTTATAAATAAAGCATTGTATTATTATTATTATTATTATTATTATTATTATTTATTAGCAGCACCGCGTCTTACTACCCGTTCGGGTTATACGCACGTACGCTAATGTGTAATGGTTGGGTGATTGTGAAATGAAATGGAGGACCTACAGTTTAACGTGGAATCCGAACCACGGTGGAGGCCTGGCATTCCACCCTTTCACAATTGTGATTAATACACGTCTTGTCAGAGATGAAGGAACGGTTTGGAAATGAGATAAATCTTAGCCGGAACCGAGGATTGAACCCTGGACCCCCAGCATAGAAAACTGACACCTTACCCCTAGACCACCAGGTCACCCCAAAAAGCATTGTAATTATTGTGTTGATTTTCGCCCTTGAATGATGAATCTTTAAGTTTTATATGCTTCCAAACCCAAAAAAGGGAGCTTTGCAATATTCTTTCTGTCCCCCTGTTGTTGTTTTTTTCTATCCGTTCCTAGGGCTATAGTCGAAAAGGTTGAAATATATTTTGTCAAACCTGATATTTAGATGGCCATACTTCAGACATTTTAAATTTATCAACAATTCTTGAATATCTTCATGATTATAGCTACATTATATGCATTTTGAATTAAGATAAAAAAAAGTTATTAAATTCCAGGACACCATTGACAGATATAAGAACCGTTGCAATCACCATGTGGCGAAAATTAAACTATTTGTTTCTACTGGAGCAGTATTTGATTTGTTTTGGTATAAAAACTGCAAAAAAACTTACCTTAACTCACTTTCCTTACACTCCCACCTTAAGACAATGAGGGAAAATCAGACAGAAGAAAGAACTGTCTTTAGTTCTCATGTAATCAACATCATGGATAAAGAATTAAGGATAGATACTATTACTTATGAATTTCACAACACGAAAAAAAAAGTTGCTTAAATCATATGAATTTGAAATAAATAATAAGTTGTTAATTTGGTTAAATTTCAAAATGATTGGGTTTTAAACACCATTGCCAATTTAATGAAAAACTGAAATTGCATTTGTTGTTTCAATTTTAGTTAGTTATCCAGAAAAATGTATTTTGGGAAACTCGGATAAACACAGAATTTTGTATCAAGAAAATAGTAGTGACAACTTTGTTTTAAAAAAAATTATTTTTTCCTATTTTTATAGATTTGTAGAGATTCATTGCATCCGCTAAAGTATACTACGGATATAATTGGTATTAAATTTAATATCATAGTATCTCAAAATGTTGAGGCCTATGAGGGGTAAGACCTCATCCGGTATATGTTAACATGATTGGGGAAGGGACTAATAAAATAGATCTAGCAGTAAATGTACCTAATTATCGTTGAGGGAGAGTAGGAAACCATTTAGGTAAAAAAAAAAACCTTAGTAACCTCGACCTCCCCTTCACCGCCAAATCACGACAGATCTTTACCATTTGATGTTTTTAAGGATAGGCTGTCGAATAGTGGAAGTTTTGGCATTATACGAATAAAACTCTTGAAAATTAAACAATTTCTTTAGTAGAGTCAGTAGACGAATATTTGGGTCAGGTATTTAAAAACATCCTCAAAGTATTCGCATATGATTGATCTCAAAATTATCAAGTATAGTGTTCGCAGATGACCGATCCCAAAATCTTCAAGTATAGTATTCGCTGATGACCGACCCCAAAATTCTCAAGTAGAGTATTTGCTGATGACCGCTCGCAAAATCCCCAAGTAAATTCTTTGCGGATGACTGATTCCAAAATCTCCAAGTAAATTCTTTGCGGATGACTGATCCCAATATCTCCAAGTAAAGTCTTTGCAGATGAGCTATCACAAAATCCCCAAGAAAAGTATTCGCTGATTACCTATCCCAAAATCAAGTAAATTATATGCAGATGACCGGTCCCATGCATATACTGTGCGTCAAACAAGAGTCACTACAACTTTATAGTAACCAGCCTAAGATAGTGCTTATTAACTATAGAAGAGAGTTAAACCAGAACCAGAAACGATAGCCAAAACTAAGTTTTTTAAGGTATCGGAACAAGAACCCGAAAAGTAAATTGCATCAGAACCGGAATTGATTATATGATATAAACTAATGTACTGTGTTTATAAACTAAAGGTCCTTTATATAGTTAATCTGCCGGTTAAAGGAAGTGTTTTCTGATAGTTTATAATTTGATGGATTTATTACTTCTGTAGTTTTTGCGCGTCGTGAGGTGTATTCTTCAATATTCAATTTTGACAAAGGCTATCAAATTTAAATGAACGAGGTAGTTAAAACAAGGTGGACACAATTAGGCAAAATATACAAAGCCTGGAAATGTTACTTGATTTATACCTGCCGAGGGAAAATGGTTGTGCTCTTTAGGAAAATAGATGGCTTAAGTGCATCTAATTCAAACATAATTTTTAATTACGTTTATGTTTATTTATTCTTACGTGCAATTCCAAATGTATTTATAACAATATCAGTAGCCGATTTTTTTTAGCATCCTTATCAATTCTGATATGGGTTTCAATCAAAGAAATTTGGTTCTTAGGGTAAAGAAAACGTTAAGGATATATATGCACATTCCGCCTCTATGCTAATCCGAGCACACTTTTTATACTTATATTTTCCCCATGAATAATTAATAAATAGCCTTGGTGTTAATAAAGCACGGTGAAAAAATCAGGCTGTTAAAGCCTCGTTAGTCATGTATAGTATTTTTATTATGAAGCACTTTTTAGGAAATACAAGTGTTCTGGGTCCACATTGATCATTTTACTGTATTATTAGGGCTCTTTTATAGGTATTGATAATATCTATCAAGTGTACACGTGCAGATCACATGGACTGACTTACGAGTATTTGGAAGTAGCACTAGTAACGTTTCTAGCTGTCCGATAAGGCTCTCCGTATGAAAATTGGACTGTAGCTCCAGTAAGGAGGAACTGCTTTTAAAGCTCTCTCTCACGCGCGCGCCAGACCCGTTTGATCGTGACACGAGCAAGTTGACGCGGTGAGATGACTTGGTCGCTTCTCTTTCCGAGACCTTGGAAATTGGTAAGCCCCGGTGCTTCTCTCTATATATGACGCTCTCCCACTTTGGTGCGAGGATCCCTCCCCCCACCCCAGTAGTAATAAGTAATAGTAATAATAGTAGTAGTAGTATAACAACAAAGCGCGAGACAGACCGCACGTGCTTGCCGCCTGCCAGCCCATTCATAAAACTTGGCACGGGTGGGGTGGAGGGACTGTATCATGTTTACAATTAGTACACTTCTCCCTTTCCCTCTCTTCAAACCTAGCGTCAGGTACCGTCCGACACTTGTCATATTGGGGACATGCCCCACGCACCTGGAACACACAGCGAATTTTGCAACATTTAGTAAAAATACTGGAATGTTGGTCAATCTGAGACATGTAATTTAAATTTTAAAATAGTAGGTCTTGAATAGATGAAAAAATGAACAGAAGTATTAAGCACGTTGATTCAAACACAAACACTACCCCTTAATATTACACCTTAAAGAATAGTGTGAAGCGACAAAAGATGTATTTGCTTGTAAATCCTAAATCATACTGTTTTAAATATGTTAAACTACTTCGCACTCGTTAGTTTGATAAAAAATAATATTTCACTTATCTTCACTCTAAACTGCCTGGAAAAATAGAATCCCCCCCTCTCCCCTGAAAAACCTGGAAAACACTGGGCATTAAGTAGTAAGAAAATAGTGGCAACCCTGTGTTACTGTACAAGGATGGCAACTATCACGAAATAATCAGCGAAGTAGGCGCAACGAAAAACATGACGTCACTGTTTTCGTCCTTGTTTTTGAATTGTTAATTAATAAAACGGCCTTTCAAAAAATAGTTTGTGAATGTTTACATTGATGCTTATATATATATATATTCCGTTCACGATAGGTTTTTACCTGGATGAAAGCTCGAAAATCAGATGTTTAGGTTTTGGGTTGCCAACACTTGTAAAAGATCACAGTTTTGTTATAAATGTAAATATCTTTAATTATCTGTTAAATATTACATTTAAAATGACGTAAACTTAAGTTTTCTCATAATATTTCATTTACAAACTTAACATGTCATTTAGGTAAAATTTATTTACAATATAGGTATTAAAAAAGAGATCTGATTGAGAATACAAAATGTATATTTGAATGAAATTACATAAAACTTTATAGGGCTTTACTAGCGAAAATTATGGTCCTGTTTTAAAGAACGCAGTTCTACATTGTTTTTTATATTAGGCTCGAATAATAGATTAATAAAACAACACATTTTGGTGGGGGTAGTAGTAGATTAAAACAAATCCTGACCAGGTATACAGAGTGGGGCAGAACGATTTATGTCTCCTTCCACGCCAATGTATAGTATGATTTTGGTAGGAAGAACAGTAGAAGTTAGTTACTAAAGTTACTAAAATAATGTTGATATATTCATACATGAAGTTACGTCACCTGTAGATGTTCCTTTTGATACATATTAACAATACCTATAAAATAACACAAATAATATGGTAAATGTTATCAATATTGGCCGCAAAGAAATATGTTTTGATTTTCCTACTGTTCTTCCAACCAAAATCAAGGTATAGGTACATCGCCTAAACATTATACCTTTCTCAGCTCTGCTCCATTAACGTACTTTGTATATTATATAATTGGTAAAATCCTAAGCGTTTAAAAAGTAAAATCCACTTCAGTGAGCGCATTATCTGAGGTAGGAATCGACAACCGTATTGGTTTAGGAAAAAACCTGTGCGCTGGTTCAAAATTGCATCGAGCAAACATTTTTCAAATTTATTTCTCATATTGTAATAAGTTATTAGTACATATTTTTTAAACATGTTTGTTTGTTTGTTTGTTTGTTTGTTTGTTTGATCTTTTGCGGAACATATACACTCTGTATGTTGCCCCTGATCCAAGGCGTCGCTCTCGCAATAGACCGGACTGCCTATTACAAGCAGCTCGGAATTCGAACCTGAGTCGGGTGGTTTTTTCTAAATAGTTTCCCATTATCCATCCACGCAAAGAGGGTACACAGTTCCTCTGAATTCTACCTTCCTTATCCTTTCCTCACCAGTGTAAATATATTTAAGAGCCCAAACCGTGGGGCATACATAATTATATCTTGGGTGAACGGAAGCATGTGGATAGTTTGTAGTGCGCGCCCATTACTTTGGGTTATTACAAACCAATTATAATTCACGTTGCTCGGATCTCAAATCGAAATATATTTTATACCTACTTCAAACCCGCTAACCACGCAACTCGTTGTGTGTATGTGTGTGTGTGTGTATGTGTGTGTGTATATGTGTGTGTGTGTGTGTATACACCGCGTCTTGCTATACTTCCAGATATATATTTACGCTTAAAAAGTTGGAAGGAGACGCGAGAAAAGTTCAGTGTTTTTGCAGTTTTTAAAGCATGACTCTTTTGGCCAACATAAATCAAATAATCTATTGTTTCAGTAGAAAAAAAAGTTTAATTTTCTTCTTATAGTAATATTAAGAATTCTTAAATATCGTTCAAAGGTATCCTGGAATTTAATGACAACTTTATCCCTTCTTTTACAAATTTTGTCATCCAATACCGCTATGCTCATGACAGATATTCAAGAACTGTTGATATCACAATGGGATTTAAAAAACACACTTGAGTTTCTACTGGAGCAATATTTTATTTATTTTAGTTAAAGAAAAATGTGTTTCTGTAAAATCTCAATAAACACTGCCTTTTCCCGAGTCCCCTTCTACTAGTTTAAGGGAAAGCGAATAATTAAGAGAAAACGGACACGTATTTGCTTGTAAGGACAAAAACTGTTTAGGGTGGGACGGACGTACATCTGGCTTGGATTCGAAGACCGATCTCTTGTCAGTGGCATTCCAGACTAAACAAACGGACGCCTTGTCCGCGTGATTATATAATATATATATATATATATATATATAACACACAATTTTTTAAAACATAAGTTCTAATACTTCTTTAACTAGAGAGATAAGGAGTAGGAGAAAGGTAAGAAAAAGGAACTATAAAATGATTTTGGTAGGAAGAACAGTGAAAGTTAATTACTAAAGCTACTAAAACAATTTTAGTGTATTCATACATCAAGTCATGCTATATGCATCTGACACGTTATATATTATATATATATATATATATATATATATATATATATATATATATATATATATATATATATATATATAATACTATAGATATAACAAATTATTATATTTTATTATTATATTATTATTATTATTATTATTATTATTATTATTAGTACCGCGTCTTACTACCTGTTCGTATTATACGCACTTAGGCTAATGTGTAATGGTAGGGTGATCGTGAGTTGAAATGAAGGACCTACAGTTTAACGTGGAATCCGAACCACGGTGGAGGCCTGGCATTCCCCACATTCACAAGTTGTGGTTTATACACGTCTTGTCAGAGGTGAAGGAAGGATTTGGAAATCAGATAAATCTTTGCCGGGACCGAGGATTGAACTCCGGCCGCCAGCACATAAGTCTGACACCTTACCCCTAGACCACAAGGTCACTGAATAACACAAATAATATAGAAAAATGCTATAATTGTTGCCCGCAAAGAAATATTTTAAAATTTTCTCTACTGTTCTTCCAACCAAAATCAGGGTATAACTACAATTTGCTTGTATAGAGGATATGAAACCACAACAAAGAGAAACCTTTTCCTGAGGCACACGCCCGTCTTTCAAACCATATACAGGTGAGACGCAAATGTAGCCCGTCATTCCTCGCTGCGAAGATTAACCAAAGCCCCATAAAAAGTATTTGTAAATAAGCCCTGTAAGACGGTGTAGGTCAAACATGTGTACGTGTATGGCACACTCTATAAAGTTGAAGCCGTATCGTGTAACGTGTGTGCAAGAATTAAGAGACAGGGTAAAACGTGTAGAATAATGCACGCGTGGCTCCTCGAAAGAGTCGCTGATTGGACGCTCGATCCTAGGGCACATTTTCTTTGAGACGACTGTCAACACAGATTTGTGCTTGGGGAACATTTGAACTCTTTTACGCACAATTAATCCCGAATAGCGTGAGTGGTGCACATTTCAATAAGACGGGGACACTTACCTACGCCCAGAGTGGCGCTGGTCCGAATTCATCAAGCACTCCCAGACGGACGAACTGTGAACAAAGAAAGGTAGGCCTCCACGTTCCATAGAATTACCTTTAGGTCTACTTAATTGGGAAAAGTTTACGAGACAAACCTGAATACTTTAGGAATTGCAGGAGAAAGTTCGTAACGCTATTGCGGGCATCGATGGTATATTGTTTTGGAACCAAAGCATGCTGGTTGACCCGGGCACAGAGGTGTCTTGAGGCTAAGTGAAGCTTCTTCTAACAGCTTCTTTAACGGCAGGTAATGTATCAGCACACGTTTCGTCTTCTACAGGTACATTTGTATCTCTATACATCATTTACTCGCGCATGCATTCTATTGTGCGGATACTTTTTACTGGCTCATTCTGTACATATGCACCTCACGGATAAAGTCTAGCATGCTGCCACTGAACCAACTCTGCCACTACTCATATGGTAGACATATTGCCTTACGTGATTGAATAATGCGATCTAGTACCTATTATCTTGGAGCCTAAGGCACCTCCTTTATATATTTTCTTGAAAGAATGTGTGTGTGTTCACTGCTGAGAAGAAAAAACGACTAAGCCGCATTTTAATAAATGAATTTACCTCAAGGTTGACTACTATCTGCAGCTTTTGCCGCACATGTCTAATACATTAGACTCAAATTGTTCAAGGTTTCCGTTGACGGAAAGGTTAGAGTTTGGACCCTGACCGCATGCATTTGGTGATTATCCACATGCGTTTTATCACCGTTGTTTTAGCATCCTCTTACCACGCTAATGCCGTTACATAACCAATAATCTAGGTACTCATATTATTGTATTTTTACGTGCAACTTGTCTTACTAGCCACCATTCTATCCGTATCATTACTTGACCTGATAGAGATGAGGAAAATATAATTTAGAGTAAATATGCTCGCATTTGAATGGAGAAAGAGTAGGGAAAAAACACCACAGTAATATCTCCTGCAGGAATTTGAACCCCGACCTCTCAGTTGTCGGCAAACTTGACCAGATGAGACTGACTTAGTTAATTGATGTGGATTTTCCCCACTATGAAATTAAAAGAGACTTACCAAGCGACCAAAGTCCAGCATAATATGCAAACCCGACCGGAAGATAATATGCAAACCCCCGACCCCGGAAGATAATATGTAAACCCCCGACCCTGGAAGATGAGGATAAACGGAAGTTGCCAGCTTGATCAGGGATAAGACCTTGACCCGGTTGATGACTGTTCAGCCAGCCCGAGTGGAAATAATTGTGGTTCGTGCTCGTAACTAGGTCAACATCCCTTGAGGGGGTGTTGGTGGAAGGAAAGGGGGGGAAAGGAATTCAAAGCAAATGACGTCACTTCAGATACACGCTCGAAATGTGAACGAAGATAGCAGAGGGGAAAGGGGGATTAAGTCAGTCGAACAGGTTTGCCCCATTGTACGCGACACCTTTTGTCTTTCTCGTGAAGTATTTTTTGTGATAGACTGTACTAAACGAAGGGCCTAGCTATCCAGGTTGATTAGCGTTTTTTTTTTCTCGAATAGAGACTATTCATTTAAAATATAATCATTTTTACACTTAAAAGTAATTCATTGGATTAAACATTTTTTATAAATAAATAGTAAACAGAAAAATGCAATGATCTTGATAAATTAATATCGATTAATATAATATATGTACACAATCATAGTGTATGTACGGTACATTCTTACACTTTTGTGTACTTTTTACTTTATATCGACACCTTGGAGAGAAAGTATTGTGATCATCAGAAAATCGAACTCGAAATTTTGATGAATAAGCAGGTGAGGTGCAACAAATAAAATCACGTGTTGGAGGCAGTATTCCTTCATTTCATTTGACATTGAACTTAAGCATATTAAAAAATATGACAATTACAAAGTGTTACACAATTCACAGACTATCAAACTTTTTATTCATGACCCTTTTCTAGAATACAAAAAATTATTAGTGACACCAGGCGTTAGTGGTTGAATTAATGAGTTTTATAGCCCTACTCTGTCAAGGTTTTTTTTAATCATATTTAGAACAATTAGGGGGGGGGAGAGACACACCTTTTTTGTAAAAAATGCATACATGCGATTACATTTAATATAATTTTGGTTGATTTTTATATAATTTTTAAAATTAGAATATAAAAATAAGAACTTTATATAATATAACTGTTAAAATAATAAACAAATAATAAACATAAAAAATTAATGAAATGAATGAGTTTGCTTATTTTGATAGAATCAATCAAAATTTAACAACTCTATTTTTCAATCCTTGTAAGCCATTATTTTATCCTGGTGAATTATACGAAAGATGATTAAAATCGTGTTCGTGTAATTAATCTGAAAGACTTTTATTTTTGCAATAAACTAAACAAATATATACATATAAAAAAACTATAAATTTGTCTTTACGTTCGATTTCGTTTAAGTTTGTTTGTTTATTTACAGTAAACTCATGTATTCATCGGTTCAAGAGGGGACTTCTTTTGTTTTACTACTGTTTCTATATATAAATGAGTAAATGAGAAAACTTGAATTACATTTTTTGGGTACTAGTGTTTTGCATCTTCTCTAAGAAATATCCATAAAGGTTATTAAGCCATTTACCTTAATCTGATACAAGTTTGTGCCATTCTCGGTTAGAGTGGACAGAAGGGAATATTCATAATTTGCTGTTAGTATTATAAAACATTTCCAAAAACAAGATAAACCCTTTAAATTCCTATTCGAAATAAAATTTGTTTGAATTTTGTAATATGTTCAGTATCCTCATTAGTATTTTTCCAGAAACTCCCCAGAAGAATGATTTGCATTTTCTTAAAGTTTGCTCTCACCTTTGGCCTTAAATTATTTGGTAAAAATACCGGATAGTCCAAACTAGCAATAGTACACACTTCAGTAATAAGAGGACTAACAATTTCAGCACAGAAAAGGGTTACTTTCTTCGCACTTTTGGGTTCTAGCTATGGTAACATTATTATTATTACCGCGTCTTACTACACGTTCGGGTTATACGCACTTACGCTATTGTGTAATAGTGGGGTGATTGGGAGATGAAATGAAGGACCTACAGTTTAACGTGGAATCCGAACCACGGTGGAGGCCTGGCATTCCCCACATTCACAAGATGTCTTGTCAGAGGTGAAGGAAGGGTTTGGTAATCAGATAAATTGGTGCCGGGACCTAGGATTGAACCCCGGACCCCAGCACAGAAGTCCGACATCTTACCCCTAGACCGCCAGGTCACCCTATGGTAATATTGTGAAAATTATTGCTTAAACCTGTTTTCTATAAATTTTATCAGGGTTGACACGCACCTGAAAAACACAAGGAGTCTTACTTTTTTTTAAAAAATCTGGAATATTGATGAATTTGAAACATTAAACGGCAAGATTAATTAATAGTAGGTCTTTACAATAAAGGAAAACAAACATTCAAATACATGTCTTATTTAGCAATCCCCTACCCCCGCTCCCTTTTCACACGAGTCAAAAAATGTATTACTTTGTAAAAACAGGGCACTTTGTAGAAAATATTGGTAGCCCGGTTGATGCACCACTAATTTTATTGCCTTAGGACATTATCTTTTTTAAAATACATTTTGGAGATGTATAGAAAAGTATTTAGCAGTGGTTTCCAACCGTTTCCATATCGTGGACCCCTTGAAACCTATAATAATTCGCCTCGGCCTTCCTAATCTTCTCCCCCATACGAGGTGAAATTAGCCTATAGAGCCCTACACATTTATAGAACCCTACTTAGTCCGTTTTCATATTGATAAAAAAAAATGTTTAGTTGCACAGTGTTGGAAAAAAACAGATGTTTAATCAAATGGTGAATAGCGAATAATTTTTATAAGGTTGTGAAAATACCCCCAAAAAAATCTTTAAAATTTGGATTTATTTAGCGGACCTCCGCGGCACTCTTCGTGGACCCCCAAGCTGGGAACGTCTCATCTGTAGAGATGTATCTATTTAATCAAATTGGCCTACACTCCATAGTTCGCACACGTTGTACCTATTATTTATTTTATATACATTCACTTTTGGTTAACGTTTCCTCTGAAGCTGGCCATCTGTTAAGTGAGTGTTCCAAGTCACCATTGTGCTTCTACAAGGGCCACTAATGTAATCCTGGCTAGGAACTTTGAGAGCTCGAGAGATCACTTTCTACGGTGAATTGAGAGTTTCAGGTGCCATTTGCTCATTATCTAGAATGTATGGAAAAAAAATTATCGATCTTCTCACACAATATTTGATGAGCCTCCTAATTATGTGATATTTTCTCCCGTTGTTGCAGGGTGGAGTGGCCCGAGGCAGCCAGTCCCCCTACCTGGGCGGCCAGGGTTCGGGCCCCGGGTCGGGGGTATTCTCTCAACAGCAGCAACAACAGCCGACCTCGCAACCCACGGCGCCGCTGCCCCAACAACCCGGCAACCAGCAGCAACAGCAGTACCCCTCGTACCCGCAGCGCTACCCCACTCCGCCCGGGCCGGGGCCCGTGGGCAGAGCCGCCTTCTCACCGCACCAGGTCAGAGTTCCTTTATTGTTTGATACTGACAGAGATGGGCGAGCGGATAGCATGCCTGACTAACTTGTCATCTCGTCCGTGCTGTGTTGTCCGTTCGCTCTTCGAGAAAATGACATTATCCTTGTCACGTGATTTTTAGTTTAGTTAAATATGATTTCGGTAGAAGGTACCTTTTATAAAGTAGATTTTTTTTGCCGCTTAGAATTGATAGCATTTTATTATATTATTAGTGCAATTTCTTAGGTTTTGATAATATCTATCAAAAGTGACCGTTGTATATCACATGATTTGACTTATAATGGAAAGTGTTTTTGTTAAATTGTATTCATGAAATTGGTTTGTCATTTTTTGTGGGAGTATTGCTAAGCACCTTTGGGGTTAGTAGGGTTCGGGCGTTGCTTATTTTTCTGACAATTGGAAATGGGTGATTAAAACAATGATAAAACAATGATTACGCAAGACAGGCGGGCAAAAATGACGCAGTGACCCATCCACCTTAAATAGACACATTATAATTAAAAGGGAGGTAGAGGGGGGCGTAGATTCGAGGACTTTGGTCATAAGATTAGATTAAATGTGGTTTAGAGTTTCTAATAACTATGATAATTCATGTATTCACTTATAATATTTTTTTTATAATTTCAATAAAGTATAACTTATATTTTTTTTATAATTATATAATTTTTAAAAATTTTACCTGTTAAGTACAATAAATTTAAATTCAGTTTACACCAGTATAAATTGTATAAAAAATGGTTATTCCTGTGAACTAATTTTAAAAATTTGATAAATATAACGTGGGCATGGAGGGGAGGGTTAGGTGGCTCAGGCGTTTATTTTTTTCTTACGAAAGGGAGTGAGGAGGGGACGTCCAAAACGGCCAAAAATCTACTTAGGTAATAGTTGAACTCTCCCTGTTAAAAAGTTCCTTCATGTAAACCAGGACATAGTTTGAATCATGGCTATTACGTATACGAGTCATTAACGGTTTGAGCACCACTCTTCTAATCAACCACTGCATATTTATGATTAGAAACCTTTCTTGAGAAGAGGATCCGGCGACCCACCTCCGTGACTTTGTTTGGAAATTTGGTACTTCTCCTTCTAGAAGCCATAAATAATTGTGTTTTATTTTAATCTTAAATACTATTGTAATTAAAGCAAATTTTATTCTGACCCACAAATTGTGGGCCGTAAATAAATAATTATTGTTAAAATGTTTTTAAATAACCTAGTTGATTACTGTGCGAGAACAATACTTTTCTAAAAAAACATACAAAGTTAATGACTTGAGCTATCTAATCTTCGGAGAGCGCACATATATAATTTTATTTTGTGCTGATATGAGAGATTGCAGCTGGTGCACAGCAGTGTATGGCTTGTTAAACTGTTGCTGTCTAATGACCAAAACAGAACATTAAAGTGGGGATGTAGGATATACGGTAAAAGGACACTGTTTTTGCAGGTTTTATAACAAAACTTTTTTTCTTTCAAAAATAAAAAATAAAATTGTTCCACTAGAAACAGTTTACATTTCATCATATTATGGTGATCTCAACATTTGTTGATATGTCATGAGCATAGTTAGTGGCATTAGATGAGAACATTTTTAAATGAAGAGTAAAAGTATTAATTAAATTCCAGGTCCACCTTGACATATAATCAACAATTATTGTTGTGTTCACAATGTTAAGAAAATTAATTTTTAGGTTTCTACTGTAGGAATATTTAATTTATTTGTTTAAAAAAATAATTTTTTTTAGTGTAAAACCATATAATAGGAAAGAAATTATGAGAAATTACAAAATTTTAAGTGAATTACAAAATTTAAGTAAAATTGCAAAATTTTACTCTGATATGTCAATATAAATTTATTAAATAAAAAGTTTGTTGATTATACAAATATGATTTAAGATATGAATCACAATTAAAATAACACATTAAAAATGTGAGTCAAGGTCACAATATGATAACAAGTAAAATTATGACAAGAAAACAACTAATTAAACCATATGGATAAATTAGTATTGATTGACTAGAGGAGTAAAGTTTTTAATATAATTCCAAGGAATCATTAGGAAAAAATGAAAATATTTCAAGAAAGTTGACAAAATGTTTAAGTAGGGGCCTATATGATATCAAATTGAATTCTATTTTCTTATCTGAATTCCCTTGCTCCTTTATAGGCGTCGTTGAGACGTCCTTTAGAATACATGTTTCGGCACATCTACGGCGCCATCATCAGGACATTTGACTATGCCTGTGTGAGTAGTTCCAGTGAATACCAGAAACGAACTGGTAAAATTACATTGTGCACCACGTATCAGACCTATAGTTAAAACTAGTGACCGTCCAGGTTTTGTAAGCCAGTATCGATGTATATATTAACACACGTGACAAATTACAGGGTTTGCTGAAACCAGTGTCTTTCATCTTTGTTTGGATTAAACTACACTCTAAACATGTTTTGATGTGTTCTCGTTTTAATGGTTTTATTTAATGTTGCTTCATATCAATTTGGGTCGTTTTCTATAGATCTACCTTTTGTGTGCGGTAGTTAATAACACTGCTACCCTTATGAATAGATACACAAGCTAAGATGTCACCTTCGTCTGGTCGAGGACGGGGAGGTCAGGGCCATTGAGGATGGGTTTTCCAAATTTCAGAAACCTTTTTGGAACTCCATGGTCCAACTATGTGATAGCCTGGACGGTTAGGCAGGCCTATAATATTACATGTCTAACTCTATCGCCTAAATATTTTAAATTTCATATAAAGAGGAATCACTAAACAAATAATATATATATATTTGTTAGTATTATCTCGAATCGAACCAGGGTCCCCAGGACTCGTGATCGTCTGCTCTAACCACATAACCAAAAGGACAAGTCAAGACCTCTTCATAATTAAACATGATCTTTAACAATTGAAACACATACTAGCCGATTAACATCCGTCTCAATTTTAGCTTTTGGCTTTTTCAACCCATATATACTAGTTAGTAGTTTATGGTTGTTTTCTAATACAATACTTCGATAACTTATTCCCACAATAAAGTACGTGTTCTTAGCTTGTCCCATGTTATAGCAAATGCTAGCCGGCGTCTTAAGAAGAGTGGCTCCGTTTCGATCCTTCGGACTGAATGTTTGATCTGAACAACGTCACACCGGACTCGGGGCGGTTGCCATGGCGACCCAGTGACGTCACCGGCTGACCTCGAGGGTGGGGGACGGGTTTCGATCCTCCGCCCGTGTGCAGTTCACCTCTTCGTTCCACGGCAGCTCTGGCCCGTTTTCGTTTCCTTATAACCTTTGGGACCGCCGAAAAAACATTGTCTATAGCAACGTGGGGGAACGAGGATGAATATGCAGATTATTCCCTTCACTTGTACACCCCATCAGTAGCATAGACAGGATTTAATAGTCTCATGTGCGAGGAGTAAACGGGGTGTCTACCATCCGGTAAAACTTGAATTAGGCGGAAATTTTGTATAAAAAAACCCGGGAAAATGTTATTTTACTCAAAATATGAAATACAATAAATCAGTAAATTACAATGTGATTCAAACGGTTTTTTTTCTAACTGCGTAATATATTTTCTAATTTTCTAATAAACTATGTTAACTAAAAAATATGTCAACTATTTAAATTTAAAACTTATTAATATTATTAATAACACAACTTATTATTTTTAAAAAAACGTTGGGGTGGTGGGAGGAGCACGGTGTGGCAAACTTTTGAGTTTGAAATTTTAGGAAATGATCAGGGAAAAGGTTGGGAATTTCATTGGTCAAGTTGAGTAGCCATCATGGACTGAAGTAGTGTCTCTTCCCCTCCTCATCTATACGTTATAAATACATCACTTCACATTACTAAGACGTATTTTTCAAATGATTACTTACACATTTAATTTTGTACCTAGAAATATACTATTTTTGTAAGTTTGTTTGACTTAGTTCCATTGTAGTGTAGCTAATAAGATAAGCCCCTACTGTAATCATTCTAGGACGGCAATTTTTCAGGCTAGATGGAGTGTACCTTACAAAAATTTTAAAACTCTGAGCACAGGAATCGAACCTATAGATGTCGGATTTGTGTGACAATACTTTACTACCGAGCTATAATGGTTCTGTGTCTAGTCTTTACTCATTATTTAGAGCATTGGTGTGTAAATAAATACAAAGGTACAGGGGTGTGAACAGAATGACTTTTTTCGAAATTTAATCCATTCATCAGGGATCCTATATTTTTAATCTCTATATCAAAGTTTTTTTTAGCACAGCGTCTTACTACCCGTTCGGGTTATACGCTTTAGTACTAATTATGCTAATGGATTTGGAATTGGGAAGGTTGAATTTAGTTTAAATGACCCCGCATTTGCGTGAAGGGAGAGTGGAAAAACCATTCAAGAAAAGCCACCCCAGTTCACTCTAGCGAGATTCGAACCTCGATCTCCCCGTCCTCGGCAGTCTAGCTCAACTTGAGTTAGTTAACTCCGCCACCGAGGCGGGTCATATCAAAGTTTTAAAAAAAACATTAATTAATATATTTGTTAAAAGTGTTACGTCTGGACTAATGCCGGGGGTCATGGTCCTTGTAAATTAACGTAACAACTCTATCAAAACACAGACAATGAATTTGGAGTGTTTGAAAATGAAACCCAAGCATTTAGGTCTAATTAGGCTAAAATTATTACTTGCCATAGAATCTTATTGTATCTACAGAATGAAGTGTAACAAGAGGCTACAACTGTTTAGAGTTCGCGAAACGCTGAAAAAAAGTACCGAAGAATTATCTGTATACCATAAACAAACGAATGAAATACTAGATAACCCATTGAACGTCATTCGCAACATGATTGGCTGGCTAGAACACGTGGTGTGTGCCTTTACTTAACGTGAAAGTTCTCCGCTGTACAACTTTTAAGTTAATTGAGTTAAGTTAACTGAATCGCGTGATGGCTTCCATTTTAAAACATCAAGAGTTACGTTACGTTACGAGAAGGTGGTGAACGTTTAATTTGATCGTGATCCCGGCTTAGTGAATAAAGAAGGTAACATTTATAGGTGTACGCGCATTTTCTTGAATAGAAGGATTGGAAAATATTATTTAAAAAAACACACCCAGGTACGCATGACCAGGCTCACCAGGCAAGGCGGACCGACACCTTTGGCCACGTGTGGGCATTTAAACTACCTAATGAAACAGCCATGAAAAATAAATATACAATACACTTGAATTGAACACTGTAAAGGACGGAAATAAATCATTAAAAACACAAAGGAAAATGGTGCATAGAAACGTTTTAAGGAAAAACTGTTTTCTGCTCAAAATAAATTCTGATTGTGTTAAAATCTCACAACATATATATATTTTTTAATATCTGCTTTAATCTAAATTTTATAACCGATAGAATTGGATTCATTAGTTTTTCCAAGATTGTCATTGTATCTAGGTAGGTTTTTTTACGCCACGTCTTACTACATATTCGAGTTATACGCTTCGGTACTAATAATTATACTAGTGGGTTAGGGATGAGAAATGTTGAATTAAGAGTAAGTGTATCCGAATTTGCGTGGAGAGAGAATGGGAAACCATTTTAGAGAAAACCACCCTCAATACATTTGACCGGGATCGAACCACGATCCCCCCGTCATGGGCAATCTAGTCTATGGTTAAACATTATTGCCTTAGACCATGCGGCCACCAAAACAGGTTGTGGGTGATTGAGCTTTTGAGTTGTAAAAAAACTTAATTAGTTTTTATTTTAATGTCTTTAAGATTTTAAATTTGATTTAAATATTTAGTAAATTAGTTCGAAACCATTAGGTGTTTGGCGATTTTGTCCTTTTCGAGTTTAGGCTTTTGGGATAATAAATTTAAATTATAAATAACCTTACCACGGACGTAAATTGAAGGTACACAAAAAATAATTCGAGCCCATACGGAGCACAAACGAATGACGCAATCGGGAAATTTGGCTGGGTACCTAGAAACCAAGTACTGCCACATAAAAATTGTTATAATTAGGATATTTTAACAAAACATACGCTAAATTTCCGGAACATTAGCACAAACGGAGCACAATCGATAGTATGGATTTGAATTTATTTGGAGAATGGGGCGGTACGCCTGGATTTGCGTGTTTGGTTTTAGTTTACTTCTGATTGTTTTACAAAATTATATGGCTATCTTGAGTTGGGGCTACAACTTTACGACAGCCTTACTTTCAATCCTTTTTTTATTGTTGTAATCGCTTTGCCTTAATTTGTTTCTGATTGCTTCGCTGAAAGTTTGGCTGGTTGTCTTTTGATAGGTTCTTAAATTATCTGGTTACATGGGTAGAGACTGAAATTTTACATTAGCCCCCTCCCCCTCCCCCATCTTTTTCACTTTAAATGTTGATTTTGTTGTTGCGATAGTTTGCTTCACCTCCTTTTTTGCACATCTATTACATATATTTTTGTTTCTATATTTACTAGCTAGAAACCGAGCCCACAGTACGTTTTATTTCCATGACTTGGATTATAAAGCTGAAGTAACATTCAATTACAAACACGTGTTTTTATTTAGTGATCAGCACTAAGTAACTAGTGTATTTCCATTCTCTTTAACTACTCATTGGTCCTTCATTTATACCAATGAAAATTAGAGATATTAAAAAATTAATCAAGACAGTTAATGTATAAAACAGGAACGTTATCTGGACTCACCCCTTCTCAAATTATAACGCTTGTATGTCAAGTATTTCCATTAACTCGACTGGGTACAAAAAAAAATCTCCTGAAACACTTGCGGAACATTTTGCAGCACCCATTGAGAAGTATGAGGAAAAAGGGGACTGGTACCATTCTGCAGGGAGTTTACTTTGTACAATTAAAGGGTTGACTGAACCACCGAGCACAATAAAATCATTTCCTCCCCAGCTACGCGACGCATTGTATATATATAGTGAAGGGAAGTTGTAAATATTTCACCCCTTACTATACTATCTAATATAAATCTAAATAAAAGTGAAGAAAGGTTAGGCCTACTGCTTAGGTGCAATCAAATGTGCATTTTAAAGGCTTTCTCTGACAGCTAGAGAAGATACCGTATCAATACGTCAATTCATATGCTTTGCAGCTGTCACTCTTTATAGTTACTACAAATATTCATAAATTAACATTAATAATTTAGCAAAATGCTGATAGAAGAAAATGCCTTTTTTTATTTGTTAAATTTTTTTCCTCCTTGCTAACACATGTGTTTGTCTACAGAGTTAAGGGTCATGAGTTCGATTTCTAGTATGGTTGAAACATTTGTCATGGGTGGAATTACTGTGGTGATTGACGGTGGGGTGCTGGCTTAGAATGAAGATAATTTATGCTTTGTGTGTTGATATATATATAAAAAAAAAAGATTATCGTTAATTTTTTTAACCTATCTGCGGCTGCGATACAAGTTTTCACATTGGTAGAGATGCGAGCTATTGGATTGAAATTATTTCGATCATATCAGTCATAAAAATACCTACTGTAGATTACTCGCTCAGATTATGAATTTGTAAATATCTAATTACTTTGAATATACACCATATGCGCCGATAAAATCTCTCTGCCAAGCTATGTATTGAAAATTTACTTTTTGTAATATTTTTATACAATGATTAATTTGTGAAGAAATGTGTTATTATATGTCATGAGAAAGCTTCTTTTTTGTAGTTTTTTTTAACCTATTTGCGCATACGTATTTACTGTAAATTAATACTGTGCTTTTGTTTTCTTGCAAAAAGCTTGTCATACCGCAGACCTCGACATTTTTATCCACTCGAAGCGGACAGTTATTTATGAATGTCTGCGCACATTCACTGACCATGTAGTCACTGATCACGCGCAAAACGCATGCTCAGAGACATGGAGAGCCGGAAACACATTCAGCATCTTTTACGTGTCGGGAGTCACGGAGGAAAAATTTCTCTTTTTATTGTGGAACCTTGGTTCGATTTCTGACGATACTGTCAAAGATATTTACTAATTTATTTAGCGGGGATTATTTGAACCAACTGATTTGATCAAAACACAACATACAAACCAAGCTAATTATAGAATATAGGTATTCTAATTCGAAGTTAAAAATGCAGGGCCTTTAAATTATATTTTAAAATCTCTTTAAACATAAATCTGAATATAGCTCTGTCCTGAAATAAAAATTCACTTCCAGATGAGCTGGAAAACTGAAATTTAGCAGGAAGGTCTATGGATTGCCCCATATAACTAGAAAAATCTTTTAACAGGAAATTTCAAAGTGGGATGTGAGGAAGGGCTATAATTTAAAAAAACTTTTTAGATGAGTTAGAAAATTAAAATTTGGCCGGAAGATGAAAGGACCACTCCAATTAATAATAAAAGTCTGAAAATCTTAAAAAAAATTGACGACACTCAGGTAAACAGGAGAGGATATGGGGTAGGGGGATAGTCAGAAAAAAAACTATTAGGTGTGGTACAAAATATACATTTTTCAGGCAGGTAGGACACCTCCAGATTAAAAGTCTTAAAATTTAAATATTCTAAGGGGTAGCTGGAGGACACATGGGGAGAGTAGGGGGTGTTAAGAGTTTTAAAATATCTAAAATTAATAAAAACAACTCAGTTTGGTAGAAAACTGAAATTTGGAAGGAATGTAAAACCACCACTTAAAATATCCAGAAGAAGCTCAAAATTTTGAATGGGAAGGAAAGGGGGGCAGAGGGGGCACATGAGATAAAATCAGTTTAAGGTGGGGTGGAAAATTTGCCAATCAGATAGAAGGGCCCCTCCAGATAACTAAATTAAAATATAAATTTCTAAGAGGGAATTGGGAAGGGGTGGTATATAAGTGGAAATACCTTTTAGGGTAGTGAAAATTAAATTTGCCAGTAACGCAGTAAGATCACTCCAAATATCAAAATTAGTGTTATAAGTGCTTTATAAGTGGGAGCTGGTGAGATGGGGAGGCTTCGAAATTTACAAAACTAAAAGAATAAACTACTTATCAGTGTGGTAGAAAATTGAAATTTGTCAGGCAAGTGTAAGGACTACCCAAAACTGCAATGAAGGTTTGAACAATCTTAAATTTCAAAACAAAAGTCAAGAAAATGGAATGGTGTTCCCTTCAAAGTTTCCAAAAATATACAACACTCATCAGTATAGTTGATGATGGGAATTTTGTTTTATTAAATGTAAAGGAAAACCCCAAATAACCAGAAGAGTTGGGATATTTAAAATTCAAATTGGGTTACAGGAAATGGTCAGGGCTGGAAATTTCCAAAACTAAATGTATAAACCCCTTACCTGCGTGAAAAAAAATGTTATAGGAATCACCATCTTTAAATATCGTTGATAATATAAATGTCGGAGATAACTATAGAAGTACGAATGTTTTTTTTATTTTAAAATTAAAATCTTTGTTGGAGAAGAGCTAGAAATTAAAAAAACTAATAGAAAAAAACCTTTTTAAGTGTGTCAGAAAACTTGAAAATATCTACCAAACTAATAGGGGGAAAAGGGTGACCTGGTGGTCTAGGGGTAAGGTGTCGGACTTCTATGCTGGCGGCCGGGGTTCAATCCTCGGTCCCGGCAAAGATTTATCTGATTACCAAACCCTTCCTTCACATCTGACAAGACATCTTGTGAATGTGGGGAATGCCAGGCCTCCACCGTGGTTCAGATTCCACGTTAAACTGTAGGTCATTCATTTCATCTCACAATCACCCTACCATTACACATTAGCGTAAGTGCGTATAAGCCGAACGGGTAGTAAGACGCGGTGATAATAATAATAATAATAATAATAATAATAATAATAGGGGAAAAAAACTTCTTGTCATGGAATAAAATTGAAATTTGACATCTAAGTAAAATATACCTTACCAGATAACTCCATGATATCTGAATCAATAGAATTTCAAATTTGAAAACCGAAAAATGTAAAAGCTCTAAATTGATCAAAACTATTTTCGGTGTGGTTGGAAACTGAAATTTTGCAGGCACGTAAAAGAACCATATCAGATAACCCAATAAATATTAAAATTTCTTAATTAAAATGTGGGAACCGAAAAGTATTGGAGGTGGGTAGATTAGCTTGAAATACTCCCAAAGCTATTAGAAAACCTACCTTTCAGTGTGGAAGAGAATTTTAATTTGATATATTGTTTAAAAAAATCACCCAAGATAGTATACAAATTGGAAAGTATGGAATTTAACCCTATGGGTCCAAGAAATTTATGAAAGTTGAGGGAGGATGGAGGTTTCGCCTCTAAATTGCTTAACCAATAGAAAAACAAACTTTATCGTGCTTAGGCAAACATTGCGCTCGTTTGTGCAGTCAGTTTGGGTGTTAGGTAAGATTATTTCAAAGATTTACTTTATTTTAATTGATTGGTTACAAAAATTGCTTTGGGATTGCCATAGTTAATTCAAGATTGTAAAAGAAAGAACTTAAAAATGTTGCTCGCCGGATGTTTAACATCCTAATTTGATATAGCTTTGATACGACTTACCCGTGAGAAGAACGTGTCAAACTGCTACTTATTAAGTCCGATTCACACAACGCTAATCTAAGATTTGCTCTGCTAACTCTTTAGAAAAATATCGGACCATGTATTTAAATATGTTGGTTCACACAGAAAGCTAAGCTAAGTAAGATATGCCTTGCTACGCCGCGCTATATTTTTTCCGATTGCTGATTGGGCAATTTTTCCATCTCATATCCATCTTACGTTGCGCATGCGCATTACGCAATTTGGTCTCCGTGTTGAACAGATGCAGTGCTGGTTTGGTGAAAATAACTAAAGACGTGTTGAAGTTTTGTTTTCAGTTTGTTTCACGTGTATTTAAGTAATATGCTATTTAGGTTTTATATTTAATACAGGTTTTTATATTAAAATGGAACCGTTAATTGAACAAGTTAAACCTCCACCTCCTAAATTTTCTTCATCTTTCAAAACAGCTGCTATTAGCAGCATCTTTTATTCATCAGTACTATCATCTGAATTCAAACAATACATTTTGGATAACTCCATCATAACTAAACTTCACTGCAGCAGACCAGAAAGTAACAACACTAAATTCTGGTGTGAGCGGAGGGACCATTGCTTAGCTTAGCAATGAGTGTGAAACTAAATTGACTAAGTCTTAACAGAGAACAGGACAGCATAGCTTAGCATTCTCTGTGTATTGACTTTTAGATATTCCTTCGTTGAAAATAACGGTTTTGTGAGCATTTCAGTTTTGTTTTTTCAAGCTAAGCTCTTCTCAGCACATAAAGTGAAAACTCTTCCACCGGGTAGTAGTAAAACATCAAACTCGCCTAAAAGTGAAGTTACGAGGTTTGGTCATTAAGGTTACGATATGTCACTCTTGATAAATAGTATTAATAACTTTTAAATAACACTAATGTCTAATAATATAGTACATTATTATCAATGTTGATAGTAATAAAATATGTTTGTATTTTCTGAAAGGTTCTTACTACTGGAATCTACTACCCAAAGGGACTAGAGCTGTGTATGTTTGGTAGGCAGTATGTCCTTTAACAAGTTAAGCACGTGTGTCTAATTTGTTTGGTAACATTTAGTTGTTTGTTCACTTAGTCCTCTAATTTATTTTACGATTTCCATCAATATCTTGAATGTATAATTATGATCTTTCCGTGGCTTTAAAATTCGAAGAATTTACCCATATCGGTAAAGGCAAATACTTTAGGTTTCTTATGGTTTTCTGTGGTGAGTAGTTGGGTGTTTGAACCCCGACAGGGTATATTGTGGTTTCCCATTCTTCTACACAAATGGTAGTACATTTCCTTTTAATTATACCTGCTTAGTTCACACCCATTTGTTTGAATATGCGAACAGTACGGACAGTGAAAAGTAACTAAACCTCTAGCAAAATCGTAAAATGGAGCTCATGTATTAGTAACAATAACTAATTATTGTATTGGGAGACATAATACCCTTCGTAAATAGTTAAAGCCGTTCAAGGTTTTGATTTGATTTTGTTTTTTTCGAATTGTTCGTAATAAAGCAGCTATTGTAAATGCTCAATTTTTACTTTGCTTATAGTCGTTTTAATAAAAGTTATCATATGATTTCATAAGGAAACATGTGTTAATATACGAGTAGTTATGTCTTTTTAACGTGCCACAATGTTCACTGGGTGGTTGGTATAACTTAGTGTGCGTTGATTGCTCATGACCGACCAGTAGTGCTAACCTTGGTACCATTTCACTTGACTCGGACCCGGGAAGTGCTTGATTTTAATCTTAGCTGGGTGGACTGGGTAGGTTCCTTAATGTAGCTAACGCCGACACATTTCCTCGTAAATACCCTCCTGATTACTATCATTAATTTGGAATAAGTAGTTAATATCCTTGTTACAAGAAAAACAAAAAAATATATCGGGGCGTCGAAGAATTATGTAAGCACATTTTTTGCCTTTTTGGATCCCCTCTCCCCCTTTGTAAATGTCCAACCTCCCTCCCCCCCGACCTCTTGCGTTATATTTGTCGACTTTTTTTTAAATTTGTTCACGGGAATAATTTTTTATGTGATATATAAATTGCTGGCGATTATTAATATAAAAGTGTAAATTAATGGTGCTAAATAATTAACAAATACTGTTTTAAACTGAATTTAAATTTTCTGTACTAAACAGGAAGAATAAAAAAAGTTTTTCTTTAAATTTACACTTAGTAATTAAAATTATATAAAAAAAAGTTAAAATATTGACTAAAGTCCTTGAACCCATGTATCGACGACATTTTTAATTATTTTGTGAACATTTGGGGTGATGAGGCATTGCGCCATTATTGCCCCCGTATCTCACTTTCTTAAGTAAGTATTGTTCATACTTCACCCCGCCTTTCCCTTGTCAGCAAAAGTAAGCAAAGCTCGAACCTCCTGCCACCCTAAGATGCTTAATACTTGACCCACCCTGTATATATAGAATGTACTGTGTACGTCCACTACACGTGTGGTGCATATAGTAGCTTACAGGCGGTATTTCATCAGGAAGAAGGGATAATATGTATAAAAATTACCAGTGTTGATCTGCTTTACCAGCTCATTGTCATATATACCTCTCCCCGGCTATAACGCGGGTTTGCGGGGTAGGAATTCGACCCGTGCTATAAGACAACCGCTCTTTAACCTATGATCAATTTTTTTTAATACTTAGAGATTATCTAATGGGCTTAAAAAAAACTAAAATTGCGATATTGAACACGATGAACATAGAGACCATGACGGGTGAAACAAAATGTTTAAGACATACTTTCGGTACATGCAGTTTGTACAAACACGATCTTCGAAAATTCTTTTAGTTTCACGTAACAAGATACAAGTAACTAAAAGTCTGTGATTTTGTTGTTTTGTGATATTGCTGTTTTTTATGAAACTTTTTTTTTTCAAGCGAAACTATCTGAGTAACCTTTACTTCACAAAAGCACGTGGATAAAGAAAGACCCGCGCTATACCGACGGCGGCTTGTCACTTTTTGAAAGGCTGACCTCCACCATTTAATGAATAGCTGCCAGTCGTTTAGTAGTGATAATCATTCTTTTAAACGGCATAGGTAATTTCATAAATGTAATTGTTATAAAGATAAACCAAATATTTTATAGACGCTCTCACAGCTTCATGGTGGTGACTGGAATTGCAATTCTCTCAACATCTCTTTTCTCATGTTCCGCATCTGGGTTTATCTTGGTTTGTGTGTGTACATTACGGAAGTCAAGACGGGGGACACCCCTTGCCGTGACAAAGCGGCAACGCAGTAAAACTGAGGGGGTAAAAGGGGGGAAGCTGGGAATATATAGGCCATTGACCTGTGTGGCTGGGAAGGTCGTCCTCTTTGCTCGCCTCCAATCACACACATAGTGTATATAGATAGCTAGTCAGCCGCTATACAAAGTGTGTTCCGGGTCCCCGGGGGCAACAAGGGGCCAAGTGACGGCTGGGTCGCCGCCCGTTGGGCTGTTGTTGCATGGCGCCCTCTGTTTTGCCTGCTCTTGACCGAGTTTCTGTTTGGCAGGCAAGGGCTGGGCGTGCTTTTGTCTCGCTCGCACACTTACTGGAAAACAATGTAATTATTGCGGTGCTCGGAGCGCCGATCTCTTCTCACTCAATTCTGTGCGTTTTACGTTCCTCCGAACCAAGGCATTCACCTTGGTAGGGCTTCAACTCATTTTCTTCTCGGCGGTGGAGATTTATTTCGTGTTGTTTCTATAATTCAAGTTGGTATCTTGACTTAATGCTATATTTTAAATTCTTTGTTACAGAAATTATCCTTAACTTTCTTCACACATATCGTTAATGTCTAGTCTAGTCATTTTGCGACAAACCCGATAAGACGAGAGGTCGATGCCTCTATCCGAATAGCATTCACTTATCACTGATCAGGAAAACCAGACATTAAGCTTGTTTCATGTTGGAAGAGGGGGGATGAGAAAAGTGCACCGCTAGAAATAGCTTTTAAGGACATACAAAGGTCAAACATTTGCCAGGGGGATAACACTTAAAATATATTCTAGAAACATTAAAAATAAATCCAGGAAGGACTACTCCAAATAAATTGGGGAAGAGTTTAATTTTCAAACATTTTCTGGGGTTGAGTCGGGGCCTACGAAAGCCAACGGGCCTGCATGCTTTTGCGGTGACGTCACGAGAGCAGTCCTACTACAGCTGTAACTAGCGTGCGTTCTCATATACTATTCCAACAAATCGTGTTCTATTGAAGCTTTATCCATTTTGTATTTTTCACAACTGGATTGATTTTATTTGGTCATCCATAATCAATACTCCCCTCTTAATTTCTTACGCCAGTTATATTATTCAAATATAGTTACTTTAATCAATTGTGTGGTAATAAAGTTATTAATGTTAAATACAAATTATTGACGAACGATATAATTAATTTACATTCGGGGAATTCCAGGCCTCCACCGTGGTTCGGATTCCACGTTAAACTGTAGGTCCTCCATTTCATCTCACAATCACCCTACCATTACACATTAGTGTTAGTGGTATAACCCGAACGGGTAGTAAAACGCGGTGATAGTAATAATAATAATAATAATTTACATTTGAAAAAATAACTGACCTTAATTCTAAGCTAAAGTAGCTCCATGACTTCTTTGTGCTGACTGACAGCTCACAGCTGAATGCTGATGGCTTTGAAAAGTTACCAAACCAAATTATGTATCCCTACGCCGAACCATATGAGCTGCAAAAACATGTGTTTAGCAGCTGTCAGTCAGCACCAAAGAAGCTATGGGGCTACTGTAGAATATAATACTTGCTCCTAATTTATTGTGAAATATAGTTAGCATGTTTTCAAATGTTAAATGTATTAAAATAACTAAAAACGTGACTGAGCATCAACATAATATTGGCTACATGTTTTACAAGTTTTAGATACACACAAATTTACTTGATTTTGTTAACAGGAAATAGCCTTTAATTTACTTTTTTCGCTTTTCTTATATTGTAGTCTATCTTTACAAATTTTTGTATAATTGTTAATTTTTCAAATATTACAGAATATAGCAATTACTTTTTTTTAAACTGAAACTAGATAAGGTTGTTCACACATAGTGCAGTTTTTAGCGGTCACCCCACAAAAATCTCTTCCTAACTGCGTTTCGAGTCCGTACAAAATACCTTTTTGTTATGTTTTGGCCAAAAACATTTCTTCGTATAAGTATGCTTGATGTTAAAACACTTGAATAGTTTTAACACTAACAGTTTAACGTTGTTAACTACAACTCTCCACCCTTTTCATCGCCACTTTGTTTTGTTTCAAGAATGGTTCTAAATGTTGACCTCAAGTTACAGGAATGTTCATGTTTATTGCCTAACATTCTAAAAATGTTTCTAGTAATGTATACACCTTTAACACAAATCGTACTAGCTAAACTTCGATTTAAACTTATACATAGAAAAATTGAAGGTGAACATTCTGTGGTATTTATTTTAACAAAGGTTGTTTTATCATTTATGATTGTATATCCTAACTCTTGCTTGTAGTGCTTTGAAAAATGTGATTTGAAATCAGAGAAATTTTTATATTTGGAAACAAGTTCTTCTTTATGTTTTTTAATAGTTTCAATTTCCCTTTGTTCATCATCTGGTGTTTTTCTCTTTTTTTTTTTTGTAAAACTTTTGATAAATATGCTGGCTGATTTTTGTATATTGTAGGAAATGATCCTTCTATTAATTTAGGCCCCTCTCTTTTACACGTTAATACTGTTCCGTCTGCCCGTGTTACTTTATCTTTCCTAATTATTTCACAATCAGTAAAATGTTAAGTCATATACCACAGACGTATTTGTGTGGACGAACTCAACTCTATGAATAGCACGAGTCCATCTATCTTTCAAAAATACGTATGTAGGAATCTTGAATACAGATTCTAAGCCATAATTTTTCTTATAGTCATAATTTGATTGACATCCGGGCACACAACATCTAGAAGGCATAACTCTTATAACGCGTTGTAGTATAATATTATACCGTAAAAGTAAAATTTAATGATTTATACTAACACAAAAGCATTTAACAATAGTCACATAAACAGTCCCTATCAATCGAACAAAACACACAACTATTATGTAATATAATGTTTAACACGTCCAGAGAATGCACTAAACGCTGTGAATTCCAAGCGGCGGGAAGGACCGCTAGCATGACGTCATCTCAGAGGGTTGAGTGGGAGGGGGTAGAGTATGCAGGCCCGTTAGCTCTCGTAGGCCCCGGTTGAGTGTCCCCCCCCCCCAATGCCCCTTTGACTTAGGAGCTAGGAGACAGTTTTTTTTTTTAACTTCTTTTCCCTCCTACACAAATAGATTTCCTCCGCCACTGGGTGTAGCACATTTGTATGTATACTACAGTTAAACTTCTGTACACTATACTCGTGAACAAACACAGATCACAAGTGGAATAATCACTTTCGGATTCAGACAAAATGTTCGGTGGGGATGTAGAGTAATTCTATAGTCTTACCATGTGTTTTTTCGTGGGTATGAGGGGGGGGGGGGAGAAGGAAGGAGTCCTATCTGTTGTGACACGCGGTGAAGTCTACAACAGGAGAAGATTAGGATCTTTTTTTTAACAAAGACTCATCTTTAAGTAATTCATAGTGTTGTAAGACATAATTGAGGTTGTAGGTTGTATTAATTGTGCAGAACTCCAATAGTCAACTAACCAATATATTTAGTAGAAATATCTATCAACAAAACTTGTGCAAGTAAAAAAATTTACCAAAAATGTTCATTTATAATTATTCACTCAGTCTTACAAACGAAGGAAAAGCCCTTTAAATGTTTTCTCAAGGAAAACCGATAATTATGCTGGAATGTTATTCTAGAATTTGAGAGGGCACCCCGGTCAGTGCGGGTTTTTGTACTATCGAATGAATGTTAGTAGTCTGCTACTATACTCTGTGCTTTATATTAAACTCTAGAAATCAAATCATTGGTTTCTTCTCAGGATTACTGATACATATTTCATCGATGAACATATAAATACAGTGTCGGAATAAAGTTTAAGACCACCCTTACAATACTAAAAATACTAACTTATTTGTTTACAAGTCTTAAACTTTTTTCTTTATTATTAGCACCGCGTCTTACTACCCGTTCGGGCTATACGCACTTACGCTAATGTGTAATGGTAAGGTGATTGATTGTGAGCTGTAATGGAGGACCTACAGTTTAACGTAGAATCCGAACTACGGTGGAGGCCTGGAATTCCCCACATTCACAAGTTGTGATTAATATACGTTTTGTTAGATGTGAAGGAAGGGTTTGGTAATCAGATAAATTTGTGCCGGTACCGAGGATTGAACCCTGGACCCCAGCATAGAGGTTGATACCTTACCCCTAGACCACCAGGTAACCATCTCTCTCAATTTTATGATGGTATACATTAAAAAGGAAAGATTTTGGTGCTAATAAAATTACTATAGCTCAAACGGCTTAGAAGTTAAGAATTTTTTTAAATATTAAGGCGCACAACAAAAAAATGCAGATTAAAAAAAAGAAAAAAGAGAGTTAAAAATGGGTGGACATTGAGCTATTGTTTTTAGTCTCCAAAAAGTTTTGACACAAAGCTTAAAAATTAAAAACCTTAATTTATGTTTACCAAATTAGTACTTTAACTTTTAAGTGGCCTAATTTTGTTTAAATCAAGAGAAAAAATTATGACTTATTAAGATTTTTATTAGCTACATTTAAAATTACTTAGTCCTAGCATTATGTTATTTCTTATCTCTTGGAAGTGAGTTGGCACACCTGTTTCATCAGTTCCCTCCAATCAGCTGATCTTAATGTGATCATTTTGAGGTTATTGTCCGAGGAAAAAAACATCGCTAAGACAAGACTTAGGCTGCTACAGCTTTGTGTAAAAGATAGAAATGCTAGCTGCAGTGATCTTCTCAGGGAAATGGAGTCTTCCTGTGATAATATTAACATAACTGAGTGAACTGTGTGCAACCGTTTAAATTTAGCAGGCATAGGTTCCTATTTTGCAATCCGCAAACCTCTGTTAAATGAGAAACACAAAAAACGACTTCAGTTTTGCAAGGAACGCTTAGGGTGGCTTAAAGAAGCTTGGGAGAGAGTACTTTTTTCAGATGAGTGCCACTTTGAACTATTTCCTCGACGTAAAATTAGGGTTCGCAGTACAAGAACAGAAACATTTCTGCCGGCCTGTGTCGCCCCTGCAGTCAAACAAGTTGGCGATGCAATCATGATCTGGGGTTGCATCACTTCAAAGGGGCCTGAAGACTGTAAGGTTGTGAATGGCGCTATGAACATTGACAGATATTGTGAAACTATGATTCCTTCAGCAATAGGCTCCTTGAGGAATATTACATCTACCAGCAGGACAACGCTCCATGCCACCGGTCCATGGCAACAAGGACATGGTGTGATACAGAGAACAGTGATTGAACTGCTTCCCTGGCCACCACGTAGTCCAAACTTTAACCCATTTGAAAATCTATGGAACACCATGGCATATCGATTGGCAAAGCAGAATCCCAAAAACGGAACACAACTGTGACTGGTAGTCCAAAACCTATGGCAAAAAGTGACGCGTGAAGAATGTAGGAAGCTGATTCACTCCATGCCTGACAGAATCAAAGTCTGCTACAAGGCTAGAGGGGGTCCTATTGACTATTAAACATGGGTATGCAAACTTATTTTTTGTAATTTTCTGGGTCCTATTGATTACTAAACATAATGCAACCAGAACTATTATTTTAATGTTCTGAGCAAATGAAAATATTGAAATGTGGAAAAATTGTGTTTTTAATGGGGGTGGGGGGGTCTTAAAACTTTTTCCCGATACAGTATTATTCTACTCTAGTTCATAGAAACAAATTATATGTACACACCGATGCTAACTCGTAAAAGGCGTCATATTCTTTATAGATTGGATTTCCGGTGACGGTGAGAACGAGATTATTAGAATCGAGAAGATTGAATTTTATCCACTCAAAAATATCGCCATTCTAAGAGTTACCAAATGAACAACACGTTAATGAGAAGCTTGAATTTCATCCACCGAATTATGTTATCAAAATCCTAAATTGTATTTATAAAGGTTTTAGTTTGAGAAATGTCTGATGGAGAATACCAAAACCACTCCGAGTGTATAATGTTCAGCTCCCCAAAAACTCGATTGGGTGCACTGGAGGGTTGTTTTCCACGTGATATCTATCACTGGTTATCAACATCCTCTCTCCTTGCTGAGGCGGGTGTACTTGATATAAAATCTACTTTATCGACTCTTGACCTTCAATTAAACCGTTAGTAACTAATTTTAAAAGAAATCGTTTGAAATCCTTTTTATCTTACCAAAAGGGTGCAATCCACCGCTTGTAGTTTTCCCTCATAACTTGGTCGGCAGAGGGTACCTCGTCGAGCGTGTGAAACGTTACACGCAGCATTGGGCCCGTTCAGTCGTTCGCACGCCAACATTTCCCACGCCCGTCCTTGATGAGGTTTAAGCATAGAAATGCTGTCAGTCTTCTCGTTCCAGTGTCTCTCACGCTGCGCGTCAACGCGAGTGTTGATTTAGCCTAGACTCTATAATTATAGCTCAGACACATTTTTCTACCAGGGTGGCTGGCACCCTTGGATACATCCCCAAGATCTCGCGCCCTGGTGTGTGTGTGCCGCGTCTTATTACTTATTGAGGCTATCTTCATATTTCACTAATGAGGGGATGAATTTGGTATACCTTATATTGACGCCTTTTCTTACAGGAAGAGTGGGAAACAATCGAGGAAAAAATACCCTTGGTACATCTGCCTGGGATTCAAACCCGATCTCTCAGTCTTCAATACTGTCTATTGCAGGAGTGACACCATACTCGTGTGATGACCGAAGCGGGATGGTTATGAGTTAAAGAACCCTTTATAAGAGGCCGTGTGTAAAATTAAAATAACCGTGTAGAAAGAAACACTAAATTATATACTTTAATAGACTAAATTTTAAAGCACCCCTCCCCCCTTTAGAACCACTTCCCTAAAGGATATAAAACAACTGTGTAGCTCAAGGTGTTAAAAATATATAGTGAAAAATTGGCGTGAGACATGGAATCTATTCAGTGGAAATCCTGGACTTAAGTTTGGTTACTGATCAAAATTGTAACATGCAAATGATCATTAAATCTCTACTGGTACAAATAGGTTGACATTTCAGTTTTCTGAACGCGGTTAAGACATTCAATATTGTATTCTCCTTAGCTATGTGTTACGCGTACGGTGGTAGATTTCTTTGCTTACAGTAAACATTGCTTTATTATTATTATTGTGTTGATACATCAAAGGTTATTTATTAACTACCTATTCTATTGAGTGGATATGGGCGAGGGGTAGGTCAACTGTGACTCAGGGCTAGCCCCGATGTTTAGGATAAGTTTACAAATATCTGGTCAATTTACAGAGATAATTTCAAAACAGTGTCTGTTGTTATCTGACTAATGTTTTGTGTCGCTACTGTTGTCTTTACACTCGGCTGGAAAATCGGGAAAACATAGGGAATTTTCTGGAGTAACTTGAACTTAAAAAAAAACTTTTTTTAAAATCTATGACATCTAACTGCAAGCTTTAACCACTAGAGTCTATTCGCCTTGTAAGAGTGGTGGTAGCTGACAGCTAGCAGAATATGTAAAAACGGGTATAAGAAAAACATGGTTAAAAACAAATTGTTGTGAAAGTTTTGACAGCTAAAAGTGACAATTCAAAATATGGTTTTGCATATATCACAATGCCTTGGCGATTGGATATATGAAAGAATCTCTGGTAACTAACTTTTGCTAGCTGTTATCACCACTCCAATGGCGAATGAACTATAGTAGGCATTAGTATAATAATAAAGGGCAAACTGAGAAGTAAGCACGCTGATTCGAAACAGGTCTCTCCTCCCTCCGCCACTTTTTCAAACATTGCGTTCTGAAACGACTTCAAGTCAAATCGTCTTGTTGTATAAACATCAATAACATCACTCCACATTAGTAATGTTTATGTAAAATACAATTTAATTCCTTTATACTACTCTCTAAAGCAGGTGTCTGCAACAGATCTCCCGATTCTTTAAAACACGTATATATATGTCAAGACCAAATTTATCTTGAGCGGTCATAATCGGGGCAGTGTTATAAGATAATGGAATAGTTTAAAGTGGGTATATGGGGGACGCAAAAAAAAAAGGCTATTTTTTTTGTTGCAGTTATTGTATCGAACTTTTTTTTGACAAAATAAATAAAATATGACTCCAATACAAACATAGAGTTAAATTTTCTCCACGTGGTGATATCAACCGTTCTTGAATATGTCAAGGGTTTTCAGGAATTTAATGACAACGTTTTATATGTATTTAAAAAGTTTCTCCTCTAATGCTGCAATGCTCATGACAAATGTTCAAGAACTTTTGATATCACCATGTGAAGACAATTTAACTCTATTGTCAGTACTGGGTTGATTTATTCATCTAAAAAAGTTTTGCTATGAAAAATGCAAAAACACTGGCCTTTTCTCGTGTTCCCTACATCCCTACTATGATTTTATTAATGTACTGTACATTTTATTTAGTATATATTTTCTATGAGGCTGGGCATATTAATATTTGAGGAAAGATACAATAAATATAAGATGTATAGACCAAAAATAAAGCAAAAGTGTAGTGGTGGAACGATGGATGATCACGGGACCTTTTATAAGTTAATAAGTCAATCGAGGTCCAAAAGGTTGCCAACCCCTGCTCTAAAAGTAGAAATTTATTTTGTAAAATCTAGGCAAAAACAAGGAGTTCTCTCTACTTAGCAAATAGTGTGTGATAGGAGGGAGAGTACGATGCCGATATCAACCAATATCACCGAAGGAGTCATTACAAAAACAAACAACTGCTGTCCCCCACCCGAGAGAGTATAGTCCACTTTCCATAAGAAGGACCTTTCAAAAAATACATATTTGTGGTCAAAATTGATAACATTGTACTATATTAGTATTTTAATTTTAAAGGTGTTGGTAGTATCCATCAAAAGTGACAGCTGTAGATCACATGACTTTACCATTAAATATGTGAAAGTATATATAGTTACTTTTCTAGCTGTCAGATAAGGTTCTTCCTATGAAGATTGGACTGTACTCTTCCACCTGTATTTCTTGTCCTCAGTCCTCAGTAGGTTTGTTTGGGTTACAGCTGGGCTCTCCTTATGGTCAGCAGCCGCCTCCCTCCCAGTCTCAGCAGATGTATGGGGGGCCCGGCGGGGACCAGAGGAGCTCTTGGGGCCAGCCACAGCCAGGTCCTCAGCAGGCCTCTCAGCAGGCGCCGGCCACCCCTCAGCCGTCCCCGCAACCTCCCCCTCCTCCACAACCCTCTCCTCACCCGCCCCCCTCGCCCAACCAGCAGCACCCGCCCCCGCAGCAATCGCCGCAACACTCCCAGCAGGTAACTAACTACACTTGTACATTATAATGTTATTAGGACGGCGAACACTAGGTAGGACCCCTTCCCCCATTTGTATCAGTGGTCACACAGTCTATGGCGTTAAGCTCGCAGTATACTGGATTTATAATGACTGACAGAGGGCACCAAGGGTGGTTTTCCACATGTGATTTTACCATCCCCCTCCATGCTAATGTTGCTGCACTGACTTGAAACTCCCACACTTATACTTATCTCATAGATTAATGGCTATTTTCATAGACTATGTACGCCGCAAATGTGTCACTATACTAAATGCAGGACAACACCTACCTAGACCAGAGTGGAATGAGCCAGTTTCATATCCGAAACTGGCCTATTCAATTCAAGTTTGGGTATGTGTCATCTTGTATTTAGTGTGTTATCACACTTGAGACATACTCATTCTGACCATTGTTAATAGCCGTGGTGTTCATCATATGAGTACATAATTGCTTTGCTACTATTATGTTATTAGACAAACCATTAAAGAATGAAGTCTTTTCTCAATCCATTCTAGTAACACAAGTACAATACTTGGATTCCATGTCTACCCACTACAGTGGATAGCGTTGATTATTTTATAATTTCTAGTGTTGTGTGATCAGACAATCCTATAAATAAAAGAAAGCATCATAGCACCTAGTTAGGATCCAACCCTGACCTTGCCATAAATGCCAACATAGGGATGCTTGAAGCATTTATCAGGACTGTGGAGTCAGTAAGGCAAGCCTTCAATTCTGACTCCTTTAGAAATGGCTAAAGTAATTAATTAACAATAACAAATTTACTGCAGTAAAATGCTCTAATACAGATAACTTCATAGGTTGCTTCTTTGGCATTGTGAATTTATATTTAAATAAATTTGTCAATCAAAATTACAAATATTTGTTCTAAAAATAAAAATAAAGCATAAAATTAAAATGATACATTTATCATATATTGTTATAATATTATGTTTTTAATTTCAAATTGAGTTTGTACACTTTTACTGACTCAAGACACCACAGCCCTACTTTTGACAAAATGATAAATGTACAGTCAAGATTCTAAGGGGTCACTATCGAATATAATCGACTACCATCGACTGGAGATCTGGGTTTGAATCTGTCAGTTGTTAACACATTAGCATATTTATAAAATGATGACAATTAAACAAAAATAACTAATCATATAACAAAACCAAGCAAATAGATCTTAAAATCATTATCTTGGTATGTTTTATAGTTCTATATAAACCCTTTAATTAATAATTCTTTAATCAACTTAAATCATAACTTTTGATATTACTTAACCCAATAGATAAACTTTGATTATTAATGCTAGGTTCTAATTTGTATTATTCTAAAGTATACAGTTCAAAATTCCACCAGAACATTTAAAAAAAACACTATTAATTATTATTTCCATCATTAGTTTTATATGTTGTTAGCATATTACTATGAACAATATTGAAACATTGGAAAATTTAGTGTATTTTTATAAAAAAAAATTAATATTGGTATATTATATTATTTCTCTAATAATAATCATTAATTTCTAATTTGTATGATTGAGTATTTTTGTGAATTAATTATTTTTTTTCTTACAGCCTTCCTTTCCTAGTCGGCCGCAGCAGCCATCTACTCCAAATGCGCACGCACCAGACGCAGGGGTGAGTTGCAATGTTTTTACTAACTTGCATAGCTATTTATCGAGTAAATTAATTCTATTTTGTGATTAGTAAAACTTGAAATATTCTCAATATAACATTGTGTAATTTACTTGGAGAATTGGTAATGTAGATTAGTAATAATTTTATAGATGAAAGATATTGTGCAACATTTAACGTTTAGATACAAAATAAGTTACATGATAGCTTAACCTAACGTTTCTAATAGTGTTTTGGGTAAAGAGGATCCAAACTTATTTTTTAGTATACCCTATTGCTAGGGGATATTAGCGACTTTATCTTATTAATACAGGGTGATGTAGGGGGAATTTAAGGAAATATCTCAGCATTCACATATAGAATTTAAACAAAAGGACTAACAATGGTTGATTTGACCAGTATCTTTTTTCTTTCTTATATAGTATGTCCTCTTTTTCAAACTCAATTATTTTCACTGTAAAATAGGTATATGTTTTTAGGTTTTAATTTTATTAAATCAAAAAGCTTTTCCCAAGCTCAACAATTAACTAAACCATTATGAATTTATGAAACCTTTAATAAAATAAAACTATATTACCAGTATACACATACAAAATCCATGTGGTGTCTGTCCTTATAAGGCTCTTTCTCTAAATTCTCGATACCCTAAAGAGCTGAAACTAGTATGGATGCTATGGAGTATGTCATTTTTATGAAATATATCTGAAATTTGAAAAATCCAATATAGTTTAAAATCGGTATCTTGGAAGCTTGTTCCTTGTTGTGTGTGGATTATGTAACGAATTATATGTCTGAACACATGGGATGGCCATATATAAACATGATACAGACTTTGCACAGAATCGGTAACTGCCTGTTTGGGACAAGCCTAACCCTTAATACAACATATTTAAATATAACCCGGTACCAATAATTTTGTGTACGATTTTAAATGTATACAAAATCATAATTTCTGCTAAGGCATGTGTAGTGTAAATCTAATGCACATCTCCTGTACTTGGCTGTGCATATTTTTCTTGCATTGCACACACAAGCTCTTTGTGAAATGAGTTAAGGCTAAGGAGCAATAAATACAAGTGAATGGCGGAGCCTACAGTTATTATTACCAATATTATAAACAGGAAAAGTATTTAAAAAAGATTGTCTTGAGTTTAGAGGTTTTTCGAGTATAACTTTATTTAAAAAGGTACTAAATATCAGATATTTTCAGGAACCCTTGGTCACAAAATTTAATCAAAAGTCAAGAAATATAGATCTCGGCAAAAAAAAAACATTAGTGAACTACCACATTTTGAAGGAGGCTTACTTGTATAAATTATCTGGTCCGTCCCAGTGTTAACCCGGACCAGTCGAGGTCCCCTGTGTCAAGTCATCGGTCGAGGGTGAGCGCGGTGCTCCCCCATCAAATTTTGTAGTTTTTAGTTTAAAGCGGCTTGTTTTTCATCTTATTTTTTATTCATTATAATATTTTATGTTTTTTATACTTTTTTTTCACTGAAATCATTGAAATATTTTATTTATTAGACCATGCTTTTTTATGTACAAATACAATAACAAAAACATCTACAACAACAAGGAAAGTTACTATTTTATTCTAAATCCAACAAAAGATTTTTGTATAGTAATAAAGTTACATATTTTATTTAAAAAATTACATATTATTGCATTAGATGTCATTACTCAATTCCAGAATGTCTTTAACATAATTTGTTATTCTGACCTTTTAAAACAAATAACATATTTTCTGATAAAGTGCATTATACAGTTCTTCTTAATTCATTCACTCTGCATCTTCATCATTAACTTGATCTTAACCAGAGCACTGACAGCAGTTTGTGACCATGTGTTCCCTGAAGATAGGAACAATGCAGGTCGCGCATCTAGCCATACTCTTGTGGTTTTTTTCTTTGGACAGAAATTACATTTTACTCGCTCTAGTGCATGAATAGGTTCTGGTCCTGGATATGGGTCTGGTAGACAAAGATACTTAAGTATCCGGATCTTCAGATTGTTCTGAATTCTTGCTGCGCTAAATCTTGAAATACTTTTGGTTTATCGTTAATTTGGGCCTCAGACAAGGTTCCTGAACGTTGTAAGTCACTCATAATATTATACATAATAAATACTGAATTGAAATACCATAAAATATCTTCACTATAGAGACACAAAAACAGTATACAAATTAAAAAAGAAAAATGTAAAATGTTACATGAAAATAAAAAAGTATGTTATAATGGTGGCACAAAATAATGTTTATTAAATGAAAATAAAATAATAAATAATTCCATGGACCAGAGTTTTTACTCAATACAAAATGTTATAGTTGGAAAAATTTAAGAACCATAAAACAAACTTGGTTCATCAACTAATACTCAACACATGAACGGTCGAGGGTGAGCTCTGCACTCATTATAAATGCAGTCTTAAATGTTTACTAGCATAACACACACTCAAGGCGGAGTTAGCCCCTATCAGTGATGCAAGCCCACATCTTGATTGACAACTAGATAGCAGCACATACTAATAGCTAATCTCTGGCTAAAATAGTCGGTGAAATAAAACGAAAGTGAGTGCCACGCTCACCCCTTGACCATTTCTGAGTTAACAGGCATTCTTTCATGACACATTTTGCTCTCCATATACAAATAATAGGAAGTGAAAATTACCTCTCCTTGACAAAGTTAAAATTTAAAGGAAGCCAATCATAGAAGTTACCTGTCATTTTTGGTTGGAAAAAATGAATAATGCCAATATATTTTTTTAGCAAAATATTTTAAAAGTGAAGTTAGATTTGATCAGAAATTAAAATATTGCAAAATATGGTTCTAACAAATTTTAAATACATTTTCCACGATATTTCCCCCCTTTGTACACTATATTTACCCTGAAAGGTAGCAGTCTTACCTTGGACAAATCACACTATGACTATCTTCTTATAGGCTGCACCATGGTGTAACCTGTCAAGATTGGATTGCTGGTGATGGGTAGAGTGGGGTTCTAATCCCAGTTAGGTGTGATTATTCCTTAATGGGCTTCCACTCTTCCTTCACTAACCCTGCCCCCACACAGATGTGGATATATTTTTTATAAAATTATTTATTTCCTATCCCTATTCCATTAGTGTAATTAATGTATGTGTACCACTAGCATATGCAAGATTGTTAAGTAGAGGGGGGTTCGAGGGGAGGTGCCTCCAACCAGGGGCGGATTCAAATCATTTTCGTGGAGGGGAGGGGGGGTCATAATTATAAATAACATAGTTATTTACAATGTTATATATCTGTTTAAAGCCATTTAATAGTTTCTCTTTCATATTTGATTTTATGTATATTTTAAACCATGGTCATCCTCACCAATTTTTTTAAATCAGATAGTTTTTATAAACAATTTGGAGTGACCCTTCTTCAACAATTTTTTGAAAATGGTTCACTCTGGAAGCTATGAGAAATATTTGCCTTGTTTTTTTTTTTAATTAGATTCTTTTATAAACCATTTAAAATGTTCATCACATAGAAATGTTTTAAATTTGGATGCCCCTGTAAGCTATTTAGAGTTAACCTCACCTTAATTTTTAATATAGTTATAGACCTCTATAAGATAATCTTTGAAGTGGTCTTCTACCGACAACATTTTGAAAATTGAATTATTTCAGAAATTAGGCTATTTGGGGTGAACCTTCCTCAAAATTCTTTAAAATGACATGCATCTAAAAGCTCTTTATTTGGAGTTATCCTCCCCTAGACATTTTTGAAATTTGGATAACCTTGGAAGCTATTTAAAGCTTTCTTCCTCTAGCTGTGTCTGCCAGTTATGCCTTAGTTTTAGTTATTTGATGTGGTCTTTTCAGTAAATTTTTGATAATAGAATGCATATAGAAGTCATTTGGAGTTTGATTTAATGCCATTTTCAGCTTCATATTTGATAATATAAGATGATTTGAAATATATCTGGGGGGAGGGATATTTATTCCAAGGTGTCAGAGTCCCGACGAGCTTCTGTCCACACTTAATCTATATTCGGTATTTGTGGCTGAGCTGTTCTCAGGCGATAAATAATCTTCTTTGATGTGTAGTAGTCTTCCGTCTCTATGCAGAAAATGTTTTCGTTACTCGCTACGCACTACAAATATTAGTACATGAAAACGAATATTTCTTCACACTTACAGGAGTCATATCGGAACGAATTAACGCACTTGGACCCAAATTAAGAGGTGTATGGCGTAAAAAAATTTGTATAATTTATCTGTGTTGTATTTTTTTCTAAAATCTCAACTTTCATTTTGTTTTTTATATTAGTTTTCTGACTTTCGCAGGAGGGTCAACTGACCCTTTGACCCCCCCCCCCCCCCCGAATCTGCTCCTGCACTAATAACAAGAGGCAAATTATTTTTTTACCTTATACACACTTAGAAGCATTTTTGGGTGGTTTTTTTTTAATTAATATTTGTAAACTTGATCATTAATATTTGTAAACATTAATCTTGAGAAAAAAACCTGGCACTAAAAAACAGGAAAGGGGTTAATCCTACTGACCAAAGAATAATATTTTCATAGCGTGAAGATATCTGACCTCCATTCTATGAAAGATAGTCCACTCTTATGAAATAAATACATTTGGTTATTGATAATAGAGACTATTTTTTATCACCTTATATTTTCTTTGCTCACAATGTTTAACTGGTCATAGCTCCCCCTCCCCCATTTTATTTTCTCCAGATCTGCGTAAATCTCCGGGCATCCCCAAACTATGGTAAGAGGGTCTCAACCCACCCCCTCCCTATGCTACTCATGTATACAACCCAAACAATTATTGGATTTCTTGAAACAAATAAATTAATATACCATTCCTTCAGACACATATTTTATGCACAATCATTATTTCTTAATAAATGGGTTTCTACATAAGATTAAAATGAAACTATTATTTTCACTCAATTTAGTCTTTATCATTTAAAAGTATATTGCAATCAACATTATGTAAGCTAAATTTGTTAAAAAATATTGAATCATTTGTTAAGGAGAAAATATAAAAGACAATAGATTTATGTGCTATAAAATGTAAGGATAATTTAATGGCTACGAAAATCAAAAGGAAAACAATCAAATTAGTTGTATTGAAATTAAAGAGGAATAAATAAAACTTATGTTATGTCCTTAAATTATGAGGTTTTTGGGAGTAAAAGAGGGGTTGAGTATTTTCTTACTTTTCTTATGAAAGCTATCTATTTTAGCCTCAAAATGCTGGGCCAGGGGATGATACGATTACAAACCAGGGATATGTGCAAAATTAATGGGGGGGGGGGGGATGCCAGGGCAGATACACAGACATTGAAAGAAAATGTTTTATATCATACAAATAAATTATACATTTCTCATGGAAATATGGCCCCCAAAAAAGTGTTGAGACTGACCCAAACGTTTAGAAAACATTCTCCTATTTCATAAATCAAGATTCAATTTACATATTTTGACTAAATGTGATGCACTGGGATATCATTGAGTCACTTCTGGCTTGTATATGTTTTAAATCTACCAATGGAATGTTTTTGTTGTTACAAAGAAAGTTACTACAGCCCACTGAGCATGGACTAGAGCTAAATCAATTAAAAGATCTGGTTTTACTAAATCATTCAAATTGTATTTTTATAAAGTTTTGGTTAAATGTGTTGATAAAATTTATATCTATAGCAAGCTCAAAATAAATAACAGGGCGGCCACTGATCGGGAAAACCAGGAATTGTACTTGCAGTTTGGTGTGATCGTGGGGGGGGGGGGGGGTCCAAAATTGCTTGAATTTTGTCATTTATTGGGAATTTAAAGGTAAGGACCATTAAATGTATTTTAGAGGTATCTGCATTTTTTTTAATCCCGAGGGGTGGGGGACTATTCCAAATATTTTGTAGAGGAGTTTAATTTTCAAAATGTTTCCAGACAGACTAGGACCTCTCAAAATAGCTTCTCTGTCATTAAATTGTTATAAAATGTCATGGGTTGAGTCTCTAGACCTTCCTTAATATAATATTGGGAACTTTTTTAAACACCCTTTCCCTGTAAAATAAGATTTTGCCACCATTGGCATAGCTAAGCACACATCACAGATCTAGACCTTAAAAAAAAAGTGTCAGTATTACCCAATTTTCTTTAAACATCAATATATTGTGGATGTAATCTGTTTAGCAATCAACATTGCTTTAACCTTATCTGAATTGAATAATTCTTACTTAAAATAGCTAAACTGTTTATTTATGATACAAGCTTAACATTTTTATGATCCTATTGTACATGTTACAGCAATACTTATCATCTGTACAAAATAAACAGTAAACTCTGTTAAAATATTATTCCTTGTTTGCACACACTGACCTGCTTCTTTGTTTTTAGATATTTGGTCAAATTTATATATTTTTTTTTTTAGCAATATGTAAAGTAATTATAGACTTGCCACATTATGACCACTATTTTGTGACATGTTATGAACACCATCTTGTACAGATGGTTGTGTTTATCATCAAAATCATTGGTTTTATCTGCAGGGTCCATACAGGTGTGTCAAAGTGTTTTATTTAATTGTTTGAGCAAATATTTTTGAATCCTTGTGTAAATATTTTAATTGGTGCAACTTTATTTTTGAACCTTAATTTGTAGAGGTTTATCAATAATTAACATTGGTGGCATACATTCGAAAGAAGATAAATACATACATATGTGCAGTTTAGACACAATTTAACATTTATTATAAAATTAAATTACTTAGCAATTTTTCCTGACAAATTATTTCTTCCTTTTGGGCTCTTTAGTTTATTTACTTGTGAAAGTTATAACTCATACTATAACTGGTCATATCTGTTGGAATTTCTTAAGAGTGTGAACTTAATAGAAATGTCTGCTTCCTCTAACTTCTCACCTTTGCTTTTTAACTGTTTATTTAAAAATATTAACATCATTGTGACCAGTGGTTTTTAACCTTTCTTGCGCCATGCCCCACCTTGATATGTCAACAAATCCACCATCCACCCCTCCCCACCCCATTAATATAAAAACAAATACGTTGTTTCAAAGTTTTAGTAAAATTTACAATATTAGGTATAAACATGGTTAATTTAAATTAGCCTTTGTAGGCCTAGCAACTCTTAACTTATTAGACTCAAGAAAAAATCCATCAAGTTTGATTATAAGTTAATGAGATCCTTGAGCTTGGTGTTTACTACAAAATGGTTTTGATTTCAGGAACCAATTTTGTTAGCTTCAGTCTTAAGTCCCTTCGTTTTGTGATATCCAGTCAGTCAGTCAGTTAGAGCACTAAAACCAGATTCCACCAAATATTAAGATGGGAATGGTAACAGTAGCTCTCTTGTCAAACCAATTGAATTTGAGTATTTAGTCATCACAAAGCCCCCACATCCTGGTTCCTTTTACTTTGAATATAGTTTTCACAGACTCATCATTTTGCATTTTAGACAATTCTTCTTGGCACTTTAAGCCCACTTAATACAGGTCCACTAGTAATGGGCGAGATAGCCAAGATGGAAAATTCATGATAAAAAACAAAAAAGATTTTCTTATTGTACTATTTTCAAAATGCCCCCATATTTATTCAAATTGCGCCCCATATTAAGAATCACTGGTTTTAAACCCTTTTCGATGACTGCATGGACAAAGGCGCTACTCTCGCAGTAGGCTAAACTGCCTATGATGGGGAGATCGAGGTTCGAATCTCGGTTCAGGTGTACTGAGGGTGGTTTTTCCAATATTTTTTCCACTTTCCCTCCATACAAATGCGGGTACACTTCCTTTAAATATTACTTTTTTTCATCCTTAAAACCATTTGTGTAATTATTACACATGCATATAACCCGAATGGGTAGTAAGACGCAGTGCTGAAAAAAAAATCACTTAAACTAGCCGAGGTATATTTTTAGATGTGATACCGTGAATTAATAATTTATTGGTTCTAATCAGATGATAACGATTAGTAAACATAGTTTTTTAAGATCCCATAAAACATTGGTTACATCTTTAATGTTTTCTCACTTTTTTTTGCCAGTAAATTTTGTTGTCTTAATCCCAATGTTAATTCATTTATATTTTAGGAGTTTGAACACTTGTTATTAGTAATCAAAATGTACATAAAAAGGAAAAGGACCTAGAGGAATAGTTAAAATTTCGTTGCACTCTAGGTTTAGGCTTAGAATAAGGCACACTTTCCTAGGTGTTAAGCTTACGGGTTATTGAACGGCTCCCATTGGTGGAGCCTGTAGGAAACTAAACCTTGTGTGCAATGCTCGACATTCGAAGCCCTGGCTCAATACTATGATGGCGACTGTAACCGCTCTTCAGATGCCGCGCTCAAGTGGTCCGTGACGTCACCGCGCTTTGTTGTCGGCTGTTTCCATGGCGGCCAGCGCCTGGCTCGATACGGCGCGTGCGCCTCGGGTTCAATTCCCCAACGGGTGTTCGCCCCCTCGCCCTATTTTTTTTTACACTCCCCTCTCCCCTCGGTGTTACGAGTAGAGGACTAGAGGTTTGAAGGGAATCATTTATTAGAGCGGGCCCCTGGGCTTGGGGGTATCCGCTCTCTCTATGAAGGGGGGAGCTGCGTCCCTCGGTTTTTGGAGGGAGTCGAGAGACACTCAGTGTTGCCAACAAACGCCTTCCCACTCGTGTTAGAATTTTATATCGCTATCTATTCTATCTCATGTTGACGACCGCCAAACAAAAACCTCGATATGTACCTCGCTTAGCGGAAGTACAGTTTCAGTTCGCATCATTTTAAGAAGTAAAGGAATATATACGATAAAATAGAACCATCTTTTTTGAGAGTTTAATATAAACGTGCCATTGAAAATTCTCAATATTTTTCCTGGGTGAGGGTGAAGTTGGCAACGCGGCGGCAGCGCTGGGCCAGAGTTGCAGTGCAGTGTGCCCGTACGCCCTGCTGGTGGAAATCAATAGCTGGCCGCGCGCGCGTTGCCATGGCGACCGTATCGCATCAGGGACACACACACACACACACACACACCCCACACCGCGCCGAGATAAAACTGTGAGAGATGACGTACTGTACAGTCTGGACCAGAGGAATAGCGACCTACACACAATTAAATTTAAAATATATAAGCCTACTTTTTAAATAATCGTTCATATGGAAGTGGGTCTCGATTGTTTGATACGTCCCATAATATTTTGAAAATCAATTGACCAGAGTGCATTATTGCTCATCACAATTATATTATTTAGTTAGAGTAAACATTTTGTTATTTATGGGCTGGTCTGTAGAGCAATTACATCCCGACTGTTTTGATGGACGTTCTGTGAGCTCGGGGCTGTATTTTGACTGAATGTGTGTGTTAGGTAAAGTTTTTTTCATCTCTCTTCAATCCGCGTCCTCCCTTCCTCTTTCGCTTATATATATATACACACACACACACATTTTTGAACTGATTATAATCCAATCACGTTCGTTTTTTTTAATGGTCACATTTTAATTTTATTTTAAATGAAGCGAGAAAAATGCTCAAACAATTACAGATAACTTGTTTTTAAAAATTATTATTTAATTTGCTTGGATCAGATGGGGTTATTATTGCTTGAGGGTACCCGCATCGGTGGGCACGTGGGCTAAATGTTGGGCGCATTTAGTTTGGTTTGTCATTGACGGGTTGGGGCCTGAATACGAGCCCGGTGTACAAAGGTTCTTGTTTTCCTAAATGGTTTTCATATCCCCCCTGCCCCTACAAATCTGAGTACGTTTTCATCAATTCTACTTTCCTCGTCCTTAACAGATTAGCGTAATTTTTATATTTGCGGACCCGTACTAGTAGTGAGACGTGGTGGAAGAAAAGCACTAGCAGTTTTTGCATTAATCTTTAACTGAATAATTGTGTTGTTAATTTTCGGGGGTACACATTTTAAAACAGACTAATTATTTGTAATACATCGACTTAAAAAATAACTCGACTCTTAGTACAGGCACGCAATCCAATACCTTTTAATTCACTAATATTTAAAAAGTAAGACTATAATCTACCAATAACTTTTATTTTACCGAGACGGGAATTGAACCCAGGACGCCTAGTTCATTAAGTAGACGTACTTTTGGCGGATCTAAAGATTTGTACCTTTGTCCTATTTTGATTAACTCATGATTTCGGGCTTTATTAAGTAAGGGCCGTATAGTCTAATCTCAATGGTCAACCAATCTCCCGAATAACAAGCAGTTCCATCCAATGGGAGATTGGCCTACCCGCGAATCTCGACTATATAAACGGCCCAACCTCGTTGAACCAAAAATCTCTCCATAGGAGACTGGACAAGGGTTTTAGGTGTAGCCCCTCAGTACTATCAGTTGGCTTGCCTTTTCGCGCTTCCTCCCACTCCAGAATTTGGAATTAATTTGGTAAACAAATATTTGAAATGGTTTTAAATATATATTTTAAGTAAGATAGTATTATATATATATAGTAACTATAATGTATTAATGTAAAATGTTAAAATACTTTAAGAGATCAAATATAACTTTAGAAAACTCGAATCTCCGTTGTTGTTTTTTACATTTTTTATAGTATTTTCTTTGAAACTCCTTCAAAAACATAAAATATACACTACAGGTGTTTTATTGAAGGTGGCTTGACCGCAGTTAATAGTTAACTCCGAATTTCTCGTACTTTAGTTGATCTCGCTCCAGGCGAAGGTAACATTCTTTCCAGCCGCAATTTGAACCATATTATTTCAGAGCTGGAGATGGCTGACTAGCGCGGGGAACTTGCTGCTATCAACACCAGCCAATGAATGATCACCTTTCTATTATAGAATTAAGGGTGAAAATGAATGACCGAGAGGAGTGCGCGTCACCCCGCGGGTAGCAAGCTACTTTAGATCAGGCATAGCATTCTTGATCGGACTTTGGCAGAAAACAGCGGAGGGAGGTAGGGGTGGCGCCAGTAAACACGCGTGTAATAAGGGTGCCGCCTACTTGAAAGTAAATATCTTCTCACACTACAACTTATTTCTTATCAGGATGGTAGTTCTAAAGCTTCATATACCACTAACAATCCTAAACGGTCTTAAAACGCTCCATTTTGACCTTGTTACAAATTAATAGCTGTATAAGAACGCCAGATCAACATTGAGATCACCTGCTTCGGTGGCCGCATGGTCTAAGACGCTACTCTCGCAGTAGACTAGACTGCTGATGATGGATAGATCGAGGCTTGAATCTCGGTCGGGTGTACTGAGGCTGGGTTAAAAAAAATGTGTTTTCCATTCTCCCTCCACGCAGATGCGGGTACACTTCCTCTAAATATATCCTGAACATGTAGTAAGACGCGGTGTTAAAAAAAATTGTGATTCGGATAGGAGTGAACTTAAGAAAATACATAATTTTTTGTAGTCAATATTGATAACATTTTATATTATTATTAGTATTATTGCATAATTATTGATATCTATAAAAAGAGATAGTCACATATCACATGGCTTAAGGCGGCCGCCTTGGTCAGAGAGGAAGTATCAATTGCTGTCAGGTCCCACACCCAAAATGGTTTGTGTAGTCTTCTGGAACTCCTTCTCTGTTCTGTCTAAGCTTATACTTCCTTTCGCCCTTATCTACAACCCCTTTTGTTATGTCAACAAGAAATAAGAGAAAAAAACAATGAAACTTCTTATCTCATGATAATGAGTAAAGCTTGCTGCCAGTTTTTGAGGAAGGCTAAATCTAGAGCCCTTTTCCATCAAGCTAAATCTCATAGATCCTCAAAAATGCTTTAAAAGTCGTTGAAAATTAACTATTTCACATTCTCACACCTTGTTCTTTCTTTTAATAAAACTAAATTATCTTTTTATGAAGGTAAAAGAAGAAGTCTGTTTGTTGGAGTCTTATAAATTTTGCGTTAGTTTAACGTCTGCTTGTCAATTTCTCGCTTACCGAGGTGTCCCCCTTGACGTATGAATACATTCAAAATGATTTAGTAACTATTAGAACTGACAAAAAGTTATCTAAATCATAATATTTCTTACCATTTACTTTGATATCAGAATTGAGACATTTCACTTCAAAAAGCCCATGAAAATCAGCTAGTATCACCCTTTGCATTATTATTATTTTAATTATTACAAAACTTAAAAATAAAATACAAAGTTCTTAGGGACAGGTCGATACTTGTCACCTACATTTTGACGTGATTCATATTTTGAAATAACAAACTTCCGGTGTTTCTGTGAATCTGCAACGCGTCTCAGCATTATGGTAGACCATAAGCTCCTAAATAAGCGAATTAGAAGGAACTGAAATTATTTACCACATCTATGAACATACACACAGTTACGAGATGTACATATATACACAATTTTTTGGATAAACATATTTCACCTTTGTTTAGTGAAAAATGCAGAAAATCACACTTTGACCATATATTTGTTTAGAGCCTTATCCTTTATCTAAAATGTGTGTCCCTCTTAACCGGTACTGACACTGGCTTGTCACTTCACGGATAACAATTACCTTTTTAAGGTTGGACAGCAGGGAACTCGAGGAAAGATAATGGTTTTTGGAATTTTTATAGGAAAACTTTTTTTGTTCAAAATAAATCTAATATTGCTTCTATACAAACATAAGATCTTAATTTCCTTTCGGTGATATCAACAGCAGTTTTGGAATATTTATCATGAGTATATTGGCATTTTCTAAATGAAGAGAAAAAGTTTTCATGAAATTTCAGGACATCTTTGAAAGATATTCAACAACTGTTGAGGTCTTTTTGCTAAGAAAATTTGACTCGTTTCTACTGTAGAAATATTAGATTTATTTGCACCCAAAAAATGTTTTGCCATACAAACCGCAAAAAACACTGACCTTTTCTCGCGTTCCTTGCATCCCCACCTTTGAATAGGCAATTATTGTAGGAATCGCACTGTAATGTGGTTTTCTGCAGTATGCGCCAAGAGAACGGACCATTGATCAGTTCACTCGCTTGAGTGACCATGCAACCACTCAGATCCGCGTCATCGGGCTAGCTGCGGTGGTTTGTGATGAACCTCCCCAACAGGCGATGTCTAGGATGCTTTAAAATATCAAACATAGCCTAGTTGGGGTTATACATGCTATTAATAGGATTTCTATAAGCTACTAGCCTGGTTATGGAGGAATACAAAGATACGTTATTCATCATATTTTCGGGTGTAAGACCCTCAAACCAACTCTAGCCTCCTTGTTACCTCCTTGGTCTGAGGTCTAACTAATCCAGGCTGGGTGTTTTGATGTTGGTTTTAACCTTATTAGTGTCCCAATCTTGAGCCACGCATATCCGTGTACATTTCCTTTAAAATGATGTTATCATACATTTGAGGTAAACTACTGTCACTCATTCACGCAATTGAGGAGTATAAAATTGATAATGCCAAAAATCTGAAAACTGTGTGGATTGAATTTATAGAGCAGAAAAGTATTTCATTTTAAAAAGCTTAATAAATTTCAAGAATATGAGCTATGAGTTACAAATTACGGTGTACAAAGGTGTAAGGCCGTGTTAGCTATTTATTGACATGTGAAGAATGGTAACCTCATTTCACAAGCTTTGGGTATTTTTAGTGTTGTCTTGTACTTATAATTAATTTTTAAAAATTATGAAAACTTGGAATTTTTCGTGAGTAATGTTGTTTATTCGGGGAAAACGTCAAAAATTTGGGTTATTTCGAAACTCAATTCTTTGTCCCTTCAGAGCTTAATCGTGTTCCTCAAAGCTATCCGATTGCGCTCATGTATTACACATAAAATACATATTTGTACATTTTCCAAAGTGGCCAGCCTAACATTCCTGTATGTGTGGTGTGGCATAGCCATCTGGAGGTAAGAATAGATCATGAACAATAAACCACTATAAAAGCTGTTTCGAGGGCAGAGATTTTAACACTATATTTATATAAATATGTTTCTTAAATTTAGACATTTACATGGCTGCCGCTCCCTTAAATGTGGAGGTTTAAAAGTGAGTGCTTGGAGAAAAGGTAAGAACGCCCCAAATTGTACCCCATTCACTTTACAAAACAGTGCATTGTCAACCTGACCAAATATATTGAAGGCCAAGTATAATATCTATGAAATGCAGAGACTGTATACTGGAAAATTAGGTCAATGGCCGCGAGGGGGTGGAGACAGGTTGATACCTAGTTCTTCCGAAGACATGCGTATTGTCAGATTCAGATAAGAGGAAACTTTTATACGGCTACGAAAACAATTTTCATATATTCACACATCAAGTCATATGATCTGTAGATGTAACTTTTGATAGATACTATCAATACCAATACAATAATAATAATAATAACAGAGTAAAAATTATCCATAAAGTGAATGTGGGGAATGCCAGGCCACCACCGTGGTTCGGATTCCACGTTAAACTGTAGGTCCTTCATTTCATCTCACAATCACCCTTTATTACACATTAGCGTAAGTGCGTATAACCTAACGGGTAGTAAGACGCGGTGCTAATAATAATAATATCCATAAAGGTTTTTTCTTCCTATATATAAACAACTCATTTACCACGTGTATTCTACACTTAGATTAAAATAGTTTTCAATTTGAAAGGTTTTGCTGTTCTGTTCTCATAGATTTGCCCCTTTCACCACTCTTTCTACTCTCAATAATACCTCCTGTTTCTTTTGTCAACATTGCTTGTTGCATGGCTATTGTACTGTACATAATTACAAAATATTTGTAAAAAAAAATTAACATGAGTATGATGGCAAAGACTATTTTACATAGTTTCTTGTACAGTACCTTTATTTTTATATTGTTTAGCCATAAATAATAATTTCAACTCCAACCCCCCCCCCCCCCCATACTCCCACCCCGTGCCCCCTTGGCTACGGCCTTGTCAAAATCATCTAAATGGTATTTTGCTAAATACTATGTATGGGCTTTATTTGCAAAATGTATCATAATTTATTGATTTAAAAGCACACTTAACACAGTAAAACACAAGTCGCGAATATAATGCGACTTGTGAAATTTAATCTTTCAATGATTTAGATTATTCAGACAAAAATATCTAAACTCTCGGCTAAGCCATCTACATTTAAAACTGTGAGGTATATTTCTAGATCGTGGCTCGACAAGGCCCATTAAAACCAAACTGTAGTGTTATCTGATCAAAACAACTTATATTTATTTGAATAGTTAATTATTCACGATTACGTCTTTAGATGCGATTATTTACAGAAAACAAAAATATTTTATCTTTATCTGTGACTTTCTTAACTAGGACAACTCAAGGCAATTAGTGACATGGAATCTAAAATGAATTTGATAGCTCACGTCCTCGTTAATTACCATGACAATGTGCCAGATAACGAGTGCAAAACCCTCTACAAGGCTAAGCCCGTTGCTGAAGCGCCTCTTATATTCTCGTGCGACATGTGTGGTGTGCCTAATGTATCGACTGTCGGCAGGCACGCAGACTGAGGAGTGAGGAGAGTGGAGTAGCTCGCAGTGTTTATAAATATCTACAGTATTCCCCCTTAACCTCCCTCCCCCCAACTTCCCACCATACCCCCTCCTACGCGATCTTGTAGTATAGCCGTGACATTGACCTACATCACGGCACAAATACTTTCCCACGACACCCGTGACGTCACACTCTTATCTAGCTCGCATTCAACCACGGCTATCATTTCGATGTTTACAAATTGAATCGAAACGTGTTTACTTCTCTTTCTCTCTTTCCCCTACTCTATTCCTTTGAAATGCTAATTATCCGTAATGGCGTCAGGTAGGACGCATAGCTTCTGATTGATTGCGTCGGTTCTTCTAAACCCTCATCACACAACACTGTGTGTATATAAAACACACACACGCACAATATACGCATCAATTTTCATAGAAAGGGCCTTTTAGAAAATACAAACTTTTTTGCTGCCAAAATGTATAGCATTTTACTATTTAATTTGTGTTATTTGATAGGCATTGATCTTATCTATCGAAAGTGACAGCTTTAGATAACATGAATTGATGTCTGAATACGTGAAAGTAGACCTAGCTATTTTTCTAGATGTCATATAAGGCCCATCTAATAAAAATTGGACTGTTTGTTATTTTATGTCTTGTTTTGTGTGATTGTATATTGTTATGAGGAACTATTACATGGTTAGTTCACTTCAAACGTGTTCTAATGTCTAACCCAGCTTTGACCCAGGAGGTCGAGTTTATTTCTTACACTTTGTGAATTTCAATAAAGTTTTCCCCATTCTAGTCCAGAATCATTTCCTTCGAACTTCCTTAAATTTGCGTAAATTCGCATTGGTGTTCGGAAGGTCTATTACGTCACTCTCGTGTTAGGCTGGGTTAACGACTATGGGGCGATTGGGATTCAAATCTCGGTCGGATGTGCCGAGGGTGGTTTTCCCTAAAATATTTCCCACCCTCCCTCCACACAAATGTGGGTACATTCCCTCTCAAATTATAGTTTCCTCATCCTTATTCCACTAATGTAATTTAATGTATGCGTAAAACCCGAACGAGCACTAAGGCTTGGTAAAGAAAAAAAAAACATTTTCTCATATCTTAGAATAATTTCCTTAAACTTCATTTTTCCAGATAACCTAATTATTTAAATGAATGTAAGTTTAGAATAGCCTGAGGGTGCGTCATAAAATAAATGGTACGAAATATTCATGTATATTTTCTCATATTATAGTATATTATATATAGTTTGTAACAAAAATTTTAAAAATCAGAAATCAATGTTACATTTTAGAAAACATTCTAAAAGAGTTTGATAGTAAGGAGTGGCTATAATTTAAAAGTTAAGACTTATATATATTTAACTTTAATTAATTATATTTATATATATACACATTAAATTTAACTATCACCGATCCTGAAACTCATCCTAACACAAATATTGTTAAAAATACAATCCCAACATAGCTTTTTCTACTAACAAGAAAAATCTTAATGACAGTAATTTAAACTAAAATGATAAATACAATAAAAATTTAATTTATAGACTCGCTTGGGAATGCAATAGTATCTACATTGGCCAGACCGGCAGGGATTTTAAGGTTCGTTATAAAGAGCACATTTTTTATTTTAAATACAACAGGACCAAATCAAAATTTGCAGAACATCTAAAAAACACAAACCATCAACCCAAACCAATAGACTTATTCATAAAGGCATGAAATTAAACACAGCTGCAAATTTTTTTTCATTCAATCAGCTTTACTTAGTAATAAATCAATTCTCAATGAACAATTACAATTTTCAAATCAAATTCTCGCTAACACATTAGAGCATTTACCCAAAAACATTAAAATCCTGTAACCTCAGTTTTCCCGCTCTACCTTCCATTGTAGAAAATGACCCGTGCGAGCCGGAGTCGAGAAGATTAATTAGCTCCTTATTCTTCCTTTTCGCATTCACTTCCATAATACTATCTATCCTTGAATCCATAGATTGTTACAACACGCACTGGTTTCAATAGTTTCCCAACCTATCATTTCTACACCATGGTCTTAAAATTAAGAACTTTACTTGTATAGCTCGCTTATCAAGTCTTGTTTTCACTCACATCTTTTCTCTTGGATCATACCCTAGTTAGTTAACATCTTGTCGTCGTATTAACACATCGTGTTCTTTTCAACGACTCAAGTAAGTTTGGTTATTTAATAATTTTCTTTTACGTGTCCATAAATATCTAACGGCTATTTTCAAGACTTCTTGTATAACTTTGTTTCAATTTATTCTTCATGCTTCTTTAATTTCGTTTTGCCGTTCCATGAATATGATACTTTAAGTACCGAAACATGTCGGAATGAAGTAATTCCAACATCTTTACCGGGACCGGATTTCACAAAGGGGTAATGGGACAAGGAAACAGATAAGACTTGGATAATTTTACTTTTTAACTCGTTTGTCAGATATTGACCTCAAAATTTAAATTTTATACTTTCTACTGCATTACCTATTTAAACTTAAATCATTTTTTAATCCATAATATATTCGATATATAAAAGTCTTTGTAACAAAACACTCAATTACCCCATTAGAATGTTATACTTTTACCTCTCAACATATTTGAAGGAAACATTGTTTTGTCCATACCATATTGTACATCTCTTAATAATTTTTGTAACAACATTTTTAACGTGTATATATTTATTTTAGACTTGTCAGCAACTTGTGTATGGTCAAGTTGTTGTTGCATTTTTAATTTCATGTTAGTTGTTTATTCTTGACAATATGTTTTTCCACCTGAAGTAAAGCCCAATAATACATTTTGAATGTAATTTCACTGACTACATCCACCAACTTATTAAATGTTTAAATTATTATATTTAATTTTTTTATATATCTTTAGAGCAATCTATATAAGCGTCAACTTTTAAATCAATAATTAGGCATTTTTCCCCAGGAAGGAAAACATAAAATTTTTATTAACATCAAATACTTTTAAAATATAAAATTTTAGCAACATTGCTAGTCATTTAAAAAATAAAAAATTAGTCATCATAAACTACATGATTTATTAAAATGTTTTTATAAAACCAACAAATATTTTTATTTATGATGTAACACACGTCGATAAAGCCATTTAAAACAATACTTTGTTGGTAAACTTACCTTAAACGAATTCCCCTTCCCAAAAAAGTTTTCATTATCATTTATTATGCCAAAAACTCCTCCTATATCCATTTTAAACAATTATTTAACATCTTACTAGGGCCACTATCACAATATTTTGAATTAAAAAAAATCTTTAGTAAGCTATCCCTAATTTAAACGCTGAAATAAAATGCCGTTTTGGCGCAGCCCAAGTACAAACAGTTATTGTAAGACCAGCTTTTCGGGGCTCGGGGTCATCAATGTCAAGGTCTAAAACGTTCACGATTACAAAACTTTATATTTGTAAGTAAAATGAAGTTGATTTGGATCATACTCTTCGGCAAGGAAAGTGGATGGACACTCAAAATGTGGCCAAACCTGGGTTGGCTGTGATCGAACTTTATCCTCTCGAGTCACAGTCCCTTTAAACTGGAATCTTGTAGGCTATATTATCTATTATAGATGGACTTTTACTTGAATTTATAAATTCAATACTAAGCGAGTAGATTACTGACATACTTACTCAACCTAGGACAGCCTCACTACAAACACAATCGCTAAAATAAAGGCAAATTTCTTTAATGATTAAAAGAGCTGCTTTAACTAAAATATTATCTAAAATAAATTTATATGATCTCTTAGGATCCGGAATTGGTAATTTATTTTGCATTCTTTCTTAATACCACGGTTGAATGAACAAAATTTGGAACTGCGTGGTAATAATTTTTGGGAACCAATTTTCATAAAATAGATTTCAAACCATATAATTCCTTCAAAGGAGTGGTTATTTATTTTGATTACAAAATCTTCGATCCGGAAAAACCTCTCAATGCTGTATCATATGAGAGCCGGGTTTGCTTGAGATTCGCGAAGTTTGAAAAACTAAAACCAGTTGAAATATTTGTTTTAAACTTATTTTGTACTAATGATGTTGAAGATATATCCCAGGAAGTTAATCATCTATTTAATCATCTCGATTCTGTTAATTTGGAAATAAAAATAATCACAATCCTAAATAAAATTGAACTTGAAACACACTGCCATTAATGACTAGCTATTATTCTGAAGGATTCGCGTTTATTATGTTTCACAGTGAGGGTGGGGTGGAGATAATGCTCTTTAGCTGGCCCTTTGACCTTATCTTACCGCTCTCCTGGCTTATGGAAGAATTATTTCTAAGGTGGGGACACCATTGAGGCGAATTAAATTATCCACAAATGATGGGATGGATGATACGTGAGAATTATGATGATGGAAAGCAGAGAGGACCTACAGTTTAACGTTAGTTCCGAACCACGGTGGGGGCTTCTGGTATTCCACACATTCACAAAGCGGGAAGGTACACACTTTGCCAGAAGGGAAGGAAGGGTTTGGTGATTAGATAAATTGTGCCGGGATCGGGATTTGAACCCCGGATTCCTAACACAGTATACCTCTAGACTGCCAGGTCCCTTTATGTTTCCTATATTTAATATTCAACTATAATATTTATAAGAAAGAGGTGGTCTAGTTGGAAAATACATATTTTATTTACTATACATTTCTTTCTAGATAGGAGAAATAAATATAAGTAAAGTTTGGATTTGAGAATAAATGTAAGAGGAATAGACGAAAATAAACCAATATTAGAGTAGAGAAACATCGGGTGATCACGATACATTAGATAAGTTTGTAAGTCGATATATTGCTGACGCATGCATTGGACCATTTGACCAGCTTGGGCCACTTATTTTGTTGATGTACTTAATCCGTGTGACACTCTTTTCGGGCTCGGTTCGGGAGGATGCTGCCTCGTAAAGACTTCGTTTTTCTGACAGACCTCAAATTTGTTGAATTTTCCCTTTTTCTGACTCGACAAGTCAGCACTTGTACTGTGGCTACGTCGTCCCCTCTTTTCCTCAATACATTTGTAGGCTCCACATTATAAAGAGACTTTAGTTATATTTACCTATTTAGATTAAAGCGTCCTTAAAATTGCAAGCGGAATATTGTATCTTGGTGTATTTATTGTTTCAATAGCATAGTGTCCCTCTGTGTGTTATGTTTTAATTATAGTGTCCCTTTGTTATTGTTTCAATGGCATAGTGTCCACTCTCATCCATTGAAGAGCTAATTCTCAAACTATTAATAAAAAAAAGATAACCATCAACGAGTACGCAGACTGACCGCCAAGCTCCTCTAGTCTGGTTTGCTCGAAACTTTGTTGCAATGGTCCAAATCCCAACCGGGTGGTCTTTTTTGTGTGTTTATTTTAATGGTGTTTTCCGCTCTCAATTATTGTAACTAAATGCAGATTGTCCAGACGAGTAGTAAGACACTATGGGGCAAAAAGGCGAAGGGCATTTAAAATTATATAATGTTTCATTCAGTTTCTTTGTATCTCGCTCTGATAATCAAGAAATCAATCAGATCTGACGCGTTTTGGGTTAATGGATTAAATGTTACGCGGAAAAGCGTATATGAGGACAGAATGAGAATACTATCAATAATTAAACTTGTCGGGGATCGAAGTCTGGCCTCTCGAGCCATAGTCGTGTGGCCAGCTCTGTCGGTCGCAGCATTGATAGGCCATGTCGCAGAGTTTTACTAAATCGTTTTTAATGTGCTCTCATTTTTTAAATGCTATTTAGTCATAAATTTTATGTTTCTACCACAATAACCCAAAAAAGAAGGATTTCCATTAACACTATGACTCAAAATGCGCAATCGTTTTCTTATCTCTCTATTGTTTATCAGCCTTATCAAAAATTAAATGAATTAAAATGTAAAAAATCATTCGCGTTGAAATAGGAAGGAAATTCATTTGTGATTAAAGTATTTCAAGTTTTTAACTGGTGCATATTGAACTCTGACATTCCAGCTTTAAATTCCGGTGAGCTAAACGCCCTCCTAGTCTTTGTGTTGTTATTGCTACTTCCCTTACATATTCAATGAAAACAATATATATTCGCTTTTTAAAAGTTGGTTTTATGTATTTACAAAATAGCACAGTGAGCGCTCTTCCTTCCTTGTAAGCGAGCTCCAAATCAAATCGACTGAAACAACATTTCGACGTTGAAATAGATTTCGACTAATTGAAAAAGAATTTAAGTTAATATTTTATGGGCTTTATTTATTGCAATATAAAAAAAATATTTTCAGACATAATTAACAGATATAATGACGGTTTGTTGTGTACACAAATTATATCTTAATGACAATTATTAAATTTTTAATGATACATTGTTAAAAAAAATACGCAGCTATAATCTAATCTTGGGTATACAACAGCTAATTTCGAATGTATTATTTGATTGTATTTATTATTTACGAGGGAAATAATATACCAAATCGACCAGTGCGTGACTGAGATTGGAATTTAAAGCTTGCTTTCTTAATATATATAATACCATGATACAATTATTATAAAATACAGAGCGTTTATTTAAATCATTTTTAAAAAACTAATTTAGAATAAGTTTATCTAAACTTGCATGTTTCAAAATATTAGCAAAATAATTAATTTGATTTATTAATGGATTGAAATAGTTTATTGTATACAAGTATTACACAGCAATATGATAAACGCAAAAAAAAAAAATTAATTTGATTTATTAATGGATTGAAATAGTTTATTGTATACAAGTATTACACAGCAATATGATAAACGCAAAAAAAAAAAATGAAACTGTGAATTTCTCAAGGACGTTTGGAATTCCAATCATTGTTTTGTGATGGATAATGAGAGCAATTAAATTAATTAAATATGCCGTAAATTGTTTGCCTTAAATATTTAGGTTAAACACACTTATCTGGGTTTTTTCCCCATGAAATATATTTTTCGGGTGAAAACTTTTTTTTGTGTATTTTTTAATTCAGGGACTCGTGTCTGCAAAACCTATTAAAGAGCTTCACTCTAGTAAACGATAAACTACTGCATGAAATATATTGATAAAAAATAAAGTACAAACCATTGTTGATATAATTTTTTTAAATTAATTAAAATACTGTAGTATGTTGAATTATTTGTGACTTGAAGAGAGATGCAATCTACTACACATTTTAATATGACCTTACCAACCAACTTATTTAATTTATGAATAACCCGTTTGTCGAACAATTATAGAGTCTACCTCGATAATCTTGGGGTAAAGTGCTCGCCTCAAATCCAGCCCAGGCTGACAGATTTTTCTTGAGTGATAAAAATCCGTATAGCACAATTTCCTTCGGAGGGACAGTAAAGCTGGTATGTAAAAGAACCCTGGTAGGTACGTGCAACAACTTTCCCGGGAAAAATTTGTTGGCCCTTTAGCTCTCGCTCATAGAAAATGTGTGTGTATATATATATATATATATATATATATATATATATTAATAGCGCAAGGAGCATGCGAGAGAGAAAGTCTACCCTCAAAATAAATGAAGGTGCACTGATTTATCGTGTAACCGTAACTAAACATTACATGAAGTGCATCTGAATCCACTCACTGATTGTAGTAAGTTCACCACGACGTTAAGGATTTATTGGAATAGATTAATAGACTAATACTAGTATCACCCACCTTGTTTTGCTATTCCCGAATACAAATCCTGGCTGAAGTACTTTTAGAGTATATCTACGATAGGAGTGTAGGTGGGCGACAGTTAGCAGAAGATTTATTGATAATAAAATATTACTAAGCACATAATTATTTCCTAGTAGATTGATTTACGTTAGTCACGTTTTGTCAATTTTTGCAGGGAAGAAGCTTCTGCCAGCTGTCACCACCTCTCCTACTGTAGATGGGGTATAGATTTTGTGTACATGACTAACGTTTATTTTTCCACTCGCGGATACAGCTTTCAATCCACACTTTTGTATTTCCATGTCGACGTATTACTATTATTTGCATCCAGAGGATGGTGGCCTCTCGAACCATTCACAGCTACGTGACTCAAGTTAGCCCGCCACATTGCCGAAAAAAATTATTTTTTTGTCTAATCGTTTGTGCTCTATTTGTGCTCATATGTGCCCGAACATGAACATTTGTGCTGTTAAACTGGCCAATTTAGAAAATATTTAATGTGGCGGGCCAACTTGAGCTCAAGCTAGCCCGCCACATATTGAAAAACACAACATAACAAAATTTATTTAAGTCAATCCATTGTGTTCCGTTTGTGCTCATATGTGCCCGAAAATGAACATTTGTGCTTTAAAATTAGAAAATCTAGAGAACATTTAATGTGGCAGGCTAACTTGAACCTTTCCTATATCATAAACTGTAGAAAAATATAGTTCAAGCTGGCCCGCCACATTTTTAAGTATCAATGTAACAAAATTCTGTATTCACCATTCGTTTGTTCTTAGTTTGTGCTCATATGTGCCCGAACATTAACGTTAGGGCTGTGAATCTAGGCCTTTTAGATAACATTTAATGAAGGTGATCCAACTATAGCTCAAGCTAGCCCTCCACATATTTAAAACAAAATTTAACAAAATTCTGTTTTCGCCATTAGTTTGGGCTTCGTTTGTGCTCATATGTGCCCGGAAATGAACATTTGTCCTATAAAATTAGAAAATCTAGAGAAGAATTAATGTGGCGGGCTAACTTGAGTCTTCCCTATACCATAACATGTAGAAAAATCGAGTTCAAGGTGGCCCGCCACATTTTTAAATAACAATGTAACAAAATTCTGTTTTCACCACTCGTTTTTATTTCGTTTGTGCTCATATGTGCATGAACATGAACGTTAGTGCTGTGAACCTAGGCCTTTTATATAACATTTATTGAAGACGATGCAGCTAGAGCTCAAGATAGCCCAACACATATTGAAAACAAAACATAACAACATTCTGTTTTCGCCATTATTTTGTGCTTTGTTTGTGCTCATATGTGCCCGAAAAAAACATTTGTGCTCTTAAATTAGGAATGCTATATAACATTTAATGTGGCGGGGCAAGTTGAGCCTTTCCTATATCATAACCTGTATAAAAATAGAGTACAAGTTGGCTCGCCACATTTTGAGATATCAATGTAACCAAATTCTGTGTTCACCATTCGTTTTTATTTCGTTTGTGCTCATATGTGCCCGAACATGAACTATAGTGCTGTGAAACTAGGCCTTTTAGATAACATTTAATGAAGGCGATCCAACTAGAGCTCAAGCTAGCCCACCACATTAACTGTTTTCTAGATTTTCTAATTTTAGAGCACAAATACTCCTTTTTGGGCACATATGAGCACAAACGAATGGTGAAAACAGAATTTTGTTACATTGATATTTAAAAATGTGGCAGGCCAGCTTGAACTCAATTTTTCTACAGGTTATGGTATAGGGAAGACTCAAGTTAGCCCGCCACATTTTGTTCTTTAGATTTTCTAATTTTAAAGCACAAATGTTCATTTTCGGGCACATATGAGCACAAATGAAGCACAATGGATTGACTTAAATAAATTTTATGTTGTGTTTTTCAATATTTGATGGGCTAGCTTGAGCTCAAGTTGGCCCGCCACCTTAAATATTTTCTAAATTGGCCAGTTTCACAGCACAAATGTTCATGTTCGGGCACATATGAGCACAAATAGAGCACAAACGATTAGACAAATAAAGGTTTTTTTCAGCAATGTGGCGGGCCAACTTGAGTTACGTTTCACAGCTTGATCATTTCCGGGTCTCTTATAAGTTACTGGCTAAAGGCAGGGTTGTCCATCTTGTAGTTTGAGGTCCAACCCAACACACCTCGGATATTAACCGCTCTTTCGCCGAAGGGTATCGTCGGAACCATGTTTGTTAGATGTATTACTGGATAATAATGGATATCGTACCAACACTTCATTTACATTGAGAGGTGGCACAGTCTTGCCTTGACGTACTACACTATGGCCCTATCTTATAAGCTACGCACTCAAATAGGATGATGGGAGACGAGTGGTATGGCTGCTTGGGGGAGGTTGTCAACAAATACTTATCAACTCTAAAATCCAAACAAATAATGACAGAGTTTTTAAAAAAAATCGTTAAATTGTTACGATAATTAACTCCCGAGGGACGAGGATAGATGTAAAAGGCTTTGAATATAATATTGAAGTTCATTAGAGTCTCGATAATTCGAGTTGAATGATATCGGGACCATCTCAAAACTATCAAAAGCTCAAATTACACGGAATAGACGGGGAAAAATGAAAATGCATACGTGTGTAAAAAGTCTGATCTACCGCGGATCCGTCGTTAATGACACATTTAACCACCGAGCGCAATGGTCGATACACGAGTGTGAGAAGAGAACTTAAACTACTATTATTGTTTGATTGTAACTCGTCTGATAATGTTATTGGTGCTAACGTTCTCAGGAGAAATTAAACGGAGGCAAAAAATGTTCAAAGCAGAAAACTTTACATACCACATCTCTACTTCCTACCTTATTTCAATTTTACTAAACGAAAACAAGGTTTATCAAACTTCCGCATTTTATTTAGGACTCGGTGAGAAAACAACTGCTTAATATTTCGAGGTGTTCAACGCAGGATCGCGTTGGGGCTTTTATGGCAAAGAAAAAAATAAGTATGGCTGACTGGAGTATATAGCTTTTCTGTTGTTTTTTTTCGTATGAACGGCTGTAAATTAAACACACAACCTGTATACAAATTTCTTGATTTGTAAATCTTTCAAACTCATTGGCGACAAAAACCCGGTTGATGCCTTTAAAGTGTGTGGGTGATTTCCCATCACTTTTATTCCAGTTTCAGTCCGGGCCTCGCCTTGTTTTGGACGCAAAAAAAAATGCCCATCCGCGCCACGAGGTCTGTAGCGGCGTGGCAGCGAGTGTAGGTCGCAGCGTTGCCGGATCGTAGCAGTTCCTGCCACGTTGCCGGCTATGCCCGTGGTCTCGGTATTGATTTTCAGCCCGTTGGAGTGGTGAGCCTGTAACTGTATTCGGCCGATGTTTCCCGTGCCTCGCTTGACTCTTGACTCCACATATTTGCATGTTGGGTGTTCGATTCTTCTCTCCACGAGTATTGGGATTGCCGGACGATTTTGAAAAATTTACATTGGCGGGTGAAGGGGGAGGACTTCTTTTTGCTGGTAATTTTTAGGTGAACCTATCTTCAAACAATTGTTCAATGTGTTGTTGAATCCTAATTCTCTTTTTTTGGGGGAGTTTGATGTGTTTGTAGAAACATAATCGTACCGACAATTCCTGCCCTGATAGCCGAGAATCCAGGGTTTATTCCCATTATATGAAGTTTAAAGATGACTTTGTATCAAAATTCAGATACATTTTAGAGGCATTCACTTTTTAAAAATTACCCATAGAATGACCACTCCAAATAGCTTCTAAAGGTATTTAATTTAAAAAAAACTCCAGGTGAATATTGCTCTAAATGGATTCTAGAGGCATCCGATTTTTAAATGATATACCTAAGGGGATTGGGGGCTTTCCAATTATCTTTTAAAGGCATCTATTTAAAAATAAATCCGGGGGGACTGTTTGAAATATCTTCTAAGGCCATCCAATTTTAAAAATTTGTTGGTGGAAGACCATTCCAAATAACTTCTAGGGCATTCCAATTTAAAAAAATCTTGTGAGAGCTTCTTAAAATAGCTTTTGGCTGTATCAAAAATGTCTCGAAGGAGAACTACTTTAAATAGATGTTAAAAGAGTATAATTTAAAAAAATTCTCTAAGCGAAGACAACTAGGTCTACAAATATCGTCGCTTTATGAGCATCCAATTTTCTACCATTTAGTAGAGAATAAGGTAGAAAATCCCTAAAAAAAATTACTTGTCCCCACTCCCTTCTTACTAAAATAAAGTAATGATGTATTTTTAGGGGTTTAATAGTGTCTTAACATCTGTCATAAACTTCCTATTTTGACACCCCTTACCCCACCAGCACCTTCCCTCCCAACTAAATTCTCCCTACGCCCATGAAAGCAACTAATTTGTACATTTTCCCCTCTTCTATACCTGTTACGTTTATACAGTAGTAACATACTATGCCCATGTATTTAATGTGAGTGGTTTCTGTGACAGTTTCTCTCTCTTTCTTACCTTGGTACCGTTTCAACATTTCGCGCTATTCCGATGAAACAAATTCGATACGAGTCACTATGTCGAGCTTAAATAATACTTTTTTCGGTACACTTAAGAAAGTTACAACTAAAGTTTATTTGAAAAGTTCAGAACAACTCTCATGTCATCGATAGTGGTGTGTTTGCCCTGATATAATTCAGCATTACTTGCTATGTTCAACGGGCTTGAACCGCAGTGACTTTTTTTCCCTTGATTGTGCAATCTTAACAGCTAGAAAAGTCACTAGATCTACTTTCGCATTTTAAACTCATATGATCTGAATTTATGGCTTTCGATAGAAATCATCAATACATATAATGTCACAATGTTTACCTAAAAAAAGTTTGTATTTTCTAAAAGTTTCTTCCTACCAAACTCCTAATAGACCTCTCCATCCTCTAGTTATATAATGACAATGATTCCAACCTTGTGAAGCATACACTCCGATTATTTAAAAGTGTGTACACCTAAAATTTGAAGGAGCTGCGGACTTGTGCTGCATTTTTGTTGGTATTCTACATATTTTTTTGTCCACCGCGTCGTTCTATCTATCGGGGCTATTTGAATATTTATACTAATGTAACAGGCATGAAGAAGTTAGAACTTTAGAGGAGATGCACCCATATTTGCGTGGAGGAAGAGTCTCAAACTATGTAAGAAAAAACACTTGGTACACTGGGTCGGGTTTCGAATCCCGATGTCGCCGCTAACCTGATTTGGGTGAATTTTCTTTTTTGTCTTTGGGTCTACTCTAATGCCTTATACTGTATCTTACAATCTAAAGAGCGTGATTGATTTAAACTTAGGCACTTCTTTTGTGTTTAATAGTATTGTATTTATTTGATTTTACAAGCCATGTAACCAGCACTTGTGGGGATGAGGACAAAGGCGTCATTTCTCGTCTGAACTCGGGATGGGAAGATGGTTGTAGTTCGAATCTGGGCCACGTATACTGAGGGGGAATTTAAAGTTATTTTCTACTTTCTCTTAAAACAAATGCGTGCACATTTCTTCATTCCTGACTCTTAGTGTAAAATGTGCGAAGCGGGAAATAAAAAGTCAATAAAACAACAATAAATGTGCTAACCGTTTAAGTGACTAAGGATGATTTGAAATATCGTGTCATCGTTGCACATGGGAATAGTAACGTATTTTGCTATCAACATTGCCAATTGTGACATTATTGTGTTATCTACAGTGATATTATGTCAAAAATCACAGCTGAAAAACACTTAAATTTGCCATGTGGATGTATAAAAGTTGATTTAGGGATCTTTGTATTTGTAAGACAGCTTATCATATCTAAATTAGCTGCATTTCATTGTGTCGTTATTAATTCTGTTTTGAAAAGAGGAGTGGAATTCTTTTCTGGGCGTTGTAAATATGTACTAACTGGCAAAACTCTTTTATGAATAATTTATTATTTAATGATGAAAACGAGCCGTTGTCGCTTAAGCTTAAAGTATACTATTTTTTTACTAAAAATTTTTCTGTTTGTTGGTCATTTTCATTGATCGAATTGAAATATTAAACTTCTATAGGAAGAACATTTAGCTTGGTGTTATTTAATTGTTTCACAAGCAATCTAACTTTTATTTAACCAAACACACTTTTATTGAACCTTAATCGACAACATAATGGTGGAAATCAATATTAACATTGTCCTTCTAAATAAATAACAAAATTCTTGGAGCGTTAATTCAAAGTTTTAGACATTTTTGAAGTATTAATGGGGCACTCATCACTCTACAATCATCTTTAGCTCCTCCCATTCTTAAAATAATTCTTCCCAAGCATGTGTTAAACATTTTTTTATTCGTCATCATTAGATTAGATCATCACTGCGATTGGTTTGTTGCACTTTCTACTTTTGCCTACCCTGGACCAAATTTATACATATTTGTACCTTTTTCTGTCAACATCGTTTGCTGTCTGATTCGTGTACACTAGTCTTGGTCTCCCTCTTGTATTTCTACCTTTAACATCTTCTATAATTATCTTCGTCAAACTATCATGTCTCAGTAAATGTCCTACCATATTAACTCTTCTTTTCTGTATACCTTTCAAAAGTTTCCTTTCTTCATTTTCTTCTTAGCACTTCTGTATTTGATACCTTCTCCATCCATGATATTTTCAACATTCCTCTGTAGCACTAACACTTCAAATGCTTCTAATATTTTCCTTTCAATTAGACCAATTGTCCATATTTCACATCCATAAAGCACAACGCTTCAAACATATGCCTTATCTAATTAACACGATGTTTTATTTAAAGTTTAGTAAACGCTTTGTGGTGTTGTTGGTGGGGGGGGGGGGGGGGGCAAGAGAGAGGAAAGAGTGTGTCATTCGTCCAAACAAACACTTCTCGGTAGTGACTAAGAAACCTTTATGGGTTTGGTTTTTAACTTTTGGTTGGTGTTATGGTCGTAACCACAACCGTCGAAAAGTCAAACGATAATCAAATTGGAATAAACATATATTATTATTATTAGCACCGCGTCTTACTACCCGTTCGGGTTATACGCACTTACGCTAATGTGTTATGGTAGGGTGATTGTGAGATGAAATGAAGGACCTACAGTTTAACGTGGAATCCGAACCACGGTGGCGGCCTGGCATTCCACACATTCACAAGATGTCTTGTCAAAGGTGAAGGAAGGGTTTGGAAAACAGATAAATCTGTGCCGGGACCTAGGATTGAACCCCGGCCGCCAGCACAGAAGTCTGACACCTTACCCCTAGACCACCAGGTCACCCAATAATAAACATATAGAAATGTAACTAACCAAACAAGCACTATATATAACCTAACCTTGGTTAATTAAACCACATCTAGACTATCATCTTCCAATCCAAACCTCACGCTAGCTAAATTGATCCTACTTGAGGTGGTGATGGTACGAGGTGTAATACATTTAAGTGATCCCCAGAAAACACCATTGCAGCTTGGTTATGGGATAGTAAAATACTTCTCTAGGAATTAATTTATCTTGTGCTTGCTCGTACTTTACTTTTTCATTTGAGTATACACCCGAGGTCCCCTTTGTTATGTAACTCATGGACTGGCAGAAAGGAGTTCCATGGGGTTTTGCTGGAACGTTCATTATTATATCAGTGTTTACATTCTAATTTGGAAGTTATGGTTTTGAAGAATATCAGTTATATATATGTCTCCTTTGTGATAATTTAAATAAGAGCCATTATAATTCCTATTGCATTGTTTTGTGCCGATATCAATCAAACCTATTATTATTATCACGGCTTACTACCCGTTCGGGTTATACGCACAGTGTGTAATGGTAGGGTGATTGTAAGATTAAATGGAGGACCTACAGTTCAACGTGGAATCCGAACCACGGTGGAGGCCTGGCATTCCACACATTCACAAGTTGTGATTAATACATATCTTGTCAAAAACCTATACTAAACTTCTATTTTTAACTATGACTATACTGGCAGGGTTTATTTTTTAAACGGCAAACACTCCCTCAGAAACCCAGGGCTCGATTCTAACCGCTCGTACTGGATAGGTTTGAGAAGATGAAGAATTATACAACTCATTATCGCTGACGTTTTTACATCATCTCTCATGGATAGTGTGAATACACTTTAACATATTTATATAAATCTTCTCTCGAGTTAATATCATTACCGTCATTGATGTCACGAGTGAAACTTTTCTTATAATAAATAAAACTCCCGAAGAGCAATATTTTATAACGTGGTTAGTTATCGTGTACCACCGTTGGTGCAGCACACCCAACTCGGCAGGCGGGGTGTGCGTATGTGTGTGTGTGTGTGTGTTTTGTGTGTGTGTGTGCAGCACTCGCCAGTTGAGCGATTAGGCTCGCCGGGCGGGCCCAGTCGATAACACGCGGACCACCACGCAGTAGAAACAACGTGGCGCAGCTAGCTGAGCGCACCCTCGGACGCCGAGACTGCAGGTCGCTCCTTCGAGCTCCCAACGTGCACGAGTGTGTGTTTGTGGCAGCTTGTGGTGAGGGGATTAACTAGGATCTACCTGGTGTCGGTCAGCTGTTCTTCATTGTTAGTACGCAGGTGCGAGAAATAAGGGGAAGAGGGGAGACTTGGCATGATTTTCTCTATTGAGGGCATTCATTAACTGTGTTTCCTACGATGTTGTCTTAGACGTTCTTATGTGGCACTGGCACGATCGTTATGCTTTATTTACACACTTAATGTATATACCTAAACATTATTTTGTGTTCAAAAATGTAATTTCAAAAACTAAACAAAATCGGTGAAGCATTTCTGTTGGCACTTACTCTAAATTTGGTGCCTTTATTCTCTTGTTAATAGCTACTGATTTTATCGTCATTGATGTGTGTATGATGACTGACGACCATCCCTCGAGGTGTCGTCGTTCTATCCACAACCGGCCGGGTGCATTACACTGAATAGCATCTTTAAAGGAACTGCATGGCTACTATTGGGAAAAAGCGTTTCCATTCTTTTGTTTTCGTGTGGTCAATCTTCCCTTACCTATGCGATAATTTTTGCAACGCTGATTCGTCGATTTTGCCAGTATCTTCTTACTCCAGCACACAACATTCGGAAATAAGTGAACTCGAGGATATTATACATCAGTTAACCGAGAGAGAGCGAAGATAAAAAGCTTTTCTCCATGAGACAGCAGTTACCTCAGAGGTGATATTCAGTGTAGAGGTCGAACTATAGATGTTACCGCGAGTTGGTTCATGCTCTTTCCAAACTATGGCGGCAGTTTCTGCGAATTTATCCGTATCGTAACGTTTACTTGGGTTAAATACAAGTCGCAAGATAGTTATTTTTATTAATATGTTTAAAAATAGCAAATGTGCCTTCTCTTAAATCGATAATGTGCACGGTCATATTGGGTCGGTCAATGTTATAGCAAATTTAGACTAGGAAAATGTCCAATAATTCAATATATTTAGACCATTATTTTGTGAACTCTACTAATACGAATTAAATGTTTATTTCAATGTATTGACATTAATATTGTTGACGTTAAAAATACTCACTAAAATATAATCATTACCTTCGTAGTTACAATTTGTATTTTGATATCTACTCGTTCCACATACCTACCTGTATTACTGTTTAGTACTCTTACATTTCTAAACTCTTTAGTAGTCGACTGATGAAAAGACTGTAAGGTAATACATAGTAATTAGTATGGTTCAAGAACATAATTACTTAATCCTTGTGTTGGTAATTTGTTATATAAACACTACGTTACATAATATAGTGTGTCGTTTACCTTAGCTCGATTTTTTCCCCGTGACATTAATCGTTCATAAAAATCATTGACCTTTCAGATAATTTTTCTAATACTGATGACCGACCTTATGAGCTATTTTTACATTTACGTATAAATGAACCAACTCTTAAACCTTTGCTTATTATATAGCTATGTATACACTGTTTAAAAAGCATTTATATTTTAACTCATCTGAAAATGTTTACTTTTAAACGGGGTGTCGCGTCCAACCCGATCACAAAGTGATAAATTAAAGGTGGGGGATATATTTGTCGTGCAAACTGTCATTAAAGAGAACAAGATTTTTTTTAAAGTAAAATTTCATTCAAAGTAGTTTATGTCATAAGTTTATTATTTTGAAAAAATAATTTTCGCGCGGATGGCAGGCAATGAGGACTAACACCGCGAGGTAGCAAGTCGCGGTTTGCACGTCGTTGGTCTATCTATATGAGCTCGCACTTGAAGCACGATACCTAATGTCTCTTGTTCACACATGCGTGGCATGGTTCATTGCACTCATACCGGCAGTTGAGCTATTTTCATTGACAACAACCGTGGAATGACCATGCGTGTTGGCTTCCGAATCGGAATCCGTTCTTTGCGTGCACATTTTTTTTACGCCAATCGTAACCGCCTGTAATTGCGTGCGTGCGATACTTTTATTCTTACATGACACCAATCATAAGCTTGGTGTGCAAACCTTCTACCATTGTGTGTTTTACTATAATTTTAGACTTCTTCACACTTTAAGATATATTTACGGAACTGTTTTTTTGTGTTTTTTTTTACATCGCGTCTAACTACCCTTTCTGGCTATCTGCTTATTTACAAAGGGGAGTGGAAAACAAGACAGGAAAGAACACCCACATTACGCCCGACCGGGATTCGAACCTCGATCTACCTATCGCCAGCAATCCAGTATATTGCGAGAGTGACGTCTTAAACCATACGACCACTGGTGTGGGCTAATTATTAATTACGTACGTGCTCAACCGTACCGATGGTCACATGGTCTAGGGCAGGGATGGCGAAACTTTTCCGCTGTCGTTTAGATAAAAAAAAAATTAGTAATGTATTTAAAAATCAAAACTTGTTGACTATTAATATTATTAAATACAATTAAGAACTCATTAAATTGTAAATATTTTAATAACGCTTGAATGTCAAAGAAGGAAAATTTAGAAAATCGTCAAAGTGAGTTTGTAAGTGAATATCAATTTCAATAACTTAAATAAAACACTTAAAGTAACACATTCAGGGCTGAATAAATATTGACTCTAAAAATATTATATGACGTTGGCAACAGTTTTATTTTATGTTTATTTTTTCCATGCCAGCCTGCCGCGCAAATCAATTTCGGGTGGCACGCACGCCATAGATTTGACATTCTTGGTCTAGGGAGTCAATATGGATTATCGATGACTGGACGGTCGAGGTTTGAATCTCAGCCGGGTGTATTGGGTGTGATTTATCACAAATGCATTCTCATTCCTCATCCCTTAATCGTGAACATAATTAGTACATGGCTTATGCGTATAACCTGAATACGTAGTAAGAAGCGGCGTTAGAAAAATTCAATGTTGAGTGTAGCCTGATAAATAAAAAATTAAGAATTACATCTTGGATCTTATGTAGGACAACATGTTCTACCCCTGCATACACTAGAGATGTGATGAAAGGTATCCCAACAATCCCCTCCTGCCCCCTCCAAAATACATTCGCTCTTGTTTTTATGGAGTCTATATTTTATTAGGAAAGAAACAGCATTTATATTTCAACTTGTGGCTTTGCCTTTGAGTGTGTGTACTTTCATCATCGGGGCATACTAAATATCCCCGAAACCTATAACCCGAACGGGTAGTAAGACTGTTCTAAAAAAAAACCTGGATCCAAGGAGCACTCTGGCTCTAGGTTTGGCGGGTGGCTCACACTCCAGGCGATTAAATCGTCGTTGGTATTAAATCCCAACCCCATTGGATGGTACTTTTGACTATGACCATTCTGTTTGCGAGTTAGAACCACTGAGGTGTCTTGCTATCATAGATTTTTCGCCTGATGTATCTCGGATAACCTGACAAGCTATAATTATATTAAAAGCTTTTCCATATCTCGCTAAAGAGCAAATGACCTCTTACCGAACCCTGGATATTGGAATAGACACTTTCCGCTAAACTTTCAGTTGGAGAATTTTATATTCTTGAATCACAATAGAAGTCGATGCATTCGAATAGGGGCTTATTGCGATATTGAACTATTAACAAATCCGGTTTACAGTAGGCCGGAGAAATATGACTTTAGTTACGCATTCAACTAGCAAGCTCTACAGTCGATACGTGAGTTTAAGAGGAAAACTGGAATTGCTGTTATTACTTTTGTAACTCGTTTTCTGATGGTTCTGATGGTATGAGAAATCAAACTAAAGTGTAAACTTTAAAAATTGGAATATATCCATTGCATTCGCTTACTAAAATTTCCCAGCCGATATTTTCTATTTGATTCCGCTCCGGTGATTTTGGTTCATTTTGTAAGTTGATACGTATTTGGAACTTATTCTGCATAATACAGTAGCCCCATGGCTTCTTTGGTGCTGGCTGACAGCTGCTAAACATATGTTTTTGCAGATCATATGGTTCGGCGTAGGGATACATAATTTGGTCTGGTAGCTTTTCAAAGCCGTCAGCTGTCAGTCAGAACCAAATAAGTCATGGGGCTACTGTACATTTCCAAACTCACGCCGTGGGCTGCAATCGAGCCTGCTCAACTCTCCCCACGCGGGTTGTAAGTTTGTCCACCCCTGTTGGTATCTGCATGGTGTGATGAGGTTCGGGTACAGCGATAACGTGACATTCTCCAAGTACTTACCTGCATGTGAATACACCACACACGGAAGGTCATTCACTACAAGTAAAACTAGTAGCCTCGACTTTGGGCAAGCTCGTCAAGCTTGGTCGCCAGTCATTGGACTGAACAAGTCGGATAGGATCGAAAATCTAGATTTGAAAGTAATTTTAGAAATATATGCTTGGATAGGTAGTTGGCTTTAAATCGCGCTTTAGTATAAAATGTACCATCAATCGCCTGTATGAACTGTTGATTTTAAATCTCCACTTAGTATAAAATCTGCCACCATCAATCGCCTGTATGGGCTGTTGATTTTAAATCGCCCCTTAGTATAAAATGTACCATCAATCGCCTGTATATGGACTGTTGATTTTAAATTTCCTCTTAATATAAAATCTACCATCAATCGCCTGTATGGACTGTTGATTTTAAATCTCCACAGTATAAAATGTACCATCAATCGCCTGTATAGACTGTTGATTTTAAATCTCCACTTAGTATAAAATGTACCATCAATCGCCTGTATATGGACTGTTGATTTTAAATTTCCACTTAGTATAAAATTACCATCAATCGCCTGTATGGACTGTTGATTTTAAATCTCCACAGTATAAAATGTACCATCAATCGCCTGTATAACTGTTGATTTTAAATCTCCACTTAGTATAAAATCTACCATCAATCGCCTGTATGGACTGTTGGCTTTAAATCGCGCCTTAATATAAAATTTACCATCATTCGCCTGTATGGTTCTTGATTTTAAATCGCCCCTTAGTATAAAATTTAACATCAATCGCCTGTATGGACAGTTGATTTTAAATCGCCCCTCACTAAATCATGCGGAACTTTTGATCGTCCGTATTCCGACCAGCCAGGTCAGAGTCATTCACGTTGTCACCGAGCTAACGCTAGCGCTAAAGGACACTTTGTTTGGATTTCGGTGGAGCGGAAGTTTAGTACTCTCCACGTGGTACGAGGGATTCGAAACACCAGTATAAGTGCAGCCTCTGGCGCCAAGGCTCCATGGCGTGTACCAAGAGTCCTAAAGAAACTCAAATAATTGCTTTGAGCTTAGTACAAATTATAATAATATTCCCGCTATTCGCTGCAAAGTATAACATGCCATAGCTTTAAATGAAACCGTTTCTTAGTGTACAGCTATGTTCAAAAGTTTGTTCGACTACGATAGTACACGAGTTGTTAAACATCCTCAACTATCAAATTTTACTTTTGGAATAGTAGACAAAGTTTTCAACGATTTTTTTAACAATGTTATTACTTGTAGACTATTGTAGTGTAGTGCGTGGGCATTGCGAGTCCCCCTGTGCAGTGATGTGTGATGTGTGTTGCAGGATCAGAACAGCAATGACAGCTCGAGCGGGCCGGCTCCGGGCACCCCCAACTCGCAGGGCATGAGGCCCACCCCGTCACCCACCGGCTCCACCGGGTCGCGCTCCATGTCGCCAGCAGTCGGTAAGTTGTTTGGTTAAAATGAACAAATGATCACCCCGTTATAATCTCGGCCGGGTGTACTGCTGGTGGGGGTTGCTTCGGAATAACTTGCTTTTTCCTCACACTCAGATTCTGTGCTAAATTCCCTCTAGATTCTTTCTTCCATACCCATACAGTTTTAATTTAAATGTGTGGAATCTCCCGAATGGTAGCAAGAAACTACCCGCAATGGTGTCGTGTATGGTCATACATTTCACACCCATGTTAAGACTGAATTGCCGCTGACCGAGGGAGGGCGAGGGAGATCGGGGCTCGAATCTCGTTAGATGTATTGAGTTTTATTTTATTTTATAAATGGTATCCCACTTTCCCTCACGTAAATGCTGTACATTTTCTTTTAAATTATACATCCCTCGTCCTATTCTATTAGCTCGATTAATGTATGTGTGCGGGTTGAGGGGGGGGGAGAACAATGTAGTGTGTAATCTTATTATTATTAAGTTGACAACCCCAAGATAGATTTAATGTGATTTCTATCCATCCGGAGATGGGCATGCATTCAGCCCTTCGACTGGTTAGTGTTGCCTACACCATCTGGTAGAAATCCCATGTATTAGGTAGCTCATGAAATGGGGTTGTCCCAAGTTTCCTTCCGCACTGAACTTCTATGATCGCGCACAAAAGGGCCTACCAATTTTGCAAGAAAGGCACTTTCACGTACTTTTCAGGTATCTTATACATACCACAGTCTATATGAAAACAGGGTGACCTGGCGTTGTAGGGGTAAGGTGTCGGATTTCTGTGCTGGGGTCCGGGGTTCAATCCTCGGTCCCGACACAATTTATCTGATTGCCAAACCCTTCCTTCACCTCTGACAAGACGTGTATTAATCACAACTTGTGAATGTGTGGAATGCCAGGCCTCCACCGTGGTTCGGATCCCACGTTAAACTGTAGGTCCTCCATTTCATCTCACAATCACCCTACCATTACACATTAGCGTAAGTGCGTACGGGTAGTATGACGCGGTGCTATAATAATAATAATAATAATAAAGAAGAGAAGAAACCGGCGGCCTTACTTCCCACTCAAAAGGAGGTTGTGCTGCGGATTTTTATCGCCCAAGGAACATTTCGTTGGTTAGAACCCATGAACGGTCTTGAGGCTAGCATTTTAACCCAAAACCACCTAGATCTACTAGTAGTCTTACTGCCTGGTTCTAAATCACGCTCTGCCGTCGTTTCTAGGTCAAATGGCCACACACTTCTTTGAACAAACAAATGTCACTAAATTAAATATAAAATATCAATGCATATCTCTTGCATACCGTCCTGCCTAGATACGCTGTCCCATTAGGGAAGGGGGGAGAACTATACCGTCCATAGTTCTTGGACCTTGGTCTACTACTCCATTCTGTATTCGTTATTAGGTAATCAAGCGTTTCTCCAATTTTTGGGCGTCTTCATACGAGGAACGCTCCGAAACTAATGTTTCCATTTATTTCCAATGGAACTACAAGAGCTATAGGGAGCACACTAGTACTGTTGAATAAAGCAAGTTGTCAGATAAAAAAAAATCCATATCGTCACCACAATTGGCTCTGCATTTTATCCAGTGGTGTACAAGAGTCTACATGCCGCGCTCTTAAAAATCTACACTAGTTGAATTGACCCACTTTTTCACAGCTGTGATGACGGCGTCGCTGTTGGAAAAATGTTGCCCGCGTAGTCTCATCTTTCATCGGTCCGTACAGATGGAAGTCAGAAGGCTTTAAATCCGGACTCTGCGGTTGGTATGGTAAGACAGTCCAGCCAAAAGCTGCAACGTGGTCCATTTACAAACTGGCCTGGCGGTATCGTGCTGCAAGCAAGAGTTTGTTTATTTCTCTGGCTTGAATCTGGAAATTTGGGCCTTCAGCTTAGGTTTATGGTTTGTTGGGGTTCCATAAAATCCAGGAGGATCACGCCTTTGCTTTTCCTATCCCAAAAGACAATTTACGTCACTTTACCCGCCGATGGCTGCGTCTTGGAACCTTTTCCTTGATGGGGAATTCTCATGTCGCCACTACATGAACTGTAGTTTTGATTCTGGCTCGTGGTGGGTGATAACACCATATCTCTCACCGGTAATTTTGTGGTCCAGGAAACTGCCACCTTCAGCCTAGTAGTAGTTCGGCAGGTCCTGACAGACTTGCGTTCGGTGGGCTTTTTGTTCCTGTGTGAGCATTCGTGGGACCCACCTGATACAAACTTTGCAAAATGCCAAAGTTCCAAAATCGTTTCTAAAGCATTGAAGCTGGCATTCAGCTTCGTACACAGTTCCCTGGTCGTAGCCCGATGATTCGCCCGGATGAGCTGATCGAGGCGCTCTTTATTTCGTGGGCTGGATGACAGCTGTGTAGGGCCCTCCCGGAAAGTGGCTTGTCTCTCACATCGCTGTCGCCACTGCTGAAACGTTCAGCAAGCGTCGAGGAATGTCACCGAGTTCAATTTCTTCCGCATATAGGAGTTCACTAATACACCTCTTCTCCGTACGAACTTTAATGTCAGATGCCATCTGTTCAAACTGTTCCCCTGCTATCCGTCGCACGGCAACACAAATTACAGGATGTTGGCGGGAAGGTTCAAGCTATACTGAGATACTACCTACACCCGCCTCTTATGTTGTGAGCCAACATAATAAATTAGGAAGCGTTCGTTTCAAATCGCAGTTATAGAACGTATATTTCTTCAACGGCCGGTATGTGGAGATTTTTAACGAATCTAGGTCAAATTATTACGATACACTATCATCCAAGTCGTCCAAATAACTCATTTGGAGCCGACGTTTTGTCATAGAAACTGGTTGTGAACTCGTTGATTTCTTATGCTGATGGGGAGAGCGAACCGTTTGTTCTAGAGGTTTTGTATCCATTGTAATTGCATCAATAGTTTAGGTTAAATGATCGAAATCCTTTTGTTTCGTGTACAAGCATACTATTAGCCTACTATCTTGAAATAACAAAAAATAAAATATGTATTTTTAATTTTTCATGGGCCAGCAGCAATTTAGCCTCGTCTGGGGTGATCTGGAAGATCTAAGTTTAGGAATCGCTGTACTACCTCGCTTTACTAAACTTAGCCTGCTAAATGTCAAGCTCATTTAGTCTGATTAACTGGGGAGAGGAGGTCAAGGTTAGAATCCTCGGCAGGCATACTGAGAATTTATTTTTGCCAGTGAAGTTGCATGTTATCTAAATTCTACCTTGTCAGATGCGTGCAATGGAAAAATAACTCGACTAGACTCTCGCTCAGTGTTCATTTCTGCCATCTTCTCGTTACGCCAAGGAAATAACCCATTAAACTTTTAAAATTCAGGTTTTTATTGTTGGAACCGTTTGTTCCGCGTACGTTGTCGCACAAACGCGAAATAAACCAGTTTCACACTCAAAACGTTTTGTTCACCTTCCCACCTATTGATACAATACTTTTATCTTTTCCTAGTTTGCAGGGGGAACTAACTATCTGTTAGAAGTGTCATTAAAACAATGAATAAAATAAGCATGGATAGCAATTTACTAAAAGTGTAAATTGTAGATACGCCCCGGACTACGTGATAGTACATTTGGAAACCGCCCCCCTGGTATAATGGTCAGTGCACCTGGCTACTAACCTAGGAATCCCGGGGTTGATTGCCGGCTGGAACCATGTGTCTCTTTCTCGAAAGAGGAATTGTCCCAAAGGTTACCAGGGTTTGCTTGGTTAGGTTTAAGATCATTCCTGGTTCCACACCTTCATAATTACTATCATCAGTCGTCACGTCATCTAATTGCGGGTACGACGCGACGTGTAGACAGACAACCTCCAAAGGTGTACCCTCGGCAACGTTTTGTGTCACCAGAGAGGTTAAAAGTCTACACACACAGGCGACCTAACTAGATATCATATCTCTCCCGATCAACGATATCATAAGCTTAAAGAAAATTACACTTGGAGACAAAAAAAATCACATAATTGGTGAATAACAATAACATTATATAAAACATCACAATTGTTTTGATAAGGGTGTTTATAGCGTGAAATGACACCCCTTTAAGCTAAATATTATTCCACATCCCTTATTTAAACAAATTTGGCGGACTTCTCATAAAGGATATATGACACTTTTTGCAAAACAATCCTAAAAGTATTACAGTACTAGCAGATAGATATCTAGATACATTTATTTTTCAAAAAAATTCCAGGGGAATATCACTCTGTAAATGGCTTTTAGAAGCATCAGATTAAAAGAACATCCATAGGCCACTCTAAACAGCTTTTATATGCATGTATTTTTTTAAATCCATGTGTGGAGCATTCCAATTAGCTTCCAAAAGCATTCTCTTTTCAATAGTGTGCAAGGGGAAGACCAATTTCAATAGCTTCTGGGTGTATAACCCGAACGGGTAGTAAGACCCGGTATTAAAAAAACACCTTCCAAAGGCATCTAATTAAAAAAAATGAAAATTTTTGTTGTTGAGATCAATTCAAATCGCTTCTAGAGGCATTTAATTTTTGGAAATAAAAAATCAGGCGAGGAACACACTATCTATCTTCTAAGGACATCAAAAAATTTTTTAAACTACTGGGTGAGGACTTCTTCTAATAGATTCAAGGAATTTAATTATTTATAAAAAGAAATTACGTTGAAAACGCCTTAAAATAACCTTTAAAGGCAACCAATTTTAAAACATTACCGAAGTTGGACTACTTCAAATAGATTCTAGGAGTATTCATATTTTAAAAAAATTCGGGGAAGCACCATCCTTTTAAAATAGTAGAGTTTAAAGTCCCTCTAAACTATTTTGCTACTCGATTCCCCCTCCCCTGCAAAGCAAGTCCTAAAATCATGTTATAAACTTATGATTTTGAAACTCCTACGCCAATGGTATCAATACGTAAAAGTAGATAATATAGTAACTTTTCTAGTTGTCAGATAAGGTCCTTTCTATGAAAATTGGACTTATCATCATTTGCTATCACGGGGAATCTTATTCTTCCCAATGACCACTTGACACTATAAAAAGAAACCTGACGGAGACTGTTCCATACCCTTGTTATGGCGATAGTGCGCAAGGACATGGATGATCGCTTCATTCTGGCGTTCCGCTGCGGCTTCGTTGGCCATTAGTACTGAAGATAACTGTAAGTAAGCCTATGCTGCGCTTACAAAATAAAGAGGAAAAACGCGGAATGGAGATACAAAAATTAAACCTACAACTTTACTTCTGCGAAGTGTTTTGTCTCCTTTCATATATTGTGCTTCTCACATACCCCAAAGCCGAAGCTAATACAGTTTATTCATATTTAATATTTATTGTAGATTTTTGGTAGAAATAAACTTTAAGAAAATATAAGCAAACAATTTTTACGGTTAAATTTAATAATATTTTAGCATATTATTAGTGTTATTTTGTAGGTATTGATAGTATCTCTCAAAAGTGGCAGCTGAGCATAGAATGAAATGACGTATGATTACTTGAAAGTAGATCAAGTAACTTTAATAGATGTCCAATAAGACTCTTCATCTGAAAATTGGACAGTTGATAATAAATAACACGCTAGTAAGATACTTGAGAATAGTGGTGTGTTCATAGAATTTTTCGAAACAAAACAAATTCACTTTGATGAAGGAATTTGGTTCATATTTTTTGGGGTGCTCGTCCTATGTGTGGACATGTTTTTCTTTAAAAGGGGGAAAGTATGAAGATAACTTTTGTTAAATTATTGTTGACAAGTTTTAAAAAAGCCACTAGCAACTCGGATCACACAAAGACGACCACTTGTGAAGGGGGATTACATAATATAATTCACTTGTTCGAACAAGTTTACAATAAGAAGTTAATGTTCTTTGAATGGTGCTTGTCTGCACAATAGACTTGAAGAGCGACCCTCCCACCCTTATTTCTCCCCAAGATTATAGCACGCGCCATGAATTAGTTCGAGGATCCAACCCCTCATCGAATCCAGGTCGCCCTGACTCCTGTAAAGTAATAAAGTTGTTTTCTGGGTTAAAGGGGGTTTGGGGTGGTGGGGAAGGGAATGACATTGCCTGGCAGACGAGTCTGGGTAAAATGGGGGGAAGGGGGTGTTTCCCAGTCCCTGACCTACATTTTATTCCCTCTAGCCCCCATACCCCCTGCTGTGTGCCATACCGGAGGAGAAAGAGGGTGGGGTTGGGGGTTTAGCCGCCAAGTTGTTTCCCGCTATATTGATCACAACTTTCACTCTCCGTCGTGTGTGGTGTTAGTCTCGCCCGGAGAAAGTGTGTCTTTGTATGAAAGCTACGGGTCTCTTTCGCTCGGTTCGATGCTGACCGCCTGCATACCTGTTTAATCAGGGCATTCAACGCGCACTTTCTATATCGACTACAGTACACTACATAACCATAGGACTGGCGAACCATTTAGAGGGCGACTGTCCATATGTCGATAATGTTTGGATAAATCATTTCGCGTGCTCATAGGAATTTTAAGGATCAAAATAGACAATGGATTCTTTCATCGCCATGATTAATTTATACTTTACATATTATAATTACATACATACTATGTGTTATTGTATACAATATTTTAAAGATATAGGTAGCTCAATGGATGAAACCCTTAAGAAAATTGGTTGGTCAAAGCTTATACAAAATAGTAACTTTATGGAAGAAGAAGTTTTAGAAATTACAGACTATTTATATAAAAGTACTTCACAAGAGACCAACTTAATGATTTAATTACTGTAATTAGTAAATCAAAATAGTTGTTGTATTTGATAGTTTTATTGAAATCATAAAGTTGGACAGCAGTGATTAGCGCTTGTCAAGGAAATCTTCTCGCGTCATGTTTTGCCGGCCCTGACCTAGGACATTACACCTGGTTGGATAGTACTAAACCGTGGTCAAATGGTGATTAAGTTTGACAGGACTGCCCGTAACCAAACCACAACCCCCTAAAGTCGACCGTTCTAACCAGCAATTCTCAGGGTTGGATTTTTTATTTACGTTGTGAAGTTTCTCTCTCGTTGCCGTTTTACAAGATTGTTATTTTTGGGGTGTCAAACTTTAATGGAGTGCTGGGCACTCTTGACTTTACTTTTCCAGTTTGTGTTATTTTGTAGCAAAGTTATGAGCGCCGTTAAATAGCTATTCCGCCGCGTCTATAATACAGTAGCGACTGTTAGTGTGGAAATTAAACTTGCCGCCAACAACTCAATTTTTCTCTTTGATCTTGCAGAAAAAGATAAAATAAATCTCCATTATGAAATCTAAACAAGAAATAAACAACCTAATGGTAGGCCAAGTATAAAAGGGAACTAAAGGAAACACATTACAGTTACTACTTTCTCATACTGTGTGAAAGACCGCTGTCACCCCTGATAGATTTTATAAATACCGATAAAACCTGCGTCGGTGGTCGCATGGTCTAATGCGTCACTCTGGCGTTAGACTGGATTTCCGGTTACGACAGGCCTAGCAAGCCGGTAGTGGAAAATATATGGCTTGAATATAAAACTGACCTAGGCCACAGACTGGAAACAGTAATGGATTAAAAAAATTATACTGTTAAGTACAAACAAATTGGTCTTGTTTTATGAGACCCACTAACGCGTCTCATTCCAAGAAACGTTTTTTGTTCTCCGAAACCATATTGAATGCACCAAAACGAGTATTTTTATTTTTTATATTGACAAAACTAGTGATACAATAATTAGAGATTTTAAAGAATGCATCTTGTAGGTGAATATTTTTTTAAGCCCCGCGTCTTACTATCCTTTCGGTTTATACGCTACGACCAATATGAATATTGAAATACTAATCATTTATAATATTTTAGTTAATTGGCATATAAAATAAATAAAATATTGTATTTAATTTCTTATACGGATATGTGAACCCCTCTGGGTTGGGAGGGGTTTTACGGAACCCCTGAAATCCCCCTCCCACATCTAAGCTTATTACACTCCCCCCTACACACACACACACACACACACACACTCTCTCACACTCACACTCACTAGTTCATTTCTCGAGGAAAAGGTAATCCGTAAGGAAGGAATACAAGCTAGTGGTCAAGGGGGTGACCCTGTCCAAACGCGGAATCCTTACAGCCGGTCCCTTCGGTGAATCCGTCAGGAAGTGTACAATTTAGTTTTTAGGAGGAATGAAGCCTGTTCAAACACAGATTCCTTACAACCAGTCCCGTCATACATAAAGAGCAAGATAATCACTAGCGTTCTTTCCTGACGTTCCATCATTTCTCGTTTTTGAGTCAGTGGTGTGACAAGAGGCTGTGTGTAGGGATCTGGAAAAAATATCGATATTCTCCTTCTGGTACTATTATTGAAGTTAAACTTCTTTATGCGCGTTATGAAAAAATGATGAGAGTGAAATTTTAAGATGCGCGCGCATCAATTCACTGTAACACAAAAGTAACAGGTTGAAGTTAAACCGCTCATTAAGTCTCAAAAAAAAAAAAAAACTACCAACAAAATAGAAATAGAACCTCTGTTAGTCGCGCATGTTGGTACGCTCGTCGCCTCTGATCACCGTTTTCATATATATAATATTTATCCACATGTTTCTAGTTTCTACATTCACAACACGTGTTTTAGTTTCATACAAGTGCGAATTATATATGTGCTAATAAATTATATTCAGTAGTGATTTAAATTGAATATTTTGATTAATATTATTTACTATTTATAAATATTAGTGAAAAAAATTGTGTTTATAGACTTTTTCAAGTGCTCCAATATAATTGAGGTTAACTATCCGTATGTATTATTTATTGATATAAATTAAAATATATTATTTAACATAATTAATACTAAATATTATTAAATTATTTTTTATTTTTTAATGATGCCAAAGAAGTATAACTTCTTACGCGCGTACTTAAGTACACACACCCATTTTTTTTATTAGGTACTTTTACTTATAACAGTACTCACACTCCGGTATAAGATCGGTATCGAAAGAAACAACTTTTTTGTTATCCTCGCTCATGTTATGATTAAAATTTTTATTATTATTATTATTATTATTAGCACCGCGTCTTACTACCCATTCGGGTTATACGCACTTACGCTAATGTGTAATGGTAGGGTGATTGTGAGATGAAATGAAGGACCTACAGTTTAACGTGGAATCCGAAACCACGGTGGAGGCCTGGCATTCCTCACATTCACAAGATGTCTTGTCAGAGGTGAAGGAGATTAAATGTTGACTATGGTTAAAGAAGGGTACAAAGTATATTGAAAAAATATTTATTAATCATATTTCGCTATTAAATAACTTTCCATCAGCTAGATTTTCATAGACATTTTGAAAGCTGGTATGGTAAACCTTTTATAATATTCATTATACGATACTCTCTATCATACTTTCCAAGCTCCAACATGTAACATATACGTTTACCATAATTGGTTAAATAATTATAATTCTCAGTGTTTAAATATGAAAATATTATTATTATTATGCAAAAATTGAAATTATTACTGGATGCAAACTATTTTTCCAGATTCAAATTTCGATACCGATACTTACTGCTATTGATAATTTTCTTTCGATACCTGTACGGTATCGATGTTTTTCTTCCGATACTACTTTTAATGAGTACAATATCGATACCACACCCCTAGCTGTGTGTACATTATTTTCGTATATTTTTTTGCTTTGCCAAGGATTTTTATTTTTAGTGTTATGGGAGATTTGGAAATCATTCGGCTCATTTGCCCTTAGCTCACCCAGAAGCTGCATGTGGTTGTACATCTCACGCTGAGAAAGCCACTTTTTCGACCACATACGTTTTTTATTCCTTCTTTTAGACAATAAAACAGTGGCTAATCTGATGCAACCCGCTTCTATTTGTCTTTTACGTCTCATTTTAGTACTGCACCGTTTGACGTACTAAAAATCTTTCAGGAATAAGTAAAAGGATGAGCTAGCGGGATAATGGTTTGAAACGTCGTGAAAACCAACCACCAACCATCCTTCAAGATGAACTTTGTTTGAAAAGATTGGATACTGTTGGTGGACCATGTGGGGAATATTTCCCCGCGAACATTAAGAGGATTATGCCAAAGGCATGCGTGACGGGAAGGCGCGAGAGAGGTTAATTATGTTAGTGTACAACCACATAATTATTTTCCTTTCGTAAATCCGACAGGAAAGAACGAGAAATGATAGAACGCCAGGAAAAAACTTTAGTGAGTGGTTTGCTAATAATTCCATTCACATTACCGGTATCATCTCCCGAAATTGATTCTTATTTATTCTCTAGACATAAAGCATTTTCAAGTTATTTAATCTTTTCTTAGATAATAAGAGAAAATACAATTTAAAGCAACAAATAGAGCAGCTAAAATGGGCAAGGTCGAGTTCTTCCACGGGAGTTGGTTTCATCACCTATTCGAAAAGGGTCCCCTAATTTCATGATCGAATTCCTCCACGATAGCTCAAGTCCAAGTGCAATAACCTGGTACAAACATAACTTTCAATCCATCCATAATTTATATATATATATGTTTCCTACTCAACCAAACTTAACATAAGACCTAACCTTTCATGCGATAGTGAATACTTGGTTCATGATAGGAAGACAAATTCAGAAAATAGCGTTAAAAATAATTATTATGATACAAACTTAGCTTTCAACCACACATAATATTGCCTCTTACCCAACCTCGCTTAACCTAAGCTTTCATGCATGAATGATTGTTTCTCTTATTTAATTTTGTAAGGGAAGCTCCTCATATTCCCGTGGCCTTCCACGAAATGTAAGGGTAATATTCAGTGGCGTGCCGTCAATGGACTAGTAGGACTAGGTTAGTCCCCAGTTTTTAGTTTATTTATTTTGAGTTTAAATTTTAACGGGAAATAAGAGCATAAAATAAAATCTATCTGAGTCTCAATTTGCGTCACAATACTTAACGATATTCTAGCTATTTGTGCGCTGACCCACACCCCCTTCCCTCTCTACAATGACAACACACTAACATCAGAAGCGCTGTCACAATACTCACTGGGAGAGGACTAGTTGAAGCCAGCCTAGTCCGTCTCTATAATAAGATATATGCTAACACTTGGCGTTCTGTCACAGGTAAATGTAATTTTGGTTTGCTTCTTATAAGTGGTAGTGTTGTGGTTGTTAAGCTTATGTAATTGTTCCCATTGATGAAAGAGATCTTGTGAAGTGTTAAAGTGTTGGATTGTCAATTTAGTTTGAAAGTGTTTGAAAGTTTAAACTATGGAAGGGGACTCGGATTTGAAAACTGTTCCCTCACAACAAAGCTTGTTTGAAACGTATTAAGACGACTGTGCGTAACACCCAGGCTCTCCACACTTTCTCTGTTGTCAGTCGAAAAAGGCTTGCTAGATGAACTGCAAAGTCAAAAATTATTCTTACGACGCTGTTATCGACAAATTCATTCAGAAAGATGACAGAAGGATTGCACTGATATACCAATAAAGATAAGATTCAACTATTAATTTTTTATTTAATTATTGTGTTTATTTTTTTACATGTTTTGGTTTTATTTATCTATTTATGTATTTGTTTGTTTATTCCATATCAAAATATTGTGAATCGGTTGGAGGGAGATAAATTGCCTACCTATGACCGTAAAAGTGTATTTGCTAAGTCTACATATTGTACATTATATGGAGAGTATTCCTCTTTAACCCCATAATGAAAGGTGTCTTCAAACCTAGTCCTCTTTGAGAAAAGTCACCGCACGCCACTGGTAATATTCAATCCACACCCCTCCGCCCCGGCCCTCATAAAAGTGGTGTAACAAGGCTATTACACTCAGGATACGTATAATCCCTTCTTTGAGGTGTCGTGAAAGAACTCGACCATTATTCATACATTCAATATTAGCACCGCAATTTACTACCCGTTCAGTTTATACGCCTAAGTACTAATTACGCTAATGGATCAGGAATTGGGAAGGTTGAATTTAGAGGAAGTGAATCCACATTTGTTTGGAGGGAGAATGTAAAATCATTTAGGGACTCCCTTCCCCCCCCCCCCTGTTCACCCGACCGAGATTCAAACCTCGCTCTCCCCGTCCTCCGCAGTCTAACTCAACATCGACCATTATTATCGGACTACTTATCTCCGTGGAGGAACTCGACACCCTCGGCTAAAATTTCCTATAAGTAAAGTATCGTGGTTAGTTTGATATTGGTAATACAAAAATAAAGACGTTATATTTTATTTATCAGATAAAACAACCAAGCGCATTAAAAAAAAGTAATATGACACATAAATTATTCAAATTTGTCGGAGTTATTCAGATACGTTTTAATCTTTTTTGGTGTAGAAAATAATCTTTCAGATGAAGCAGCGAAATCAGGATTAATCTGAAGATGTTGGCTTATCATATTTCTTTTTGAAAGCTTGCTTTTTACCTAAATAGTTTTTCTTTGTCAAAGCTTAAAATATGAAGTAATTATTATAGTATTACTTTCATTTGTTCAGAAAGTTACAAAAAAAAACCTAGTACACCGAAATGATTAAGCATCACAAAACGCAACTTTTGGGAGCTGAGTTTCAATTCCATTCACCCCTCCTTCCGCAATCCTCAACTCCATAATTTCGTCACTGAAATTAATAGAAGCATTCTTTTTAGGGGAGTGGAGGAATACTAAATACAGCAGCGTCTTTGGTTATTCGCGTTTATAGAAAAAGAATATTGAGTAGATGGATCCCTTTACCAACTCCACAGGTACGGTAGCTTCTATCGTGTCATATGGTCTTCTCTCTTTGTATTCCCCAGGCCATCCGGTGACGTCACGTCCCAGGCGTGATTTGTGTGTTGATGGACGCGCGCCCGAGTAAATATTTCCGTGTGGCGAGGAATGCATGAAGATGTGTGTGTTAATGCCTCCTCCTCTTCCCCTCCCACTCTCTTTATCAGCAACAGCAGCAGCCCGTGGCTTGACTCATTCAGAGCGGTAGGTCAGGTTCATAGGCCCCTGGAATGAGAATGGGGTACTGGGGGAGGGGGTCTGAGGATTTATAGCGGGCGACTTGGCAACGCCGACGAGCAACTGTAGAAGTGGGATGGGTTTATCAGGATCTCTCTGGATTTTGGGAGGTCAGCTGATCTGTCAACATGCTGGAATAGTGGAATGAAATTTCTTTCTCCTAGGTTCTGGCTCTTTATGATTCATACTTAGGGTATCTTTATTTCTAGGTTTGGCCGACCTTGTTGCATACTCTAGAGTAATGGATCTTCATTTCCTATCTGCTAGGTTAGACCTTGGTGGTGTATTGTCTAGAGCAGCAGTTCCCAAACTTAACTGTAATCAAATTGTTTAATATCTTGGTTACTTTGGAATATCCCACCAAATATAATGGAATCATATTGAAACTACTTAAGTACAAGTTCAAATAATTATACATATATTTAAAAAATTAAAACTGAAATTAAATAAGCAAAGTACTTTAGTAATATTTTCTTATGTTTACTGTCACAATATTATAACAGTTCACATGTTTTTTTTAAAGTGGTATTGGAAATTGCTGCTTTTACATAACCGAAATAGCCTCCTTTAATCACAAAATTCCATGCCAATCTAAGTTCCAAAACAGCTACTCACCTCTTCACGTGACTTAGCGAGAAGGGTTTGCTTGCTTTGGATAGAACAGAGCTTTAAAGTCAGCAACCACAGACGATAAGATAAAAGTCTCAAGTCACTTTCTGTATTAAACCTGTTTTTGTATTATTATTTTTAATAGATATATGAAGAAAAAGATTTCTCTCTAAAATACGTAGAAGAAAATAGTACCCAAACTGTACTGTTTTATTCGTTAACACTGGGAACTCTTCCTTTAAACTTAACCAGACACCAATTAATGACAAAAATGCATAGCTTTCATTTAATTCAAAATCATTGGATATTTCAAGACGCTGCTCTTTTTCACTCACGCTTAATGTGGAGGATTCCAAAACGGCTCTCTCTTTCTGGGGATTGTGAATCCAATTGTTATAATTGGACATTGCTGGGAAATATTCTCCGAAGGTTTTTCCAAGACCCTTCAAGTGTTCTATAACCACGTTCTTAACATTTTCGTCCAAAGAACGCAGATTTATTACCATAAAGTCGTGAAGGGTATCAAAGCACTCCGTTTGATTGCTAATAAACATGTTTCCCAAAACTTTTTTTTATGAACCATTCGGTATGGCCTTGCACAGTAAAAACGTTAATATTTGATCCCTGAAGTTAGAGGTTTAAAATGTCCATTTTTTTGAGAAAATGTCTGTCAAATAGGCCAAAGCCTTGAGCCACATTTGATCTTGCATTCACTTTGATTTGTGAAAGGGATGGTTGGTATGAAAAACGAAAACTTAGTGTTTAAGTTCAAACAATCTTGTAAGAGTTCTACCTCGAGATAATTACCTGACTTCAGTGTGAGACAATAAACAGTTGTAATGCTTCCCATTTCCTCACAAAGTGCTGAAAAAATCCGCCATACAGAAATATTTTGGCGAACCCCTTGGAAGATTTTGCAAGCCCTCGTGGGGGGGGGGGGGGGGTTGCGAACCACAGTTTGAAAACCGCTGGTCTAGGTTAATGGGTCTGCAATTCTTATCTGCTAGGTTATACCTTGGTGTGTATTCTAGAGCAGCGACTCTTAACCGGGGGGGCCATGGCCCCCTGGAGGGTTGCGAAAGATTTTTGGCGGGTCTCTCGAAAAAGAATTAAAAATGTTATTTGCTTATTATTACTGAAGTCAATTATCTTAAATGTTACGTTTTGGAAGAAAGAATTCGATAATCGTAAGCATGTAAGTACAGTAGACTCTTGATTTTACGGGGTAATGGAGGAGAGGGGAAGCACAGATAATATAAATCACTAATAGTACATATAATCCCTATTTGTTTACCATCACCATTCAAAATTACCTGCACCTTTGTTTCTACTTATTTATGTGAAACAGGATTTTCCACAATGGTAAATATTAAAAACGAAGCAGTGGAAATCAACTCGTGCATACAAATAGAATTAGGTAATACATTTGAAACAAGGATAGACAAATTAGTGGAAAGTGTTCACCAGCAGAGGTCCCATTGAATACATTTATGTAGGTTAATTTCTGTAGTTTTTTAATTTGTTTGTTATTATAATCAGTAAATAAAACCACTATTTTAAAATAAATTTTAATAAGTGATATGTTAGGGTATTTAGGGGGCCGCGAGTAATAAAAGTTAATAACCATTGTTCTAAAGCAATGGGTCTGCAAACTGCAATTCCTATCATCTAAGGTTATATTTTACTATCAATGCTGTACCTTCATCCTTCATTTGAGATGGCCCTCCTCTAGTCTGCTGTAAATATTCTAGTTGTGAAATAACTCATAGGGGTAAAACAGGAAGTGATGTCATTGAAGTTTTATTTTTAATAAGCACATTTGCTTTTAGTGTCCTTATACTGGCTATCAGAGGCATACAATTTTCTCAACTCATGTAACTTTAGGATGAGGGGATGAATTTATTGAAATGCGCAAACATTATCTTGGAGAACGGGTGGGATCTACATTAGGAGAGGTGATACTAGCATACCTGCTATTTTGTTATTTAGACCAGGGTGGTCCAACCTTTTTCATCCCAAAGGTCAAGTGTGATTATCATTTTGCACAGCGAGCCAAAGATATATTTTAGTAATCCCATCAACTCAATATAGGCCTAATAACACTTGACAAACAATAATTATTTTCAATACTTATTTATTTTGTATTATTGGTTGGGGCAATCTTTCATATTTTACTGCCAAAAGCCAAAAATGGATTTATTAATCTCCCAAAAATGTACTATGAAATATGCATGTACATACACTTTCACAAAACAACTTAGAATTATACTTATTTGTATTATTTAAATAAATGCATAATAAAATGCAATCATTAACTTTTTAAGTACATATTTTTATTTGAATCATGAGCTATTTCACATCTGCCACCGAGGGTTTCCTCTTAATTTTCCTCCAGGATACTGTGAAGGCCACATTTTCAGTGAGCGCGGGCTGCATTTGGCCCAAGTTCCATCAGTTGAACCACAATGTTTTAATAATTTTGTGTCAATTTTGTAAAGGATAATGTAGTTTCAAAGCCAATCTATTAATTGGATAAGTAGCTTTAAAGAGAATGGGGAAATGTATACTGATCACCCTTTTTGACGGTTTTGAACATAAAATATTACCTATGAATATAAGTTTGTTGATAGTTCTTGAAAACCAGTAAGGTCTACATTGTACATACTAGCTTAACATTGTAGCTACAAGATGGTTCCGGATTGATGTACTGAAATGACTTATGTATAATAACATATGTATAATGCAGTAATATGTAAATCAATAATTAATTATTTACTCAGCCTACTCTTTGTGTTGATATATATTGCATGTTGTTATAGATTTACCTAAAAGCTTAATATATTTTGTTTTCAAGCATAAAACAGTAAATTACCCTCTTTAATGACCGCATGGTCTAAGGCACTACTCTCGGTGTAGACTAGACTGCCGATGACTGTGAGATTGAGCTTCAAATCTCGGCTCTACTGAGGGTTTTTTCCATTATGATTTTCCACTCACTTTCCATGAAAATGCGGGTACACTCCCTCTAAATTCAAGCTTTTTCCTAACCTATTAGTGTAGTTAGTACATTAAGTGTATAACCCAAACAGGTATAATAAGATGTGGTGCTAAACAAATTATCAAAATATATTTAAATTTTGATTTGAATTTGAAAATATTTCATATACTTGATGTTTTGAGAATATTTAATATTTTTTCTTGGTTCTTTATCTTCATCCAAACTTTTGTGGCACATCAAAATTGCCTGTGGAAGAGCATTCTAAATAGCTTCTGGAGCAGGGGCTCCTAATTATTTATTTTTTTGCGCCATAAACTGTGTCTGGTGAAGTGGACTCCTTTTCAAAAAAAATTTTTAACTGCATAAAATAGAACACAAATGAAACATACATTATAAGTAAGTTAATGTTAAATTTTATTTTTTAAAGTGTGAAGTCTGCTTTTACCATAAGTTGACAGACCACCTGAAATCCATCCATAGAAACCTTTAGGGTCTAATTAATAAACCCTGTTCTAAAGGCATCACATTTTCTAGAAAGTTACAAGGCAAGACTGGTCTAAATAGTTTTTTAGAGCATCCAATTTTTCCAAAGTTTGCCGTGATAGTTAGGACCACTTTAAATAACTTCTAGGGGGCATCCGGATTTTTTTAAATTTGCGGGCAAGGACTACTTAAAATAGCTTCTAGAGCAGGAGTGGCCTTACTTTTGGATCTAAGGATATACTCTAGAGAATGAAAAATCCTTTCGAGCTACTATGGAATCCTAGGTATATTGTTTTATTTCTTTGGTAAAAAAATAATAAAAACCCATATTGTGTTGTTTAATAGTATAATTATATTGGATATAAAAACTTATTTTCCCTGACTGAAACTCAATTTTTCATTAAACTACATTACAATATATAATTTCACTAAAAATAAGTATTTTTGCACTAAAACCTTGACTTTGATATTGACAAATGCAACTGTGTTTTTTTTAAATATATTTTAATCAATCGCCAAAGATGTGGCTGCGATTGACTGGTCAATCACTATTAACTGTTTGGCCACCTATGTTGTAGAAGTATCCAATTTTCAAAAATTTACCAAAGGACACTCCAAATAACTTCTAGCCGTATTAGAATTTCAAAAAAGTTATGTAAGAGAATAACTCTTAAATAACTTTTAAAGAAGTCTTAATTTAAAAAAAAATATTGCGCAGTTCTCTCTCTTATTATCGTTTAGGCGCATACCAATTTCAAAAGGTTTATTAGGATGTTGACACTTTTAATAATAGCTTAAATGGAATTCTAACTTTAAAAAAATTCCCATGGGAGATTAACCTTCAAGATTTTACAGGAGCGTCTAATTTTCAAACATTTGCTGGAGAAGGGTTATTTTGACTGCGGCCAAAGCCCTTCATAAATCTCTTTTTGTTGCTTCCCTGATATAAAAATAAAATTTTGCTGTTACTGGTTGGCAAGCCTAAGATTAAGTTCTAGCAAAACATTTATGGAATACTATTTTAGAATTCTCTATGGAACCATGTTTTAACAAGATTTATTTATTATGTTTTTTAGGTCAACAAAACATTCCAATGCCGCCTCGCCCGTCGAGCGGTCAGTCAGATGGTAGTGGCCCAACGCGGCTGAGTCACTCTCCCATGTCCTCCCAGAGCAGCTACCAACAACCCTTGGCACCCCCAGGCCCACATAACATGCATGGAGGTTACAAGATGGGTGTAGGGGGCCACCCCGGCATGGTGCCCCCTGGAGGTCAACAGATGACCCCATTTTCTCCTCAATCCCAGCAGTACCCACAAGGTGGGTCCCACTAGTATATATCCCTGTGACCATGATCCAGTGGCAGGAAAATTGACTTCATTGACAGTGAGGCCAAAGTTTGACTTGATAGGCAACACTGAAAAGGACTTTTTTACGTTACCGGGTTTTACACCTTTACACCAGTTCATTTTCTTGTAAATATCCTCATCCCTGGGTTACTTGGTTTTACCAGTATTTAATTCAAGCGGTACAAATAACAGCTAGGACTGTAAAGTAGTGTACTTTAACTCGCTTCTTGTGGTTTGAAACAAATTGTCTCAAAGACAGTGGGTCACTGTTCTGAGTCCCATACATCAATAATATTTATCATGGAGAAGGCTTCTTCTCAGTTAATTTGTTGATAACTATGTTTAAAATGCTGTTAAATATGTTTAATAATGGACAAAAATAATCAAGTTTTGGGCATCTTGTAAACATACACCACAAGAGAATAGATTTGGGAACTAACTAGACAGATTGTTGTTTGATTGCAGGGAACTACAACCCTCGACCTCAAGGGCAGCTAAGTGGCGTGCAGTACCCTGGCAGTGGCGGGCACAGTCAGGGTTATGGGGTAGCGCCCAGCCAGGGCCCCACTCCCCAGCAAAGCCCGCAACCCAACAGCATGGCTCCAGGCCAATATCCCAGCAGGCCTATTCCCAACCATGTGGCACATTCACAGTTTGGTGGCTACCAGGGTTGGGGTGGCCCAGCTGTCAACCAGGGCCAAGGGCCCGGTATGATGTCGGGGAAGGGCCCGGGCCCGCAGAACAGTGGTGTTACCCCCCAAGTGGTGACTAACTCACCGCGTGCCCACACCCCTCCACACTACCTCAAGCACCACTTGCAGGTAAGAACACTTTTTTTTTCTTCTTCTAAAACCAAGACTAGAAGTCTTCCAAGTATGTATTTTAAAAACATGAAAACCAATCAAACTATTGTAGTTGCATACTTAATAGATTAATTTATTTCATTTTACTCAAAGAATATACAGTTTCTGGATTTATTTTGTTATTTTTTGTTTAGCATATAATTTTCGAAATTAATGTATTTAAAGTGGACTTAAAAATACTAAACAATATTTTCTACAGCCATTCACTTAGGTTATCACAGTGTTTACTTATTTAAAATACGGACATTATTACTAGATGAAATAAAACCCCTTAGTGAATTATTTTTCTTGGTCATAATTAGAGCATTTTAACTTATTTCCCTAAATTATTAATCTTGGTACAGTCTTAGCCACAATATAACATATAATTTAATATCACATAACCTAAAATAGCTGCATTATTGTTTAAACGCAAGATAATAAGACTTTAATTTATTTTTAGAACAGCTGATTAAAATTAATTTAAGATTAATTTGAAAATTAATAGATTGTGTTACTTAACCTGTTTTCGAAACCAACTCCGTCAATTTTGTAAACTTTCCTTTTTTATCATTGATGTTCAATATAAACCAATCAAATGCAAAGATGTGTAACAAATATCCTGCTTTGATTAAGTTAACTCCTTAATGGTAATGGAAGTCGCCTGTATGTAACTTTACGATCACATCAATGTTTGTTGGTAAAATGTAACACCAAGTTTTTAGTTAAATACAAGAGTGCACTCCTCCTTTAGATAGTGTTTCTTTCATTTGTTCCTCTTGTATTTGGTTAAGTGAACTGTTATTGAGGGACTATCTACATTTCAATACCATGGGTATCAAAAAGTTTCAAGACTAGTTTTTCACAATGGAAATAAATTACCTAATTTAAATTTGGCCATTATATCCTTCAAAGTAGTCCCCTTGTGCAGCGATACACCAATCCCATCACTTTTTCACTTTTGGAAAGCTCCCTGGAAGTCTGTCTTGAAGGGTGCACAACACATCCTGTGATTCACGCTTGCTCTCCTCATTCATGCTATCAAACCAGTGACCCTTCAGCTTTTACTTAATCTTCAGGAAGAGGAAAAAGTTGCAGGGAGCGGCCAAATCTGGCAAGTACGGTGGTGGGTGGGGCTAACTCTGTCTGCAATTTCTGGGTTTGTGCTTGTGGAAGGTCACCCTGACCTCTCTTCATCTTTCAGTGATGTTCTGCCTCTCCTAAAGGATGAGTGCCACTCAGAACACACCAGATGGCTAATAGCTTCATTGCTGTAAGCCTGCCGAATCATTTGGAAGGTCTCCATTACAGATTTTCCGAGTAAGACGCAGAACTTAATGTTTGCTCTCTGCTCGAGTTTGCAGTCCTTAATAAATTTGCAAATGCACCCAAGCACGTCATCAAATAAACGTGTGTAACACAGCCATTGGTCTACTCAAAGCACTGCCACTTGTCCTACTGACAGATGAAAGTCACAACTTGCCATATCAGTGCGTGCATCCCCATACCACACTCTGTTTTCATTTTACAGAACCAATCTTAAAATTGATACTCCCTTGTATTTTATAATAGGTGCGGCAGAAGGGAGTGCAAGTATTTTTACAGTTTTTATAGAATAGATATTTATTGGCCAAAATAAATCAAATTTTTCTCCAATAGCAACATAGGGTTTAGTTTTCTGCAGATGCTGATATCAACAGATCTTGAATATCTGTTAAGGTTGTCCTGAACTTTTGTCAAAACTTTTTAAATAAAGAGAAGAAGGTTTTGCCAAAATTCCAGGACATTCTTGACAGATATTCAAGATCTGTTGATATTATCATGTGCAGAAAACTAAACTATATGTTGCTCCTGGAGAAATATTTTATTTATTTTGGCCAATAAAATGTAATGCTATAAAAACTGTAAAATTACTCGCGCGCCCTTCTGCCGCACCTTAAAATGGGGTTTTGTTACTATTTGGTGTATTATTTTTTGTGTGCAATTTTAACATTTACTGGGTTTTTTGTTCACCTTGCTGTAGTAATAATAAAATAAATATGTTTAAATAATATTTTATTTTCACTGAAAGTGGCACTTGCTAATTCCAGTTAATCCAAAACTAGTTATTTGTATTAGCACAAGGTTAATTCAATTTTATTTAACTTGTTTATTAATTAACATATTCTTATTTTACAGCAAAAAATGGGTTTTGGTGGCTCAAGTAGTAGCCCTCTGCAGGTTGGAGGGTACAGCAGTGGGCCACCTATGGTTCCCGGACCCGGTCCAGGTCCTTCTTCCAACTCTGGTCCTGGCATGGGGCCACCTGGCTCTAACATGCACCAGCACCATAGTATGGGTCCCCCTTCCTCAGGAAGTCACCATCATCCTGGAATGGGGCCCCCACCCTCCGGGGTGGGAAACTCGTTAAGTATGGGGCCACCCTCTTCTTCTGTGGTGTCAGCCCCTACAAGTGTCCCACCTAGCATGGGAATTGTGGGTAACTCATCAGGACCATCATTGTCGAACAGCCATCATGATGATCCAATGCCACCACCTTCAGCATCCTCTCACGGTCCAGAGCTGGGCGGTAGTGCGGGGGATTTAACGGACAATGTCATCATCACCACTACGTCTGCAGGTACTATCCACTGTAATTAACTAGTAGTTGTGCATTCCAAGAAACTATTCATGTGTGCTTGCATAGTAATGAATTTAATTTATTTTTGTTATGTAATTGTGATATGTCATCCTTTTCTTATATAATTATATTATTATTTAGTTGCAGGCACAACAACGAATGTGACACAATCTGTCCCAGGCAGTGTGACCTCAGTGGTGACTACTGGACCAGATGGGGCCCCGATTGATGAGGGATCTCAACAGTCAACTCTCTCGAATGCATCTGCAGGTATGAACACTACTTGCAACAAAAGGCAGGACTTTTTTTTTCTTTTTTAGTCATATTAATGCTGGGGGTCTCTAGTAGATTTATGTTGGGATCATTTTGGACCTTGGATTCACTTGGATAGCTTAATTGTTATAACATTGACACACAAAACCTAAGGGATTGGGTTAAGTTTCTGTGTCTGGTCCCAATTTTTTTATCTAAATTAAGATCTAATCATTCACAGGGTTGTAACAAATGCTATCACTAACATGTAACAAGGACATATGCATAGAACCTGAACAAGTAGTAAGATGTACATAAATTTAATTTGTATTTTGGCAGTTACAAATAGGCAAATAAAATTCAGGATGCACATTATACACATTATTTATACTAGTGTAACACTCTAGTGTGCCAGATAGGGAGATTTTTTTGCATATTAATTCATAGACATCTGCTATTAATTCTACTTCATGTTTTGCTATTTGTACAAAAGGTTTTTAATTAATCTTAGTTTAAGAATACCATTTAAAAATTCTGGGGCACTTGCAAATTAGAGTAAAACAAATAATTTGTTTATTTTGTATAATTCATCTTCATGGATATCTTGCATTTTGTAGCTTAGTGCTAACAGCTGAATAAGTGGGAACATTTTAAAATGAGAGAGAAATCGGCACTATGAACTACGGCTAGGTTTTAAATTTTTATTTTTTAGTTGTTTAAATTTATAAAATATAAAATTTGAAGTATTTAGTTTGGTTTCTTTCAGCATCAGGTGAGGATCCCAGCTGCACTCCCAAGTCGCGCAAGGATGGCACGGTTGTTGGAGGTTATCACAGCCACCCACCAACACCCAGAGCACTGTGGCTTCACCAGGGGCTGCTAGCCTCACCTCTATGCATGAGGAATACGGAGATGTGAACAGTCCCACAAGTTGGCCCCGCACGCCCGCCAGTCCGGTCAGTACATAACATTATTTGTATTCTGTCATGTAATTATACATATGCATAGAGAAAAATGAATTTGAAAGAGTTGAAAACAAGTAGAAATATAATAAATACCTTTTGTAATAAAAATGGAAACACAGTTCATACTCTACACCTTCTGCATTTGGCAGCAGCTTAAGAACATTGGCCGCTGCAGTCCAATCCTTTGTCATAGTGTTTAATTTTCTTAAAGATTCAACTATTACTTATTTTATTATGAAAATTGAAAAATTACACCTGGATATGGGAATCGAACCCAGGACCTTTAGTTTAGTACGTCAATGCTATAACCACTGAGCTATCCAGGAATCGTCCCCTGTGCCCAGGGTCATTATTCACTCATATTTTAAGACAGAGACATGCAGAAATCGTAGACTACAAATGTGTGATTTTATTAAGATCACAAGTTATCAAATAAAGCAACCACCTTCGACTTGGCATTTAGCTTAATGCTGCTACTTGTACAATGATTATAATTTTAAGGGATTACATATTTAAGAATCAAATAGATGTAGCTATTATTTATGATATTTAGTGAGGAATCAAGATATATTCTGAAAATTGAAAAATTACACCTGGACAAAGGAATCGAACCTGGGACCTTTGGCTTAGTACGCCATTGCCGACGATTTCCACACGTTCATCATAGACTGCCTTAAAATATGAGTGAAGAATGACCCTGGGTACGAAATGATTCCTGGATAGCTCAGTGGTTTAGAGCGTTGGTGTACTAAGCCAAAGTTCCCGGGTTTGATTCATGTATCTAGGTTTCAATTTTCAGAATATGATATCTTGATGGAAAATTCCTCACTAAAAAGCATAAATAATTGCGTTGGCTATTTGATTCTTATCACTTATTTGTCTATTTGGCGGCAATGTCAAGTGTCAATTGTGTTCAAGTCTGATTATATTTCTTATTTATTCTTATCACTCTTCCTTATACCGTCTTTCATTAATCAAATCATTGTTTAAAAGTTTAAAATAAATTTTACTTAAAAGGCTACGCTCTCTAGTACCCTTTACCAAACAAAGTTTGTAATTTATGAAATTTCAGATATGTTCTCTACTCAATAATAAGAAGAGTTTTTCTTTGAGTTATTCATTTAATTAGTTGTTGAATAATGTCAGCAATCTTATAAGTTTGTATGACTTGCTTGGGTGATTAAAAACTATATTATTTTGAACATTTATATGTATGAAATAAAGTGCATTGAGAAAAAACATTTTGTATTAAATAAAATGATAGAATAATAGGAAACTAATAGAGCACAAATAAAAGTAAAAAAACATATTTACACATACTAATATTTCGATGCTAATCCAGCATATTCCTCAGTAAGTAGTAGTAATAGTAGTGGTAGTAAGACTTTGTTTTTACTTTTATTGGTGCTCTATTATTTTACTTTTATTCTATCATTTTTTTATTACAAATGTTCAACTTTAAGTAATAATGCACACACACCAACATGTTGACAAAGATTGCATGAAAAACCGTTTAAAACATTTGGCTCACTGTCAAAAGGAAAATATTATAATCCATTTAACATGTATTTTCAAGATTTTTGATTCTATATTACTAATAGAACAAACTTTTTTTATATATAAATGTATCTGTTTGTTTTACAAGCTCTTTGTCAACCAATACTTTTAGTAACATTACTTACTATTAGTTGTTTAGTGCTTTATGAGAATAAATATACCTACATGATTTAAATAACATGAGTAGACAAGTGAGATGAATAATTATCTATCTACTTTTTCTCTTAACATAATTTAAAGTATAGATCTTTTCCATATCATTAAAAGTTGGGACAGTGTTTATTAACATTTTCCTTACTTTTAAATGAATTGTTCACATTAAGATTGTGCACCAAGTGTGTTTTACCTTGTTTATTTACAGGTGTTTAACAGCCATGTCCACCAAGATCCATACAGAGCCAAGGTTTTTACATTATTTTTTTTTTTAATTTTCTCTGGCTGTTGTGCTTTCAAACATTAACCTTGCCGTGCATTTTAACACAGGTCCTAATCTCTGCGCATTGTTCACATCAACCTCCCCAGATTGTTTCACCCTAGCATGATAGAATGTCTTTCTTTGCTCAAGCGCTTGTTCCATTTTAACTATAGCAATGAACCTCAGCCTCTACACCTCATGGTTTGGTCCTAAATGTCTTGGTGTTGTACAGTGTTTAGTGTCTCCAAATAACTGGCATGTGTCATACTTTTTGACAAAAAAAAAAAGATATTTTAACATGAAATAGTTAGGTTTGTATGATTATAAAGGTTTATTAACACTAACAATCCTTATATTATACATTATTTAAGTTATAAAACCATTATAAATACCTCAATTTTCTTATAAAGAACCTTCCGAAAGGACTTTTTTTTCCCCCGCAAGAATCCTGCCAAATATATTAGTATATGATAGGTTTCTGGTAGGAAAAAAAAGCCTACCAGATTGTTTTCCATAATAAGAATCAAGGTAAATTATGTATTTCTTACTTTATAAAATAGTAAATATATTATTTTATTGATTTGTATTGTAAACAATATTCACATGAATGGCTTATTTTAGGGCTCTGCGAGTACTCTGATTCGGCTTCGAGCTAAACTTGTCCTTTAAGCTCGAGATTGAGATTATAAGATTTTAGGTTTGTCATTTTCGAGCTTATATTTATACTTAATAATCAATTTTTAAAATGCAATAGTAAGCATAGGATATTTAATTTTGATAAAATCAGCATTTCCACTTATAAATCATTCGGTTACTTAACAAACTACCTGCGTCGGTGGCGTAGTTGGCTAACGCGCTTGTCGTGCTTAGCTCGACTGCTGAGGACGGGGAGATCGAGGTTCGAATCTCGGTCGGGTGAACTGGGGTGGTTTTTCCTAAATGGTTTTCCACTCTACCTCCACGCAAATGCGGGTTCACTTCCTCTAATTAAACCTTCCAATTCCTAATCATTAGCGTAATTATTACTTAAAGCGTATAACCCGAACGGGTAGTAAGACACGGTGCTTATTATTATTATTATTATTATTATTATTATTATTATATTATTATTATTATTTATTATTATTTTATTATTATTATATTATTATTATTATGTTATTATTTTATTATTATTATTATTATTATTACTACTCTTAACAAACTGTTAAAATTAATATCAATTTTCACATGAATAACGTATTAGAGCTTTAAACTACTTTCGACCGGTAAGTTTATTCAATATTGTTGTCCATTTTGAATTATACCTAATTCAAGTTGTTTGCTTGTATTACTATGACAAAGCAATGAAAATAAAAATAGCTAAATAGATATTACTAAATAATTGAATGGCTCGTTCTACTATTTTTATTTGGTTCATTTCAAAATAATAATTTTAGTTAAATTAAAAAATATAATATCAAGAATATGTCATTATATTGAATGTTTTCAAACTTAAGATATTTAAAACTTATATTAATTAATACGTTTAACCACAAAACCAGCAGTAGCTTAGTTATTATTTAGTTTATAAATTATGTTGGTTAACCTGTCTAAAATCAATGTTGATCTTATTTATTGAAATACATATTTTATCAAACTTGCCACATTTATATTAAAAATATTTACTATTTCGTATTGTTTGCTAAAATTATTGTTTTAGTCATTATTTTTCTTTTTAAATTATGAGCATCAACAATTGAATTGAAATAAATTTCTCAATAAGATAATCCTAGCGAGAGTCAGAGCTCGTACAACGCTCATGTGCAACTACGCATAGAGGAATTGAATTGGAACAGAAGATGTGATCATGTATGATTACACAAATAAATAATATAACTTCTAACTGTTTATGATTCTTACGTTTTCTTATATGGTAAATTAAGTTAATTAAGCATATTTTGGGGAAATATTAGTTTATTAAAATGTCGATTTTACTATTATTATTATTAGCACCGCGTCTTACTACCCGTTGGGTTATACGCACTTACGCTACTGTGTAATGTAGGGTGATTGTGAGATGAAATGAAGGACCTACAGTTTAACGTGGAATCCGAACCACGGTGGAGGCCTGGCATTCCCCACATTCATAGATGTCTTGTCAGAGTTGAAGGAAGGGTTTGGTAATCAGATAAATCTGTGCCGGGACCGAGGATTGAACCCCGGCCGCCAGCATAGAAGTCTGACACCTTACCCCTAGACCACCAGGTCACCTGGATTTTACTAACTTTTTAACAATACAGTGTAGAGACACTCTACAATAATGTAATGTGATAGTGAAATAAGCCAACCTGGAAGGATCTTCCTACACTTTTCCACTTCCCACTTCTTAAAACTTCTGCATTTTCACATTGTTTTGAATTTTCAGAAATATTTTATTTTTCAAGTGAAGAGACGTTAATGAAAAAGTAATATTTCCGAAAATTCAAAATAATGTGCCACTGTGAAAGTTTTAAAGAAGTGGGAAGTGTAAAAGTTTAAGAAGACATGAAGAGAAAAGTGTGTTTGTTTATATCATACCTAACTATCCTTTCAGGTTGGCTTCCTTCATTATCACTTACTTTACATTAGTGTACAGTGGATCTACACTGTCCTATTATACATTTTCAAGCCATCAAGCAAGTATTAATTTTATAACTTTTTTTAAATAATTGTTAGTGTAATTTTAATGCCTTTGAAGACATGAGCGTTGAAACCAGTATAATTATTTTTCCTACTAGGCCATATATTTTTGAATGCTGTATTTATTTTTAAATTTTCATTTTAAAACCAATATTTCCATTTCTTAACTTTTTTTTTTCAAAGTATTTATATTTATAAAAATGAGTGTCATTCATATTTTAAGAACATGTGTTATAGTATATTTTTTAAATATCAAATTTTTAAGATGTGATACTTACATTTAAAATTAACAAATATATACTCTTAACATTTTAAAATTATGAATATACTCAAACTCGGAGGCTTTTAGAAATACTAGCCCCAATGAAAAAACCCAAGCTCGCAGACCCTTAGTTTATTTTGTTTCATCCACCTAAGCACAAATAATTCAACCACTTTTTATGGCTCTGTTTACATGAATTGTTAATTTATTATTTTTGGTTCTTGCCCCGAGTGTATCTATTGCCTTAATTTTTTTTTAAGTGCACAATTTGGCCAAAGCAATAATATTGTTTGCTGATATAAATGTCTTTGAATCAGCTGATCAAGCTCTTTAATTCCGATTGACAATACAATATAAATTTGCTATAATTCAATAAAAGTAGTTTTAAATATAATAATATAAAATTGTATGCATTCTTGATAACCAAATACATTTAGCATTTACAAATGCATTAATTTTTCTTTAACATCAAACTTGCGTTATTTTAATTCACTAAAAATTTTGTGTACAAAAAGTACTCTCTAAATTGTGTAAAATCCATCTTCTCTTGAACACTTTTATGGTTAATTCAGTAATATTCCCTTATTTTCATTCATGCACTAGCACACCCCTCAACTCTTATTTTTGTGATATTTATGCTTGTTTATCGTATCCCCTTGTGCACTCAGTTTTAATGCAAAGGTCCATCATAAACTGTTTCCAGCCTGTTGCCGGGTCAGTTTTAGTAAAATGGTTCTATCTTCCTTTTTCTTTCCACCATTCCCCCTTCTTTACTTGCTTACACTCTTCTCCATTTTATTTAAGTAATAAAGTTAAAAACAGAGCTTTAAAAATATGAGGAAGCTAAGTCTGAAGGTGACGTCATTGTTAAGTTGTATTTTACTTTTACTTTCAATTATATTTACATTAGTTCCAAATATAATATAATCTTATTAGGATTAGCTATAAAATGAATTTATAGGTTGTCTCCTCACACAACATATGACTAGATTAAACTTAGGAATGACAAGCTAGAAATAACACTTTTGGGTTGGTAGAATTTAGAGCAGATGCACCATTTGCTAAAATTGATGTAGAGTGAAATAATTTTTAATCCCATCATCACCATCATCATCATCTGTTTCCAGCCTGTAACTGTGTCAGTTTAGTAAAATGCTTCCATCTTCCCTCTCTCCTTCAACCATTCTTCCTCCTTTTAATTGGTTCCATTTGTCTCTTCTTGTGCACTTTTTATCTGCTCCTTACATCTCTTTCTTGGCCTCCCTTTTGGTCTTTTTTCTACATACTTCATGCCCATACTATCTCAGCCTTGCTTCCTCTACTACCTCATGTACACCCTGTGCTCCCACTCTTTCTCACATAACTTAATTTCTTATCCTGTTTTTCATGACAGCTAACATGCTCCTCAGAAACTTCAATCCCATGGCCTTCACTTTGATTGTCACTCTTACATATTTTATTGCTGCATATGCAACAATAAGTACAAAGTATGCCTATAGAGCACTTCCTTACACCTCAAGGGCACCTTTATTCTTCATAGCAGATATCTAACACACACATAGAACAACTACCCTGCTGCCTTCTTATTATTAGATCCTCTCTTCTCCCATCCTTCACTTCACTGCTTAACTTATCAGGTTAATTAAAAGAATTGGTATTATTTCTTTCCTTGGGAAAATAATTTTAAATTATGTGTCACTAATTTTCAGGCAACATGTACTTTTATATTATAATGTATCCAATGAAGGGATGGCAGTGAGCAAAGTCCGAGTCAGGTAAGCTGGCTCGTCAGAAAGGATTATAGTTGCCATAATGTAACTTTGTGTCTGACATTTATCTTGCTCCGAAGGAGAGTGAATGTGGTGTTGCCAGGAAGTGACCTCAACATCGTGATCTGTCAGTTTGTAAACACAAGTCAAATAGTTGTATAAACAATAATTCTTGAATTTGATTAGTTAATATTCCTGTTTTTATTTGGTTGGGAGAAGAAAGAGATATTATGCTCAAGGCAAAAAAAAACACAATTACTCAAGGAAATGTAATTTGCAGTCTGTTATAATAATATGATACACAGAGCGATCTTGAAAGAGCCAGATGGTGCTGTTGACAAGAGGGGCAAGAAATGAGTAGAGAAATAATAACAATTGAAGGACATAGTCTACAAGTAGTTGAGAGCTTCAAGTATTTGTAGAGTGAACTGATGCAGATAGCAACATTATATATGTAGTATAGTGAGAGAATACAAAAAGGAAACAGCTCTTACCAAAGTGTAAGAAGTCTAATCTGCAACAAAGATATGCCAAGGAGGTGTAAAGAGTTGATGTATAAAGTTATTCCTACAAAGTATTTTAATAAAGAGACAGAGTGAAAAATGAAGCAAAGAAAGAAATTGGGGTGGAATAGCTGAATGAGAGAATAGACAAGAATAAACTGAGATGGTTTGGACATGTTAAGAGGATGTATCATGAAAGACTACAAAGAAAACAATGAAAATGAAATGTTTGGAAAGAGACCAACGAGAAGACTCAGACTGAGATGGCTGGAATCAAGAACATTGTATGCAGAAGAAATTTGGGCTGGAACAGGATGGTGTGAAGAGAGAAGAGGAGGTGGAAATACACCATTTAAGCTTTTTGACCTGGCAGAAACTGGCTAATGGGCAAACATGATTATGAATAATCATCTTCATCATCATCATGAAAAGCTTCCAGCCACTGGCCGGGTCTGTTTGAATCATAAGCCTTTCCAATATATCCTTTCTCCCCACCACTTCTCCTCCACCATCTACAGTCTTCTCTTCTATCATCCACACTTCTCTGCACTCCCTTCAGCCACTTGTTCCTTGTCTTCCTTTCTCCCTGCTTCATTGTTCAGCATCTTCTTTGGTATCTTCTTCATTCTCCTCATTTTAACATATCACCTTAGTCGTGTCTCCTCTATCCTGTCTTGTACTGGTTCCTCCTTAACTATTCCTCTCACCCTTTAATTTCTCATCATGTCCATTCATGTCACTCCTGCTTTTATATTGCTCCTTAATAGCTCATGTTTCCGCTGCATATGTCAATATGGTACATAGATCACTCCTTATACTTCCTCGGCACATCCCTGCTCCAAATGGAGACTTCTCAAGCTTCTGCTTGCCTCCATCTCTCAATGATTGATCTACCATTTTTTCTACTTTCCTCTGGTAATTCAGTAGGTCTATATATACATTTCCCTTTATTGTAAAAATGACTTGGGGGGGGGGGGGGGGGGATAAGTTAGGGCAGGTTTTAAACCATGTGCGATAAAGTGAACCTACTGACATTTGATATTCTCTCATTGATGTCTAAATAGTCATGCTGGTAGTAGTAAGTTTTATTTAAATATATCAATTTATGATAACATGCATACATATGTGCATGTATGCGTGTGTACGCATACATACGTACATATGTAGACATGCACAGTATATTAGTTTCTCATTAATTATGCAATTATTTTCATACCTAATATAGTAATTTGGTTGGCAACTAAAAAAAACTGGTTACCAGTTTTTTGTAAATATCTTGAGCCCTTCAAAAGACATTCTAAAAAATTGATTGCTTACAATATATTATTGGGGGTGTCAGACATTAATCTTGATCACCTTTTGGTAAATAAGGTTAGTGAATCAAGCATGTTTAGCTATTCACTAATGCTTTTTCAATTAGAAAACTGCAAAACCAACTTTATCCTGGTAAAATTTCGTTCCTCAAATGTGCATGACCTCTTAAGTTGATAACACTTATATTTTTGAAAAAGATTATTTATCGGTGCTGTGAGAAGTAACCCTTACTTGCCTTAGTGCGATGGTGATGGTATTTGTCATTAACAAAAATTGTTTTTCTCACTAACAGTTGTTTTATTTAGGCACACTATAAATATTTGTAAAATCTATTACTTACTCTTTGGCATTAGGAACTCGAAAGTTCATTTCCACACCAAACTAAAGGTAAAAAAAATGAAAGCTAAAATGTGGAAAGTAGTAAGCCAAAGTGGGGAAAAAGAGAAGATAATCCACTTAGAGCAGCGGTTCCCAACTGGGGGTACGCGAGAGGCCGTTAGGGGGTACGCGAAAAGAAAACGGCAATGGTGGCCACCAGCTAAAAATAAGAATTTAAAAAAAAATTAAAAAGAATTTTAAAAAGTAGGTAGAGGTTTTTACTAATATTGTCAGTTGTAATATTGGCCTACATATCAATAAAATCTTCTATGAAAGACGGGTTGAGTCCGCTGGAAGGATTGGCCTTGCCTCATGCCCACGCCGCTGAGAAGGGTTAAGGGGTTGTGTCCTCTGGAAGGATCGGCTTTCCCTCCTCCTGCCCGCGCCCAACCTCTCGCCTACATCCCTCCGCTCAGGATTGGCGCTTTCCTTCCTTGTGGCTCACCCTTCCTCAGTCTTTTAGATTTGATAGTTGGCGCGTGCCGGGCTGTGCATAAAAACAAAGAATAAATTAGTGTTGTGTTTAACTTTTGTTGTGGGTGTTTGTATTGAGTCGTATGCGTGTTATTGCTACAATCACACGTCAATTTTTCTACCAACTACCTACTAATCACATGATCTACACTATGGATAAGTGGCTAAAAACTGGATCTGTGCGAAAGCGGAAGTTGACTGAAACACCAAATGAAGTATCGTGCACATCATTTGACACTGATTGGACCAACAATACTACACCACAACAGGTACAAGAACCAGTGCCAGAGCATGTGAGTAAACAAACTGCAGTTTCTTCTTATTCTTCTTCAGAGGGAATAATAACCAAGAAAAGAAGGTACTTGGACAGCTACATTAACTACAGGTTTTCATGTATAGGAGAAGCGGACTGCCCTAAGTCCCTCTGTGTTGTATGTGGGGAAGTATTAAGCAACGGTTCAATGAAGCCTTCTTTGCTCACACACCATTTACATACCAAACATCCCGAGCACAAAGATAAAGATGCCACGTTTTTTTCGACAGTTGAAACTTCAGAGTTTTGTAAACATTAAAACATAATTTGAATCCACCAAAAGTGATTCATTCAAAGCTACTGAGGCCTCCTACTACATTAGCTATCGTATTGTGAGACGAGGTAAAAACCACACCATTGATGAAAATTTAATTTCACCGTGCCTCAAAGGTGCTGTCAGATGCATGCTTGGAGAGGAAAGTGCTCATAAAATGAGTTTAATACCTCTCTCAAATAAGACGGTGTCTCGAAGAATACATGACATGTCAGACGATGTTGAAAGCACAGTCATAAGTCACATCAAAGATTGTGATTTTTTTTCTATTTAAGTCGACGAAAGTACCGACATTGCGCAATATTCTGTGCTACTTGTAATTGTTAAGTACTTGAAAGACTTAGAATTCGAAGATAATCTCCTTATTTGTCACCCATTGAAGGGCCGTACGACTGGTAAAGACGTATATGAAGCAATTGATCACTATTTTGTTGAAAAAGGATTTCAATGGTCATAATGCATTGGGCTCACCACAGATGGAGAAAAATCCATGGAAGGTTGCTACTCAGGTCTTCGTGCACGCGTGGCAGAAGTCGCCCCAAAAATGAAATGGAGGCACTGCTGTATTCACAGACAGAGCCTCGCATCAAAACCTTTGCCTCCAGATTTGAAAAACGTTCTTGATGAAGCGATCAAAGTTGTCAACTTTATTAAGGTAAATCCTACTAACACCAGGTTTAAATTACTGTGTGAATACATGGACATCATTCACAACACTTTGCTTTTGCACACCGAAGTTAGGTGGTTGTCCTGGGGTAAAGTCCTGATGTGGCTGTTTGAACTTCGACACAGGTAGCCCTTTTTTTGGAAGAGCATCCTTTTAAAAATCTAGGATTCATGATTTTGAATGGTTACAAAGCCTTGCATACCTGAGTGACATTTTCCACCAGATTAATAAACTCAATCTTACATTTCAAAATTTTTTAAACATTTTTCAAGTTGTGGACAAAATTGATTTCATGAAAAAAAAAAAAAAATTGGGCAAAGTGCATTAAAAAAGGACAGCCTGAAGTGTTCGAAACACTTCACGATTTCTTGTCAAAGCCGAGCTAAATTTAACAGTTGGTGATAAGATAATTGAGCACATGGAAGGATTAAAATCCTCGTTTGAAAAATATTTTTCAAGGCCGGAAATGGGAGATCGGTGGATATCTAATCCTTTCAAAGAAGAGTATTTTGAACCGGCTTCATTGTCGATTCCTGAAAAGGAGAAGTTGCTAGAGCTCGCATCAGATATCACTCTGAAGAACCTCTTCAATGGTGGAATGATGAACCTAGTCGGCTTTTGGACTCGTGGTGACGAATACAGTGAACTTTCTAGAAAAGCCATAATGTTTTGGTTGCCGTTTGCTAGCACGGAGCTTGTTGAACGTGCGTTTTCTTCGTATACTTATATAAAAAATAAATATAGAAGAAAATTAGATGCAGATCCGGATTTGAGATTATATCTATCCTCTTTTGAGCCTAATTTTTCAAAACCATTTAACTCAATACATTCCCAAATATCACATTAATTTTTCATTTTTCCAATCTTTGTGTTAATTTGTTTGCTTACTTCAAAAATAAAAAAAACTATATAATGAAAAAATAGACCATTTATTTTAATTCAACATATACCTTTTTTGGAGAAATTTTCGGAATCTGTAATGGGTGAAAAAAATTAGGGGAGGGGGGGGGGGGGGTTGGAGGATTTGGGGTAGGGGGTACGCGGAAAGGAACCAAGCCAGCTGGGGGTACGCAGTCTGAAAAAGGTTGGGAACCACTGACTTAGAGTAAACAGGAAAATATGTTTGAAAATTTGACATTAAAATCGTAATTTCTTGCTTATTCTAATTGCATTTAATTTTTTCGATGTGTGACATCATTGTTAGATTAATAAATTTTAATATTTTCCACCTCAAGTTTGATAAAAGCCCAAATATGGCATTCATTTATTGTTAATAGATCAAAGAAAGCATTTAAATATCAACATACTATGTTGGGTTCTCAAACTTAACTTTTTCTGTTTCTTACTTTTACATTTAATTGTATAACAGTTTCAAATAGTCACAATACATATTTCCTTTGTTTATATAAGAGACTCAAATATGCCCATTATCTATGATGAAAGAATTTATTTTCGTGAGATGAGTTGTATTTATCATTTTCCTGTTTTGTTAACACACATAGCTGCTTGTAGAAATGGACAAACAATTAAACAAAGATTGCTTTGTGACATGGATGTTACAAGTATCAAAATATGACAAAACAATATTTCTGTCAAATAAAAATTATGTTATCATGCTATAAATTAATGCTGACTAAAGTACTAATTTGAAAATTATGTTAAATAGAATAGTTAATTATGGCCTGAGGATAGGTAAATATTTTTGTCATAGATATTCTCATTTATTGATAAAATATTTTTCACTCGGTACACAACATGTAAGAGATTAGCTACAAACTTTAACATCCTAACTAAAAATAATCCTTTTTTAAACACACAATGGTTTTCCGGGTAGAAAAACGCTAAATACTCAAGTAAATTTGTCATAAAACCTTAAACATGACTATATAGCATTAATTTTAAACTTCATAATAATATAGAATATTTTAAACATAGGTGCACTTCGAATTTTAAGAAGTACTTTCTCACCACTACTATTTGTAATGGTAATGGAAATGGCCATGGATAAAGTGGCTGCATATAACCTGAAAAGGTAGTAAGGCATGGTGCTAAAGATATATATATATATATATATATAAGTGGCAAGTAAACTCCCTAATGTTTTTTTTTTAGAATGTTTTCTAAAATGATCCCTAATGTTTGCTGATGAATTGATGGAATGGTGGGAGAAGGAAGAGGAAGTACAGGAACATCTATAGGAGTGGAATGAAGAAGTGAAAGAATGTGGAATGCTATTTAGCACACAACAAAGTGTAAAGTGTTGGTAACTACAAGGATCAGGATAAGGCCTGGTAAAGTTCTAAATATAGATGCAATAGAGCTGAGAAAAGTACAGAGTGTAAATTATTAAGGAAGTGTGCTTAAGACAAAGGATGGGAGAGGAGAGGATTTAATAAAAAGAGGGCAGCCGGGAGAGTTGTCCTAGAGGTGTGTTAGAGACCTGCTATGGAGAGGAGAAGTGCCCTTGAAGTGTAAGAAGTGTTTTATAGTGTGTAATTTTACCCAGAGTCACATATGCAGCAGAAGCATGGTCATTGAATGTAAGAGAGAATAGGATTAATAATAAAGTTCTCTGAGACATAATGGGGGTACAGGAAGTACATGAAATAGAGAAAGCAAGGCTGAGATGGTATTGTCATGTAATGAGGATGGAAAAGTAGAAAATACCAACGGGAATGATTGATGAAGTATGTAGGGGAAAGACCATAAGAAAGATATGGGCGGAGTAGATAGCAGAAAGTTTCAACTGAGAGGCAGAAAAAAGGTGGAAGGATAGAGAGTGATGGAGGCATTTCACCAAACTGACCTAGCCACAGGCTGAAAACAGATGATGTAGATGATGAAGATGATGACAACAATGACGTAGGAATTTATCAACATTTAAAATATAATATCATGTATGTGGAATTATTTTAATTGGTTAAATGGTATACAAAATCACTACTGAACTGAAGAAAAATATGACAAACTTGACTTCTTTTTTTGGCACAATTTAATGTTTTTTTTATAATAATGTAGCGCTAAGTAATGATTGAAAAAATATATCCTGGAGATAAGAGCTTTTGTGAATAAATTTCTTCAAAACTCTTTTAATTTTATGTGTGATTATTGCAGCTTAGCTGAAACTCACTGACAAAAATATTACAATTTTATAATATAGAAACATTGGAATGTGGATAGAAGGGGAAAGGCCTACATACACATACCATAAATATATAGGCCCACCAGTTTTATATTTATACTTGCTTTGCTCGTAGTGCATTTTCTTTGCAAGTGGATGTAAACTAATGTAATTCTAGAGCCTTTTTTTTATAGGTCTTACCATTTAGCCACAAGATACCCCCAAAGAAAGGTCTGCACTGGCTTTAAAGCTGCTCCGCCATTTTGAATTTTTTTCAAGGTTTAAAAATCAAATTTTTTGGAATTTTCCCATCATTTACAGGCTAGAAGCTATAAGTTTACCAAATTTCAAGTTGTTAGCTCATCTGGAAGGGGGTAAAAATTAAATGTCAGCGAGTGAGTCAGCCATGTGGCTTTATAGTAGTATAATATATATTTGTATGCATATAAAAATATAATAAAACCATTAAAAACTCATCTCATGACAGATTAACCAAGATTTCAGACACACAAATTATGCCTGAACTTAGAAATTGCATAAAAGTGCATCTTCATCCATTCTTCTAAAAGTGAAATTGGCCTCAATGAAATAGTTTTTTTAATTTTAAATAGTTATATTTTAATTTCAATGTATTTTTGAAAGTCTGATAAAATGGTTATCATTGTTCTTGATTCCTCCGGTTTTTCCTATAAAAATTACATAAAACTAATCACACCATGATGTGATGCCTGGTTTAAGTTGTTACCATAATCATCATTAACTGTTTCTAGCCTGTGGCCGGGTCATTTTAATAAATTGCCTCCATCTTCCTCTTTCCTTCCACCATTCTTCATCCTATAATTAATTCCATTCTTCTCCTCTCACTTGCATACTTTGTATGCTTCTCCCTTCTCTTTCATGGGTATTCTCTCCTTTTCCATCCTCCTTACATGACCATACCATCATCATGTATCATCTACTAAAGTTATGTAATCTGTGAGGTGAGATGTTTTCTTATCAACACAAGTTGTATTTTAACTTAGGTTTCTTCCTCCCTAAGAAAGGTTTCACATGGGGATAAGTGTATTTCGATACTTGAATTGAAGATACCAAGATATGTAATTGTATGGTCGATACAGAATAGAGCGATCCAAATAGAATGGGCGTGCTTTTCTCTTGAGTCAATCACTAGCTTTGCAATCTAGCTCTTGTTTTGAAAGATGTTTTCTTTCTTTTTCAAATAGACTGTGACAACACAGCTGTAAAAAAAATGTCAGGAAGAAACCAAAAAGTTAATAGTGGATTAATTCTATCATTAGTTTTCGTTAAAAAAGAGGAACTTTCGAAGTACTTAATTGTGACCTTCATATATTGGACAATATAATGCTAAGTAAAAGATATAAATAATAAGATCATGTAGAGCACCTTATGAACTTGGTGTGATACAGTATCATATGTGTGACTGTTTCAATAGCCGGCCTAAATACTGCTAAATTCACGGGTGGATGAGATCTCAGGGATACTTGATTGCAAATCGTGATACAGAATCCAATATGTAGCACTGTATCTAAGGCTTCTCTTTCTCAAATGCTGTATAGGTATCCTCGATTCAAGTATCATGATACATGTATCCCTGTGTGAAACAACTCTGAGGGCCAATTTCATATGCAAAACTGGCCCATTCCATTAAAGTTTAGTTAGGTGTTGCCTTGTATTAAGTATAGTGCCACACTTGAGTCATGCTAGGAAGACTATGAAACACAGGCCCTCAATTCTAACAAGTGTGATGAAACTCCTGTTGAGCCATATTTTTATGAAAAATCAATTGTATTTGGTTTTGTAACTTGATCAAAGATTCTTGGAAACTTATTTATTGCTACCATATTTAATTCTAAAAAGTACCTGTGAGATGAAAGACTTTTTTAGAAGTTCCTGATCCACTATTAACCTAACATTTCTCCCCTTTCTTTGAAAAACATTTTGATTTTACTTATTCATTAATGCCATAACTTTGCTTTGGGATTGTTTTACATGATCTTAGAAACATGTATGCATTTTTATTGGTCAGAATATCATAATACATACATTCTTATTTAAATGCTCCCAGTTTTGGAATGTTTGCTTGTATCCATAATTAGTACTAGCATTTTTTGATGTTTCAATACTTGATTTACATTCTAAAACTAAAGCATGTAAATAATGTTATATTGTGATTTTGGTAGTAGGGTTGATTTCAAGTCATAAAGTGCATCAACCCTGGGTAGATCCTAAAAATTAAATTTCATTGTTTTTATAAATAACTTAATTAATATTTTAACTTTATGCCCTTCACATGATTAGCTTTATTTGGTTTTATTGAGGAACAGTGTTGCATCCACAGGGGGTGGAGGAATCTGAGAGGGCTCAAGCTCTTCCCCCTACCCCACCCCACCCTGCAAAAAAAAAACTAAACGAAAACCTTTATTAAAGCACTGACATGTCTGTATGTTATTATTTTGGAAAGTGATTTTTGAAACAATTTATTTGTAAATAGGCATAGTTGAAATTGTGAATTTGTTGATCTTTTACTTTTAGTTTGTTCTTTAGTTAGCAATATTTCAATAAGTTGGATTTCTAGTCTATTCATACATAGTTTTCATTAACATTTGTGTTTTTTTATATGTAATTCCTCCCTCAAGTAGAGTTTAAAATAACCCCATCTTTCCCCCCACCCAAACCATAAATCTGGGTGCGCCACTGAGTTGGAATGAAAAATATGCATGTTCTTATATTTGAGTTAGGCAGTAAAAAAAATTCTCTCTTTAATGTGACAACCTTAAACTGTATTGAATTGGTTCTTCGAAATTTTTTAGCTACACATTGTGTTATTATTACCATTTTCCCTTGGAATTATTAAAACTTCTTTGAGAATTATACGTCCTAATTTTGCTGCTTCTTCCTCAGGACTTTATTTTTAAGCTTACATTGTTATAGTTTTCATATTGAATCACCAAAATCACTTAGTATGGTATAGAAGTCTATTTTGTATATTTTTATTGCAAGATATCTTACCCACATAATTCTACTAATTATCTATATTATGTTAACTATCATTATTAGCATTAACAGTTTTGTGGAGGTAGTTAAACGTAACTGTTATTAAAAGATAGACACCATATGCTAGTAATGATGAGATCAATCAGCTTTTATCGAATAATTTAAGACCTAATTAAAAGAAAAATAGTTTCACTGTTATCTCACAGTGCAGATTTTGTTTCAGAAACCAGATAGCCTGTGCAAGTTGTACGACATGGATGAGTCCCACGAGCGTCGTATGTGGTTGGACAAGCTTTTGCAGTTTATGGATGAGCGCGGGACTCCCATATCCGCCTGCCCCACCATCTCCAAGAACCCCCTCGATCTCTTTCGCCTCTATTTGTATGTGAAGGAGAGAGGGGGCTTCATGGAGGTATGCAAGGTGCAGTGTTTAGTTCCATAGTAGGCTTAGTCTAGTCTTAGTTCAGCCTCCTAGTTTAGTCAAGTGGCTCCTGTCCAACAACACATTTATTGCAACTCTTTAATTTTACGTCATTTACAATCTTATTCTGTGTAAAGAGCCAAGTCTTATACCATTTGTGATTAAACCTTTTTTAAATGGCTCTAAAAGCTTTATTTGGTGAGACTTGGCTCATATTTGTGAATTATTGGATATGTGCCATTTTACCATATTAATCTAAATCAAAAATGACCCTGAACTAGTTGTAATTTACTTTATACACTCAATATATGTATAATTGTAGATCTACAACACTTTATTGTTGTGATTTACTGTTAATTTTGACCATTTTATAAACAATTAAAGATGGCTCATAAAAATATTTGTTTCTCTGAACCTAACAAGAAATTCTAATATTCAAAATTGTAGTAGTTTTGAATGTTGTGGTGACTAATGTATTCTTGCTTTCCTTGGGTCTGAATTTAAGTGGCTTGGGCAAGTTTTTATATGATAACACATGATTAACAATTTTAATTGTGACACACTAACAAAAGGGGCTTCACCTAAATCCTTGCCTAGTTTTTCTAACTTATGTTTCACTATTCCATATTTTATAGAAACTCCACAAAAAAAAACTTGACTCTATTAATAACTTTTATTGTTTCCCCTCATTTTTGTTGAGCCACAATAAGTTGATTCATATAAGGCTTTCCTAAATCTAATGGGGTACGCTCCATAATATTTACTTTGAATTTCAACATATCTTTTCAAAGGCATGTTTGGTCTAAGACTGATCTGAAAATTACTCTGTTAAAATTATTTGATAGATATGTCATAGGCGAATTCGAAATTCTGGCTTATTGCAATGAACCAGGCTAATTGGAAAATTATTATTATTATTATTATTATTAGCACCGCGCCTTACTACCCGTTCGGGTTATACGCACAATTGGAAAATAATATTATATTTTGCTTATCAGCCTATAGCTTTTAGTCTTATTGCAATGACCCCATACAGCTTTAGTCTATTAAGGAAATGCACCTTTGTTCGCTAAATCAGCCAAGTTAATTCCAGGCTTATTGCATTACGCCCAAGATAGTGAAGGCTGATTAAAATGTCTACAGCAGAGATTCCCAAACTGTGGTGCGTACAATTATTCCCGATGATATTCCATGAGAAGCCAAAACAAATTAAAGTCGTAAAAAAAATGGCTTCATAAAATCTAATATATTACAACCCAGTCTAACTTAAATGAAAACAGATTCAATCAGTTGTTGTAGGGGTGGCAACACTTATTCAAGCTCAGACAGACGGCGCAGCAGCACAATTTTGTACCAAACACGCAAATGGTGTTTCCTACAGAATATTACATTTTTCTTCTTCAGCATGTACTTAAATTAACTTACTAAGTTCATACGATTGCAGGGTTTGATTAAACATTTCAAGTTCAAGCAATTTTTAGAAAACAAGTAACAAGCGTTTATAAATAAGTCAGGGTTATTGAAAAATAATAATACAGATACAAATGTAATAGTTACCTTTCTTTTACAGAAGAAAAATACACGTTTACAAGTGCACTAGGAGATTTACCATTGTCAATTCAAACTTTACACGTAACACTTTTTTACTTATTTCCACACGGTAAACTGCTGTGGCATTTTGATGCACACATTTGGTTTGCCCTCTTACAGGCACACTTTTTCATTTGGCAGTGTTTTTTTTTGAGACTTGCAACTGGCATATCCCTGGCCCCAAAAATTTTATCCCTTACTCATAGCTTCACGAACAGTTAACATATTTTTCTGAGATGTCTTCAAGAATTTGTGTGCCAGAAATCTAGAAGTCACTTCTATTATATTGGGTTATAAAATATTTATTAGATTTTATGAGGCCATTTTTTTACAATTTCAATTTGCTTGTTTTGTTTGGCTTCTCATGGCATACCATCGGGAATAATTGTACGTACCACAGTTTGGTCTGCTGTAGACTTTTTAATAAGCCTTCACTATCTTGAGCATATTGCTTTAAGCCTGGAATCAACTAGGCTGATTGAGCAAACAAAGGTGTATTTCCTTACTAGCCTAAATCTGTGTGGGCTCATGCAATAAACCTAATAAAAAAAAAATTAATGCTGATATGCAAATATAATATTACTTTCCAATTAGCCTGGTTCATTATAAATTTATGGCGCCTTTTGCAACAAGCCGAATTTTCCAATTCGCCTATGACACATATATTTATTTTTTTGCATGATTTCACACTTCCTCCTAGTTCCAAGCATTTGTCAATCAAATTCTTCTTGTAGACTACAACATTTCAATCATTGGTGTTTAAAAGGCATTGACACAAAGCTAATACTTAGCAATGTTTTTTACATATCTAGTACATTCACTTTGTATAGCTATTAAACTTAAATACATATTGAATTAATGTAAATCAGGGGGAAAGCCACAATTGGGTAATGGGGATACTCCCTACAGTGGCTACCACAGTATCATTATGGCTATCAATAAATTAATTAGGATTAGAATTCTTAAATACTCAACTTTCAAATACTCATTTGATAATATATTCCTATGATTTTTCATAGACTTCCCACTGTTATTTAGAATAAACTAAATACACTACTACATTCTTACTTGGTTAGTGTTTTCAGAGACATCAAATTATATACATACTGACAAATAGTGAAATTTTATTTTCTACTACTATTTGTTAACAATGGCATATACACACGAATGGTTTTAACTATAGTTTTTCATTTGTCTCTAAGTGATGTGTAGTAGCAGTTAAAAAATGTGTATACAAAATTAGATATTTTGAGTTTTGTTTACAGTGTTTTCAATTATATCATTGTCATTACTTGTGACTTTTCTATATTTTATGCAGAGACGATCTAGTGGACTTGGTGAGTAGGCTGCTACTCTGCCCGGTATACCGTGAATGCTCAAATGTTTTTGTCGCTTCTGTTTCCTGGTGGCATTGAAAGTGTCCTGGGTGTGTGGTTTAGTCCTTCCAACTCTGCCATATAATTTACACTTATTGCTGAGAATTCATAAGTAACTTTCAGCTAATTGATTCATACTGGTTATTCAATTATCTTCAAAGTAAATTCCAGGAGTGTTCCTCTTTTAAAAAAACCCTTCACCCAGATTATATGAGAAGGGTCGACTACCAAAACAAATTCTTTCTGATTAACATGTATGCTTATTAACTTTACCTAGGTAAAAACAGAGACAAACAAGTCGAGAAAGGGCTGTTTACCCTTAGCTGTGACTTTAATTCTACTACAAGCAATGCTCACTTTGACCGTCTTTCATGCTTCCATTCACCTTGTAATTTTGACTAATGATAGGCCCTAACATCAGTATCTATATTTGTTAAATCTTAAATAACCACTTAATGAATGGGACACTAAATTATTAATACTAAGGAATTGCCACAGTTAAAGTAAACTAGATTAAAATTAACATTACTATTGATAAAATAATTTAGCTGATTAGCTAAAAGTTGTAAGCGTCACTCAAAACTAAACTGCCAGTGACAGAGAGATTGGGGTTTGAATCCCATCAACTGAGGGTGTTTTTTCCCAAAGTCTTTTCCTTTCCCTCCACACAAATGTGGGTAAATTTACTCCAAACTCAACCTTATTCCTAACTAATTAGTGTAGTTAGTACATAAGCGTATAACTTGGACAGGTAGTGAAGCGTGATGCAAAAAAAACTTAACACTTAAACTCATAGTATTTATGTAAATCACAATTGTTGGTTAAAGTCTACTTGCCAACTAACTGCTTTGAATCCACTTGGCTGGTTCCGACAAGTATCCAAACCACTCTGGTCTTATTGTCCAAGTAACTGACTGATTTCTCAGACATAGGCAAATACTGACCATCTAGACATGGAACTTGCACAATCACACAAACTGAACATTTCTGAGCAACGTCACACTTTTATTGTCTGACATCATAATAAAAGAAACTTGATCCTCGGAAGCACAGAGTACACTTCTATACTCTTACATTCAAACTAAATTCACTAAACTATCTAGCAAATAAATTTCTTTTCCTTTGATCCATTTGTAAAAATAAAAATGTTCTCTTTTTCGCATAGATAAGTAGTCTGCAGTTTATTCACAGTCTTTATCATATCTTTAATTTCTGGAGATACTCGGATATTGATGAATGTTTCTTTATGTCTTCTGAAGTTTTTAATTTGCATATATCAAACGTTAGTAAATCCAGTTTCATTTTGTAAGAAAAGAAAATTGGGCCGAGAATTGATTTAGGCCCAGTCAAAATTTAGACACACAATGAAAACAAACAGTTAAATTGTAAATTATAATTATCTTTCCAACTTAGAAAATCTTAAAAAATTATTTAATTTTGATATCTATTTTGAATAGGCCTTTGTATTTGTATTATGAACTAACTGAAGATAAAATTAGCCTTAGTTCCAAACTATTAGAATATTAGATTTAAGTCTCTTCTTTCTTGAATTTTTAAAATTGTATCTTTAAAAAAAGAAAGATCTCATTTTGGATTTGGATTAATGTGGTTGATTATAGTTTTTTTTTTTAATATACATGAGGTAATTATGTATTTGAATGAATTATTATTGGATATTTATTGATATTTGGCATATTTTATCTTTATTCAACCATTTATTTCTGCTCGATTTTTATTTAGTTATAGATAATCCCTTTTATGTGAAGGAAAGAGTAAAGAGACAAATTTAAAAAAGTTTGCACAATGGCAAAGGAAAATTAATCTACCCTTAACACTGCTGCCACTGGACAGAGAGGTAATGGTCTCCTTTTAAAAATAATCTGTCATTACTGCCAAATCCATCAACCTAGGTTTCATACTATTGGAACTCTTCAGGAGGGAGTGTGAAAGCAACTTTTTGAAATAGGAAGCCAAAACAAAAATGTCGGGACACATATATAGGAACAAGTAAATTAGATTAATTATCATATAGTACTAGAGGGATTTGTATTGTAAAGGAAGTGAATATAACTCTCTGAAACCTTCTTTATTTTTGAAATATGTTATTTTACATTTAAGGTCTAGGAAACAATGATTGGATCAAAGAGGATAAAATAATCTCTATATCATAATTTACTTATATATACAACTTTAATATATACATACCTTGAAATTCTTAATTTTGAATCTGATTCTTTGAAAAAATTATGAACATAAGAGGAAATAAAAGTATAATAGAAAATACAAATAGTAACTAAATCTTAAAAATTCTTTCCTATAATCCATTCATTAAAACATTTAGACATTTGAGTGTTAAATTACTGGTCTGGGGTCTGGTTGTTAAGTTCATTCTATGATTATTATTGGTTCTGGACCACCAATAAGCGATATTCGAGCTCTAAAAAAATCTTAAAAATAAATCCAAGAATTTGAGTTTTGAATAAAAAAAATTTCTTGGCTCTTCGAATCTCAAATATCCTTAAGGATTCAAAGGGTGCGAGGTTCTCGTCCTTTTATATATATTCTAAAGCCTGATTTGAAGAAGAGGTTGGTGTTGCAATGTACTTTAAAAAGGATGAAGTATCTGAATATTTAATACCTAAAGGTTTTTAAACAAAACTCGTCACTAGTTGTTATTTATAAAAACCACCATAGATTTCTTGAATATTTATAACCCTTTCAATATTTAAGAAAGATTATTTGAAAATGCTTAGTTGCACTTAAAGAAATACTTGACTAATTTGGTTGGAAATTAAAAAAAATCATAACATAACAGTTAGTACTATATGTACAATGTACATAATTATCTTATATAAAATTTACCTGCAGAACTTACTGATCTTTTTTATCAAACAAATTCGCTTGCCCATGTTCTTGAAATATGCAACATTTTATAAATAAAAATGGGTTTAAGAAGAAGAAAATTTTATTTCATAAATTATACAATCAGACATTCTGTTGTAAGACATAGATATTGGTTCATTTCCACTTATAATACAAATAAAAATTAACTATTCAAGTGTATGAAGGTGTATTATGGAGATAATATACAGAAGCGGCCTGAGGTAAATTTTGCGCCCGGGCAGGATTGCTTATAACCGGGGCTGTTAGGATAAAATAAAAATATCCCCAAACATAAGAACTCTAAACATAATACAACCTGGACATGATATGATAATAATCTTTAAGCCAAACCTAGCAACTCCAAACCTAATGTAGCCTGGGTGTGATGGGAAAATAATCTGAAGAGAAACTCCACAAATGATAATTGTACTCCAAACATTTCTCAGGTTACATTAGATTTGGGGATTATTTTCCTATCACACCCATGTTATTATTGATTTATGAGTTAAGTTAGGGTTACCCCAAGAGATGACAAGCAAATAAGAAGTAGTGAGCACACAATTTGTTTCAGTGTGGACAACACAGAAAACGCCATCAAACAACCTTTGGTAGGCTTTGCACATGTTCACTAGGCACAAATTCGCATTCGCTTGTGCTTCAACTGTCACTTTTCAAATGAATCATCAGAAGATAACATATTTCTGTTTGCACCATCTCTGTTTTTTTTTTTCAGTGTGACCGGGTAAAACTTCATATGCCTGATTTCAGTGCAGTTCAGTTTCCTTATGGCTATGCGTGGCGCTTTAATTAACTCTATAATAGAGTGTACTCATGAAAAGACATTATGACAGAAGCTAGGGAATAGTCACAATCCACGATCAAGTTGTAACGTATTTCCTCCGTGTGTTTCACGCATCCCAAAAAATTCATTTACCCAAATTTGTTGATCTCTCATCTTCCTCCTTAAACATGGCCAGTGCACCCTCCACCAGACAAACCAAAGCCAACCCTACTTCTTCGTTATCTTCCCTACTCCTTTTTGTCTTTGTCTTGTTCCAAACTCTTTTAACCACACTGGCCCATAAACTAATCACATAAGCCCTGCAAACTAACAGATCAAGGCCACACTGAGTCTGATTTAGTGATGCTCTCACTTGTTATATCTATTATAACCACACCTGGCCAGTGTTGATCGCAAGCATATGTGAATGCTATCAAACACATGTGAACGTTCGGTTTGCTTTTGTTCTCTCCTGTGTAACCCTAGCTTTTAGTCTGGCTTAGAGATTATTTTCCTATCACACCCAGGCTACATTGGGTTAGGAGTAGAGATGAGCCCTCGAATCCTTCAAATCCCTTGAATTCTTAAGGATATTAGAGATTTTAGAATTTGAGAAAATTTCAGATTTGAGATGCAAATCCTTAGATATTTTGTTTTTATTGAAATTTGTTTTAGAGCTCTAATACTGCTTATTAGTGGTTCAGAACCAATTATAAATATAGGATGAACTTAACAACCAGGCCCCAGACCAGTAATTTAACACTTCATTGAATGTATGAATGTTAGATTTGATAGATTATATAATAAACAATGTTTACATTTAATTACTATTTGTATTTTCTATTAAATTTATATTTCCGCTTTTATGTTCATTATTATTCCAAGATTTTGATTTGTAAAGTAGTGGATTCGACCCAATTCTAGCTAGAAGCTGTGGGGTTTGGCTTAGAAATAATTTTCTTTTCATGCCTAGGTTAGGTTGGTGCTCTGTTTAGTGCACCACCCCCTCCTGACGTCCTCTTGAGGTCACACTCTGGGCAGCTGCCCCTGATAATGTACAATGAACACACACCATTGCCCTTATACGCCATTTAATATGCTCGTCTATTAAACAAATTTATTACTTAGCTATATTTTACTTTTTCAAAAAAAACTCAGTGTAAGCTTGATACACCAAATAAAAATTATTTACTTGTTGCATTTTATGGGCTAAGAATTTTATGTTCATCATTATAGAAATGATAATAAACACTATGCAAATTTCACAATTAATTTGTTCAACAACCTAATAAATTTCACAAAGAAATAATTATTCCCTTTTATGTTACCATCTGTTAATATTATGTACCGTATACAGTTATGGAATTTAATTATTGTAGATTGTAAAATCAAATCGTGGACAGCATCACGGATACGTGCGGTCATCTCGGAGACAGCCAAAACAAGACACATGTGGCCAGCTCGGAGGCTGCCGGGATAGTAACTTCGTGACAAGGGTACGATTAAGAACCTTGCATAACAGGATACTACATTCAAAACACAATATAATAACTCTCCGCGGCAAAACATCCGATCAATGTGGGAAAAACCTTTGTGGATAGGCAATGAAACTCCCAAAGAGGGACTGCAGCTAACTATGTACTTGTGCTTGCCAACACAAGCGTGACACTGCTTTGATTACAATCACTTTAGTAACACCAATTTAAATATGGCGTTAACAACAGTATTTTCTTGTTCTATAACTGAAAGAACTGTCCAACAAATGCATATAATAAAATAAATCAATAGACCACAAAATGAGAGGTTAAATATATATTCAAGATTTCACTTATCCTCGAATTTCAAACATCCCTCTCGATTTGAGGGAATCGAAAGACCTCTCTAACATAAGTCAAATTTAGTGCCTGAATAATTAGGTGATACCTAAGATATTCAAATCAAACTCTAAATGCAAAAAATCAGTTGAAATAGTTAGCTGGAAATCCTTTCATCCAAAAATTTATAGCAATCAAATATGAATTAAATGATGAACCGATCTGTAATTTTGCCAATTGTTATTGTGTTTAGTATTTGGTATTAAATGTTGGATCTTAGTGCTGCAACACAATCCCAAGCAAAATTTACCTCCACATTTGCTGGCGGTTTATGTATATTTGCTACACACACACCTCTGTGCACACTATCAACTCATTGTCTCATTGTGTTCACATATTGATAGAGTTTGTATTAGTTTATTGGTGTTTGAGTGTGTTTTTTTTATAGTAAACACTCTTAAATGTTGAAAAAATATTTAATGTGAAAATCTATTTTTTGGTGAATCAAAAAGAAAGCGAGAATTTAAAAAAAATATAATTAATTAAATTGGTTCTTGGAATAAACAGATGCACAATATGTAAATATCCATGTTGTAGATATTTTTCTGAGAATGCATTAGCAAAATTGCGTGGACAAAAAACATTCTGACTTAACATTTATTTTAAATTCTGTGAATAAAAATAATGAATTAGGGGGGAAATACCAAAGCATAGTTGTTCATAACTTTTTTTTTTTTAGCTTAACTTGTTATTACGTATAAATTTATCGCCACTTGATCTTTAACGTTGTCATTAAGCTGAATTAATAAGGCTGAACTTTTTAACAAGAAGCAAGGATGTTAATCAATATAATATCTTTTATTAATACTATTACTATTATTCACTTTAGCATGAGAAGTGTATTTAAATAATATTATTAATAATAATAACAATAACAATTATTATTTAACTCTCAAAAATGACCATTTATTAGTCGATTGAGAATAGTTGATTCCATATGGTGGGTAAAATAATGAGCCCAAACAACTGAATTGCCCTTGGCATTCAATTTTATGAATCAGGCTCAAGCCAAATTACCATAACATAGCTTTATACTGTCTTTGAGTGGCATCTGACATGCTTAAATTCCATGTTATCAGTTGTAAGAACATAATTTTACAGAAACAACTAATTAAATGTTAGGGGCATATAGAACTCACGAACAAACATAATCACTTAAATCTCATTAAATTGATCTACGAAAAGGGAAGGTAAAATGTTAATAATAAGTGCTGTTTGGTTGGTTGGTCGGTTAGTTGCTTACTAATGGCCAACATACTGTAGTTATTTCATTTGCCTTCATGCATCCCAAGAACGATTAGTTAAATTATTGCTCTTTAAGAGAACTGGGGTGGGTTAAATTATCTGTATCCATTGTAGAATCAAATTCTTTAGAAAATACACATTGAGGAGATGGATATAGTTTAAGTGTATAGAGGTTGGAAGCTAAGCATTTTTATGTAGCTAGAAAAGAGTGACAGCACATATTCTTGGTCCTCTGGGATGCATGTCTTGTCGTTGGTGATAATACTTCACATTTTATTTGTATTGTAACAGTTTTTTATTTTCATCTTGCTGCTTATGATGAAATCCACTGGAGAAGTACAGATTATTCAGGCTTTGAAGCTGTTTATTGGAGAGGAGTGTGTCCTATATTTTATTACTCATCGTAGCACTGGTTACCCCAACATTTGTTGCTGTTTAACACTGAGAATCATTGTTTTCAAAAGAAAGTTTTATGATAGAAATGTTTTTTTATATATATATATATATATTTAGTTTTACTATATTTTGGTCTGTTTCATGTTTCATAATTGGTTCTTCAAGCTCTTAAGAGTTTAATTTCTTTTTGGTTTGGAATACCCAATGAAAGGCCACTATGACTGCTTCACAGAAAATCTTATATGCCAGCTACAATGCAACTACTTCAGTGCTGAATACATTGGCCTGACTACAGGCACACTCAAATAACGATTAAATGGCCACCAATTTTACACCAACCACAACGACCCTGACAAACCATAGCTAAACATAAAATTAGAGTGCACTTTCTTCTCCATTCTTTTCTATCTGAATTTTCTTCAATGTTTGAAGAACTTATTAATTGTTTTACAGTTTTCAATGTATCTAGGTTGTTGATATTTTTTGCAAGTAGATTGGAGTCATAGGCAAGACAACCAAATTTCACCAGATGGGGGTAATTTTCTCTTAAAATTAGCCAAGCCAGTTTCATGCTACTTGCATTGTCAGTCACCACTGCTTGTACCTCTAAAGTACCAAATTTCAGTGCTTAGAATCTTAGCTATTTATTCACCTGTATGGTGTTACTTTTGGTTTCTACAACTTTTAGGAACACTATGCTGTGGAAAATATCACATTTATAAGGCAATTTCCATATATCTCTTTAAAAAGTAAAGGACAAATCAGCAGCGATTTTTGAGACCACCTTTTCTTGAATCATATCATATCCTTTGTCCAAAAGCGGAGTGAATAGATGGTAAAATGACAGTCGTTTATAATATGGTTGGAATAGTAGTGTTTTATCCCATATGGATTTTCTGTCAATGAAAGGGGTGCATCACTTGCCAGTGATTCAACAAATATTTTCTTTTATTCATTAGACAATTGTCTATGCAAATTGATAAACTTGATTGTCTAAAGAGCCTATAATTTACAGAGAAATTTGACTCACTTATGGAATCATATCCCCAACTTCCTCATCTGGAGGGACATGAACACTTTTAACCTTTCTGATACATAAGGTGCATCTTATGTTATTTCATGCACTCTGCAATATGTTTTTTCATCTTAGTCGCATTGTTTAAATATCCCTGTTCACGATACACACACATGCCTGCATATTTGTTTCTTCTCAAATTTCTTTAAAATGTTGCCATACTTTTTTTTTAACTATACAGAAGAAATAAAAATGCAAAATTAAAAGGATGAACTTTTAACTCTAAATTTATTACTCACCGAAACAAAAGCATAAAAGAAAAAACACAGACATTTAAATTATTGTATGAAAAGCCAACCACACAAAATAGAACACCTGATTCACACTGACATACATACATTTAGGGAAGAAGAAATGCTGGACGGAATTCGAGAAGGGAGCGTACAAATAAGTGTGGATGCCGGGAACTCTCGAGATGCGATGAGACAAGGAGAGTCAGTCCCCAGATGTATTATATACTATAAAATAATACATTGTGGTAATGCTGAGTAAGCACTAGAAGATGTGGCAAAATTATCAATTTTATATTATTATTTACAAATATTGTAGTGCCTCTCTCTCTCTGTTATTGCATTTATCATTTCTGACCAGATCATAACCATGTAAACCTATGTACTAAATTAGACAAATGACTGGTTTAAACCAGATCTCACAAGTATTGCATTAGAGGAAACATAAGAAAAAAAATGGCCTAAAACTCCAAGCAGTGACTTCACATTTGTGTGTGCTATTTGTGCTCGAGGATTTGATGTGAAAGCGACTTCAAGCAGAATAAATGTTGAGGGGGGAGCAAAGGAAGTAGGGAAAACTGTTAAGTACTTACCTTCTTCTCCTTTAGGCTTCTAAAAAAGAACTATTAAAACGTTGACACGCACAAAAGAAACGCAATTCTTAAACTATTGCTCTTAAACACACAAAAAGAAATTATATGAATAAAAATTAAAATCACAGAATATTGAAAGAAAATTAGATACTGGCATTAAAATATTACAATGAAAAGAAATAGGGTGTCAAAAAAATGCAAGAAAGACGGGAAAGAATGGTGCAGTTACCCAGCTGCACCAAATGGACATATAGCAATTAAAAGTGTTGAGAGGTGGTTTCAAGGGCTTTGGTCATCAGATTAAAATCATTTTAGAGTTTCTTTTATAACCATAATAATTTGTTTATTTACTAATAATACTTTTTTTATAATTAAATATTTTTTAATTTCGCCTATTTAGTACAATAGATTTAAATTAATCTTACAACGGTGTAAATTGTGAATTATTTTGCATCATTAATTCAAACCTCTCCTTTAATCCCTAATCTGAAATTTTCTGAATCTACTTAAGAATTCGAGGTCTCATAAATTTTAGTTAATATGCACCCGACTAAAGTTGATAAGCAATCATTTATGGCGTCCATTGCTACTATAGGTTTTTAGGAGCATACATTATTCCATACATGCAAATTGACTGTACTGGACTAAAAAAAAACAATAGATTTTTTAATATTTTTAACTTCAACTTATAACAACTAATATAAATAAATTTGCTGTAGGTTTTAGTGAACCTTACTCAAGACAACTTGAGCCCATTTTGATGAAAATTGTTTCATATTAATGTTTAGATATTGATATGTGTAACAAATTATTTAAAACTGTATCATAATTATTAATACATATTCATTCAAATATATTTGGTTATATCGATGGCAGTATTAAAATGAGACCAGTTTATTTATGTATATTGCCTACCGATAATTTTAAATACAAATTACCTCATGTGTATCTATGACTTGCTTGTTGGTAATTCAGCGAAGTTCCATGTTTATTCCAGGTGACTGCAGCCATGTTGTATCCATGGGTACCAGTTTCTCCAGCTCTAATTTTGTTCATCTTCTCACGGTGCTGATACCTCATTGTACATATATATATATATATATATATATTATTTCATTATTCTTATCTCTTAGTAGTTCTTTCTTCCACTTTCTGATATTGTAATTTTATAAAATATTATTTTTATAATCAAGTAGATTTTTGTAAGATCTGCTATTTAATTGTGGTACTTCAAAGCAAGTTTATTGAAAGTTGTGCCATATTTAAACTGATTGAAATATTGTATAACGAGTGATTGGTTTATTGAAATACATAAGTAAGTAATAAAATCTTCCTGCAAAATGATTACACCCTTTCTTCTTGAATTAAGCCACCCGATCCCCTATTATTGAACCGACTTAATCTTTCTTCTTTGACCTCTGCCCTATTTGCTCACTGCAGTCAGTTTACCCTGAAAATTAACGGGCATACCTTGGTTGATTACATAATGACATTATTTTACAGGGTTCATCTTGGTGAAATAGCAAGGCAAGCTTGCTTCTTACCTTTCAGGGTAAATAATAGCTAGATTGCATTCATGTTATCTTTTCAAAATGTGTTTGCTAAAAATAAGGCTGCACTCTCTTCTACTATTTATAAAGTCACTAATAAATAGCGAGTGAATTAAATTTAATTGGAGGCCCACAAAATGAAGTTAATAATTATGTGCCTTCAGGTAACCAAGAACAAGACCTGGAAAGACATCGCAGGACTGTTGGGAATTGGGGCATCGTCAAGCGCAGCATACACACTGAGGAAACACTACACTAAAAACCTGCTGGCATACGAGTGTCATTTTGACCGGGGAGGCATAGACCCGCAACCCATTATCAATCAAGTGGAGGCATCCTCAAAAAAGAAAGGGGCAAAAGCTACATCTGTGCCATCTCCAGGTAATACACTGAATTCACTATGCATTTATTTATGAGTTTGGTTTTCATACTGGTCTTCATTCATCCTCGCTCTTATTTGTTTAGTACTACTAATCATTCCAGTTTCACTTTAACCAAGGCCACTTTTTCACAATCAAGTACAGTAGGTCCCTATTCATATGCGGGGTTAGGTTTCAGAATCCGCTTTAATGCGAAACATAACCTTTTTTAACTTTAAAATGGTTACCTGGTGGTCTAGGGGTAAGGTGTTAGTCAGACTTTTGTACTGGGGGTCTGGGGTTCAATCCTCGGTCCTGGCACAGATTTATCTTCTTGCCAAACTCTTCCTTCACCTCTGCCAAGACATGTGTTAAGTCACAATTTGTGAATGTGTGGAATGCCAGGCCTCCACCGTGATTCGGATCCCACTTTAAACTGTAGGTCCTCCATTTCATCTTACAATAAATCACCCTACCATTACACATTAGCATAAGTGCGTACAACCTGAACGGGTAGTAAGACGTGGTGCTAATAATAATACATTTCAAATGCCTAAAAAATTCTAATAACATTAACACTATATCATATATAAAGTATGCACTAGATCATTCAGTTGTATGAAAACAATTGGAAACAATCAAATAAAAACTATCGAATGATCATTCAATAATTACTAGTTAAAATCATTTGATAGTGCCCATCACTACTGTAAACAGACTGAATTACTAACATAAAATGGAGACCAAAGCCATTCACTGCACACATCTTGCCGAAAAATTCAGAAGCTTACCTTCACAAGACCTAACCTTACAAGACCTACCTCATAATATAACTGTAATAGCACTATTTGTTCGTTCCTTTTATATGTTTCTATCCGACTCTCCTGTGCCATCTTCCAAATATAATAAAACTACCTCATAAAGTGAAAAGAGGTTTTTCTTATAGATGTATATTATGTATAAATATATGCATTCAATGTCCTTTTTCTTGTGTTTGTCCTTTATGTTATACCTTTTACATGTTCCTATCTGTGTGTCCTATCATTCTTTACAACTTTTTACTTTCAACCTTTTGTATTTTTTGGTTTCCTCTTTTAGGAAGTTGCGTTGCGCGTTTCACACTCCTTCCTGATGAGGTCCAATAGAATTAAACCTAGGTCGGGGGATTGGGCTGTGACGATCAATTTTATTTTAAGAGGCAACCATTACGTCTTTGTCCAATGGCAGCAATGTAAAGTGTGAACTGTGTTCTTCTTTTCATTGTAAAAGCTATATTGTGTTCGTTCCTTTTATTTGTTTCTATCCACCTTTCCTATACCGTCTTCCAAATATAATATAAAGCTTTGACATTAAAAATATTAAGTTAAAATACACATTTATGTTCAATTTTTGTCATTTTCTTTTTGCTGTTATGTGCATCACAAATTATTGATTACAGAACAAAATCTAAAATAATTAAATCACATGTTATGATAGTAATTTGACTTATCATCTTAGGACATATTATGTTAATCATATTTGTAATAAAACATATTTTTTCTCTGACATTAAACTTTTTTTTAATATTCTAACTTTTATTAGACTTCGCCTGGAATTGAAAAAGTGGACTTCGCACACCCTTAAATTTAAAATTATCTATTCATTGTGATACCCTTTATAAATAAACTCTTAAAAGAAAAAATACTTCAAAAGTCAAGTTTTGTTGACTTTTTTAAGCTATTTATAACAGATATATGCAGATTCATTTTGATACTGGTTTAAAAAAAAAAATTAAACGTGAATTCCTGCACCTACACCACATATTTTATCATTTGAATCATGTTTCACCTTTAGGTGATAGTTTTGATGAAAATTCTTATACTTAATATTTACGTTAAACCCATCTGGATCTATTTCTAAGAGAAGATCTAAACTGCAATAATAGAGTTCTGACTCACTTTATCAACATATCTGCATTTCCCAAGCATGCTTGTACAAACTTATGAGATTTCTCTCTAGCTTGCATTGACACTGTGGTCATTATTATTAAATTCAGAATTAATTTAATGTTATATATAAATAAATAAGTAAACAAATAGTATATTTCATGATTATTCATAATAAATAACTTCCTCTCTTGTGTAATATGTTTATTTTTAATGTCATTAACAACATTAACAATAATTAATGACATTGTCAAAGCTAATTTTGTCAATGATTTATGAGCTATATCAATCTATTTTTCACATATTCATGTAACAAGATCATCCAACACCTTAGCTCAGTTGTAGCTTGTCTGTCTACTTAGCTAAGAGTCTCGTGCTTGATTCCCGGCATGGCCGAAAAATTTATCTTTGGTGAAATGTAGGTTTACCTTTTCACAGTGATGAGTTATTGGCCGGGGAATGAATTTTGCGTCGGTCCTAGTCTTAAGTTATATTATAAGACATATGGAGCTACGACAGGCCTAGCAAGCCGATAGTGGAAAATTTATGGCTTGAATAAAAAACTAACCCAGGCCACAGCCTGGAAACAGTAATGGATTTAAAAATAATGTAACAAGATAATTTTTTTCTTTGTGGTCTAGGGTCATCCAATTCTCAAGACTCGTTTCCAACTGCGTCTACTGGTTCAATGGATGGTTACGGCTATGGATACCCACCTGGGAGTACACCCGACTACAACTCTCCTCCAATGCAGCGGCCAGCTACCCAAACTAACGCTCCTTCTCCTCATGCAGGTACATTTCATTTTATACTAGTTTTAAATTTTGTTAGATGATTCAAAATTGACTGTCCCAAAGGATTGTGATAGTCAATATAATATCTACTCAAAAGGTGCCACCTTGAAATTATTGCTTGGTTGTGCAGAGATTTTTAGCTACTTAATGCCTTTATGTTAACATCTAGTTAGTTGAAACTCTGTGTGTATTCTCATTTTTTTTAAAATCCAACCAGTTCTAACCTAAAACAAAACTTTTGAATAATTTATTTTAAATCAGGCCTTGTTAATGGTTTCCTTTATGTCTCCAGCAGGCAGCAACTCGATAACAAATAAACAAATATTTAATTTCTATGTTAGATGATTATTCAAAGGGATGCAATAACACATTCTTGATTCACAGCAAGGAAGTAAGTCACACCGGTTTAAGAGTAAACTAAAAATATTATTACTATGCGTCCGACCAATCTTTCAATTCACTTTAACTTGAAAGGGAAGAATTGTGAAATATTAATATTTTTAAGGACTCGTTATAAATGATAAAATGAAAAATAATTTTAATTTTTCAATTGACTTCCATATTTGATATTTTCCTCAAAAATCACTTAACAAGTTGGTCAACCTTTGTACATGTTGATAAACATCCCTATGTGCTTTGATATATGTGTAGTATATTATCATGCTACACCTTAAAAATATATTTTGTCTTACCTAAAAGTAGGATGTGACCAAACAAGAACTCTAGCTATAATTGAATATTTATTTTAATGGTCTCAATAAAGGTTTATTTTCAATGTTTAAAAGTGATAACCGGTTTTTATGGCCACACGATTAAAGGATGATATACAAAAAACTGGAAAATTAAGTGCAATAATTTCTTCATTTTGGAATTCACTTTCCTTTTCTACTGCCTACTACGTTTTCATGTATTGGCCATTGTTTTTGTCAATTATTCATTCCTTTTGTTCTTTTATCCTTAGTTTCTTACCCACAGGCACTCCTTGGGATCCTTTCGCCCTTTATCTGCAAACACCATTTGTCACGTCAATAAAAAAGAGGGGATAGAAAACTACCAAACCTCCTATCTCAAAGCAAAGAGGAAAGTTTGCTGCTAGCTCTCATATATCTTAAAATGTCCTGTAGTCTACCCATAAAAAAATATTGTATTTGTTAAAGGAAGGCTAAAGCTAAAGCTCTTTTTTCCTCAACTCTAGTGTACGCTGCAATTTCTCGCTTACCGAGACATCCCCTTAGGGGAAAATCAGATCACCACTCTATAACTATTTCTCTGAACTTTCCTCTTCTCATATAGATCTTCATTCACATATATTGCAATGTCACAAACTGTCCATTCAGTAGAAATGATATAGTCCCTCCTGGCATTGGATCACTTTATAATATTTACTCTTCATACTAAATGTAAAGCAGGGATAGTATTTTGTTCTATAGGTGGGTAAGATACCTGCCATGGAGAAGATATGTCCCCTTGAAGTGTAAGGATGTATTACTTTGTACCTATTGTCGCATATGCAGCAGAAACATGGACAATGAATGTAAGAGATACTAGGAAAATGGAGGCCATGGTAATGAAATTTGTGAGGAACATGTTAGCTGAAGTTATCCGAGAAAGAGTTGGGGTACAGGGAGTTCTTGAGATCGTGGAGGAAGCAAGACTGAGAGGGGCGTGTAATAGTAATGGAAAAAGAGAGGATGCAGAAGGAAATGTTGGAAATAAAGTATGTGGGAAAAAGACCGTAGGCTAAGAAAGAGAGGAGAGGAGCGATGACAAAAAGTGTTTTAAGTGAGAGGCCAAGAAGGGAAGAAATTATAGGAGCAATAGTGTTGGAAGGATAGAGAAAGTTGGAGGCATTTTACTAAACTGACCCGGCCACGGGCTGGGAACGATTGATGATGATTATGGTGATTATGATTATGATGACGACTAAATATAAAATATAGGGCAAATGCCGCCAAATGAATAAATTAAATTAAATATTGTAGGAGGATAGAAGGGCAAATGCCGCCAAACGACCAAATTAAATTAAATATTGTAATGAGGATAGAAGGGCAAAGCCGACACACTTGCCAGAAAATTGTAGGCCTCAAAGTTCACAATTAAAACACATAATAATGTAATTTTCGGGCTACATCAGTCCCCTTCTTCAGCAGAAGAGAGTAAAAAACAGACTAGATTATGGACGCATGGCTGTAGGTTGATCATTGTCACTTAAATTATGTTCTTCTCCAGTAATTGAAAGGGGATTGGTTGGCAGCCAATAATGGTTCCAACAAATACCTTTCTAATTGTATTTTGGGCGACATTACATTAATGTTTTGTGCATTGTCACTGACTACACTATATATCTGAGACTTTGAAATACCCCAGTCCTTGATAGTATCATTAAAAACTCTGAAATGTTCTGTGCATTGTGATACTCTGGAGTAAAGGGTATAACCTCCAAACAAAGATTTACATTAACAAAGTCTTTGCTAAAAGATTGGGACGTCAATGACCTATAGTCCTGTTTAGCTATAGACGGCCACATGTTGATTGTTAGACTAAGGTACTGAATATGGTTCAGCTGTTCCTTTGTTTTATTTTTCACTTCTTCATACATTTCTCCGACTTCTTTCAGTGAAAATGTAGTCCTATCTGGTAATTTATAGCAAGGTTCAATATAGCTGATTAAATTATTAAACCTGAAAAGAAAAGGATTTGTATGTAAATTATAAACATAAATATTGCCTTGTATTATTTTGCTGTTTGGCAAAATCATATATGTTTTAGATTAGGTAGGGTGAAATGTGACTATTCTAGGTACCTAGGCCTAAATGATTAAAACTAGAGATCCGGGAAACTTTTTGGTAAGTGTAAATATTTTAGTTGGCATAAAACAATAAATATTGAATGAAAAAAAATTAAGTTTATTGAGTTGGCTAAGTTATACCTTAGACTTACTGGCATCTTCCCCATACTTAAATGGCTGCAAATTATTATGGTATTGGATTTTATCGTGAAAGAATTGGTAATTATAGCCCTGTGATCGAGCGACAATTATTATGTTATTGAAATAATTGATCCGCGTTGAGCGTTGATTGCAGTGATACCGTTTAGTCAGCTGATAATTGCCCCGTGATCGAGCACTAATTAAAACTTAGGGTGTTGTGGGATAATTGGTATTTATACCTCGTGATTGAGTGACAATTATGTTGATACAGAATTATTATGATGTTTTAACTGAATAAATAAGACTATTAATGTTGCACACGATTTATTAGATTTATTTTATCTTTGGCACTGAAGATATAAGTTTATATTATACAGCTTAGTTGAACTAAGATTTCAGTTAGTGGCACTGTGAATTTTGGTCTTTGATTACAAAGTTCTTGTGTGGTGGTGTTCACTGTGTAGATTTATGTTCCTGGCACCCTCTTTATTCATACACACAAGCAGCTTATATGACCTGCCCCTTGCCCTTGGACCTCTTGTGACCAGTGTCAGAACCAACAAATCAAAAGCGACTATTATAAAAGTTAGCTTCCTATTGGTAGAGGGAGCTAGCGTCACTTGCTTTTTTGGTAAATACTGCAGAGTTGACTTTTGAAAGAAAAAATAAGTTTTAATTGTTCAATCCTTTGATGTTATTTCTGAAAAGCGCATGATTCTTCATGGATGAAGTATTGAAAGGATGGGTATTTTACATACAATATTTTAAAGAAAAATGCACTTTATCCATGACTTTTTTAATATATGAGAGGTGTCCAAATCAGTATGTTACAAAATCAAGGCAAATCATTTCTCCAATTCGCTTAGTTATCCATATGATTTTAGCTGAGAACCGTTGTATTAAGTTTTTTGTTCAAATAATTCCGTAATTGTTTTTTGATTAGCACATACTTTCATTTGAACACTACTCCCAATAATCGGCGTTGATGAAAAACTATGTGTAGAACCACAACTTGAGGCATCAGAATTTTCACCAGATATTATAGGCTTACTACCTTTTGAAATTTCACTTTGGTGAAACACGCTTAAATGTCTTGACAAATTAGAGGTTGTGAAGCCCCTTGAACTTGTGCCTTCATATGAAACTGTTTTTTTACAAAATGAGCACAGAGCTTTTGAGTTATAATTTGGATTTATCGCAGAATAATCCAACACACAACTGTTTTTAGTACTCTGAAACATATTTGGAAAAAAAAACTTCAATATGATAAAATAAATAATGTACGTGCAACGAAAGTCATTTATCGTGGGTTTTTTTATTGTAGAAATATTATAAAACTTATTTTAATTTATTTTTAACTATTAAATAAAATGTAAAATGTAAATATTAATATATATTAATTTATTTCATATTGAAATATGAGCGAAACAAATTCCCTGCCAGTGGAAAGTTTTGTACTTGCATTAAAAGGAAAATCCTCTGCCCTTCCCCCTCCCCCCCCCCCCCCCCCTATCCCCCATGGTGGATGTGTAGGTTTTTTCTCTGTTGAAGAATGTATGCCACTCTACCTACAAGTAATTTAAATAATTTTGAGAATGTCAAAAGCTTTAAAACAACAACTTTGTGCTTTTTTTATGTGTGGACCAACAAATGGCCTAATGTTTGAAAATAAAATTGCTTATTTTTATTGTTATTTTTAGTGAACATTGAAACCTCCTAATAGCAGACACCTTTTTAAACCTAGCCAATATTTTAATTTTGATCATGGCTCTCATTCCACGTGGTTTAAGGCATGGCTCTCCAACATTTTTTTGACTAGGAACACATTCCAGACTCTATTAAAGTACCAATATTTTTTTTTTAAATTAGTATTCATACTTAAACAAAGCCAATATCTGGTTTTGGATACTATAATTTTGATGGTTGAAAACCATATAGTCCAACAATATATGGTTCTTACACTCTCTCGCTGAAAACAAATCTGACGGGTACACGGACATACAGAAATGTCTCGGCAGGTGACACCGTATTGGTAGTCACTTCTCTAAGGTATCATTTTCGCAATATAATGAATTTCCAATGACAAGAAGGTTGTGGTTAGAACCTTTGCAGGGTGTAATTAAGCTGTATTCTTCAAAGGTATCCATCCCTCTCTTCCTCTACACAAATGTGAGTACATTACCTCCAAATTTTACCTTCCTCGCTCCTATCCGATTAGTGTAAATATGGGGATAGTCTTAAGACTAGTAGTAGTAAGATGGAATGCACACATACACACAAGAATATAAGCATATATTTAAATTAGATGATTATTTACTTATATTACTAAAAGTATTTTATGTTTAATTTCTCTATTAAAAAATCTGCATTATTTAGATATTGGATTTAAGTTCTGGTATGTTTAAGTTTGATCAACATTTTATGTTTCATTTGAAAATATTAGGAGCAACTGAAACATCAGTGTAGATGTAAATAATCATTATTACGATAGGTAAAATCGCATTGTTGTTGATACACACATCTTAGTGTGCTCGAATCTGGCTCAGGATTCCATCTTGACCTGTTAAACAAGGGTTGGCCCGTTTGGTGTAAATCCAGTCTAAGGCGTCAGCCTCGCGATAGACTGGATTGCAGATATGGAGAAACCAAAGTTTAGATCTTTGTCAGGTCCTGAGAATGGTTTTTCACATTATATTTCTCAATTTTTCCATCTTCACCCCATAGATTGTGCTATTAAATAAACCCTTGTGTTCAATAATGCATTAAAAATATGTATATTGGCAAGGTTGGTTTTTCTGCCTCCAGCTAAATGTTAGTATTTCCTTTAACTTAAATTTTACATTTAAAGTTGAAAATAATTATTTGTTAGACAGATTGTTTAAATAAATGAATAAAGCTAAACACACTCAAGATCAACAGTAATTAAAATTCATTTCTAAATCATCATTCATAAACCACAAGCACAGTTAATAATTTTTTAATCAACCCTTTCCTCTTTCCTTCAAATTAATGTGTAAAATTAAAATCATTACACCTATAATTTATTTGTAATATCTTCACTTGCTTGACACAAATCAGAATTCAATAGCGATTTGGACTATACTTATGGTGAAATCTGGATCATTCATCATGAGTATTGAAACATAACACTTTAATGAGGAATGTAATTATTATTGGTGTTAAAAATATATTTTGTCTAAATAAACAACTCACATCATTGTTTATCAGTCATTTATCAATGTTACTCTAATTTTTTTAAACTAGCCAACATATTTATTAATGATAATTTTAATATTCCTATTCCTCTCTTCTTTAGATTTTTCTATCAAGGTTACTATGGTGATCATCATAGTAATAATAATAATAATTTTATTAATACACATTTTGAAAAATAGGTCAGTCTTTAATCCATTTTATATATATTTATTTAAATGTTACCTTTTTTAATTTATCAAACACAAGTACTGAAGCAAGAGTCCCAAATTTATAGTAATAACTTTGACCACAAACCTTTTGACTGGAACTTGATGTTAACTAACATAAATGCTCAATATACATATGTACTATGTAATATACTGTATAATATACAGCCATTAGAATCATGCATGCAGTGCATGCAATTATATGCACGACTGGACAAAAATGTGTGCATGAAGACTTTAAATAAACACAAAATAAATTGACAAATACTATAAACAATTGATACATAAAAAATAACTTTGCAACCAAAACACATTTTTGTAGGTGTGCGCGAGTGGGTATTTTTCACTTTGAGTCGAGTTTGAATTGAGTTTCAACGGAAACTTTTTTTTTATGTAATATAGAGCATTATTTATTTGCACTAGAAATATTTCAAGTTTAATTTCTGTAATAGATCCATGCAGAAACCATAAATAAGTACAAATATAATTTTTTATAGTAAAACTTTGTTAACAAATTTATATTATTGTTATTTTTACAAATTTATAACTACACACATTGGGATTTTTAATTGTACTTTTTTTAAAACAGACAAAATAAGATATTGATAGACTCTCTTTGCTATGAAATAATATCTTAAAATTGAATCATATTAATCAAACTAGGAATTTTGAAGAAGAAAAAACATCAAAAATTTTAAGTACTCAAAATTTTTTAGTTTTGTAAAAATCTTCGCGTCTAAGCAGCTACTAAAACTCGATTCAAGCTCTAATCTTTTGAGTACTCGCACACCCCTACATTTATGTATTGAAAAAATTTCTATGAGTCTTTAATCTTAAATCTTAACTCGACACAATCTATGCCAAAGAATATTCAACCAAAGTTGTGTTTACATAAAAAAGAATTAAAAGATATTTGATTGTCATTGATTGAGTGATCATCATTGACAATCTTCCATCGTCAATACTTGTTTCATTCGATCTTGCCAGACAAGCCGAAAAATTCCTCACTATCACAAAATATGAGTCATGATAAATGAAATAATGAGTTGACACTTACCGGAAACATCTAAGGTATATGCTATTAAAGTGGGAGTGTTGGGGACGCAAGAATAGGTCTGTGTTTTTGCAGTACTATTTTATCAAAACTTTTTTTGGTCAAAAGAAATTAAATATTTCTTTAGTATAGACATAGAGTTTAATTTTCTTCAAACGTGATCTCAACAGTTCTTGAATATATGTAAAGAGTGTCCTGTAATCAATTACAAAGTTTTCTATTCATTTAAATAGTTTGTCATCTAATGCTGCTATGCTTAAAATAGATATTCATCTTCTGTTGATATCACCATGTGAAGAAAATTAAACCTTATGCTTCTATTACCTACTTTTGTAAATAATAAAAAAAGTTTGTTGCTATAAATCTGCAAAAACCTTGATCTTTTCTAGTGTCGTCTACATTTCCACCTTAATGTTCCTATAAAGTACAGTGAACAGTTTGTGTTTTTGTTTTGAAATTGTTCATACGGTAACATTATATAACTTGTGCATGAACAATTAAAATGAATACCTTGGATTATTGTATACTCTTTAAGGTGCGGTAGAAGGGAGCGCGAGTGATTATACAGTTTTTAGCGCATTACATTTTTTGGCCAAAATAAATAAAATATTTCTCCAGTACCAACATAGAGTTTAGTTTTCTGCACATGCTAATAGCAACAGATTTTGAATATCTGTGAAGGGTGTCCTAGAATTTTGTCAAAATAAATTAAATAAAGAGAAAAAGTTTTGACATAATTCCAAGACAGCCTTGACAGATGTTCAAGATCTGTTGATATTAGCATGTGCAGAAAACTAAACTCTGCATTGCTACTGGAGAAATATTTGATTTACTTTGATCAAAAAATTGTTATTCTATAAAAACTGTAAAAATACTTGCGCTCCCTTCGGCTGCACCTTAAACTAATTACTATTCTTAAGCTTCATTGCTAATATTACATTATCTCTAAATACTAGTAAATACTAGCCACTCTTTAATATCACCATGGTGAGCTTTGGATGTTAAAAATAAATAGTATGGCACACCTCACAGATTGTCTTTCTCACTCTCTTTTATCTTATGATAGGGACATTTGCTAAATACTTTTAAGATCTGTGAAATGAAAGAACATACTTTGTTGCAAAAACACTCCATTAGAGTGTATAACAACCAATTTTACATTTTAAAGACCTGCATAAAATATATATATTTTTTTTTATTTCTCAGAAATTATTGGATTTATAAAGATACATTTCAAATAAAAGATGTTTATTTTTAATAACAATACAACATTATACTGGTAAGCCATTTCATATCACAAATAGTTGCAGATATATGATTAAAAAAAAATTGGATATTTCTTCATATGTAAAGTACCCTCAAAGTAATTTTCATGCGAAAATGAGAGTTGTCATTTTGTTTATAATGTTAATAAAGCCTAGATAAGAATTTTAGTCAAAATCGTTAGAGTGGATTTTCTTTCTCTCTCTTTATGACCATCATTATTATTATTATTATTTATTATTATTAGCACCGCGTCTTACTACCCGTTCGGGTTATACGCACTTACGCTAATGTGTAATGGTAAGGTGATTGTGAGATGAAATGAAGGACCTACAGTTTAACGTGGAATCCGAACCACGGTGGAGGCCTGGCATTCCCCACATTCACAAGATGTCTTGTCAGAGGTGAAGGAAGGGTTTGGTAATCAGATAAATCTGTGCCGGGACCGAGGATTGAACCCCGGTCGCCAGCATAGAAGTCTGACACCTTACCCCTAGACCGCCAGGTCACCCTTTTTATGACCATCAATCAGTAAACTACTCTTAATCTTGGGGTTGAATATCTAATTCCAAAACTAGTTGGGGGAACCTTATCAAAACCCTAGACAAGTTTTAGCCTGATTGATAAAATGTTTTTTTCTCTAGGCTGAGAGACAATGGCATTGCAAAATCCAAATTTTCAGGTTCAGGGGGTCATGAAATGTAAACTTCCCCCCTCCCCCATCACAATATGTCTTTCTCTGAAGGGTTGAGAGAAAGTAAAAGTATTACTTTACTGCCATTGTTAGTACAGATGAAAGGAAAGTATAACAAATTGATTTGGTATTTTATTTATCTACATGGTGATAACACATTTACTACAAAAAAGTCTAGGACATACAACTAAATTTTTAAGAAATACCTTTTTTAATTCTTTGGGGAGCATGGAGAAAGATACAGGAAAGAGGGATAGGCACAAATTAAGGTACAATTAATTTGGTCATTACAATTTCTATATTTTTCTCTCTTTTTTTTTTTTCTTGGAAGGTGCTTTGTCAAAGATCAGGGGGTTGAGAAGTGTTGGCAGAGATTTCCCTTAAGAGGCAGCTAATTCACCAGTTGCATCATTGCATATACCAATATTTATTGAAGTTATGATTGGTAAAAATTACAGGTGAATCCTGCAAATTAGCCAGAAAACTTTAAGGCACACACATTAAAACTAAGTAATATCCTCTTCTGTTTGGTATGTTTATTGTTTCCAGCTATTCTGCAACTTTTTTCATGGCTTAGTACATTGATTGAGGAAGGGATTATAGTGAATACTATCAGCTGAAATGTGGGAGAGAGAAAAGGCTGTGTGTGGCATCCCTTCCTCAAACTATAGATTGTACAATGAGTTGCAATCTCTGATATAGAATGGAGGCACCAAATAGAAGTTGAACCTTTCATATGTAATGCTTTATGTAATCTCATGTCTCTAAACTTTTTCTCTAAACATTATTTAGGTTAAAGGCAAACTTGAAGATTGAATTATTATTACTATTATTTATTTTTTTACTTTTTAATATCACCTGTTTGGGATATACACTAACATTGAAATTAAGTTTGAATAGTTTGTCAAGTACAAACATATAATTTCATCTGCTATGAGGAATAACTTATTTATTTTACATCCATTATTGTTTCCAACCTGTAGCCTGGGTCATTTTTTTTTATTCAAGCCATATATTTTTCCGCTATCGGCTGGCTAGGCCTGACATATTTTCATATGCCCTATAATCTAACCAGGACAGGCACAACATTCAATCTCTGGCCATTAATTTAGCAATGTAAAAGGGTTTATCTATATTTCATGGACGATACATTTTTCAGCCATTCTGGGAATTAAACCCGGTGCCCTTAGCTCAGTAGGCAGACATGCTACCGACTGAGCTATGGTGTAGGAAGGAATTATTATTATTAAATACAGTCAAATCTCCCTCAACAAGATCACCCCAATAGCAAATTTATTTTTATATCTGATCCTGATAGATTCATTTTCCTTGGCAAAAAACATTGCTCTTATGTTGAAACCTCTTCCTAATAGCAAATATACACTAAAGGTTTTAAGGTAACTTTGAAAGATGTTTGAGTATTTTTATATATTAAAAAGAGAAGGTGCAGTTTGAAAGAAAATTCGCATCATTTATTTGCACCCAATAAAGAGCAGACACAGTAATTCATGTAATTTCAATAAATGTAAATGATAAATGATTGTAATGCCTCAGAATATATAGAGTTAACTGTATGTGTACTCTTATTACTGACTAACATATGGATTAAAATAGTGAAAATTTGTTATTTTTTTAAACTGAAATAAGCTAAATATATAAAATAAAAGTGTAGATATTTCTCTAGTTCCAAAGAGTTATTTTAACATTAACATAGTCCCTGATTCCAAAGACATCTTGTGTGTCTAATGTGATTTTTAAAACATATTTGAATGTGTATGACTGTTTTAATAGTTCAATGAAAGCTTTAAACTAATAATATAGACAAATACTTTAATTTAGTTATTAGCTTTAAAGGAAACAGCTAAGTTTTGTTTATATGTTATAATTATTCACAGTGAATGGTCTAAGAAACCATAAATTATGACGTTTGTGATGATGTCACCATAGTTATTGCCACTAATTTTCTCCTTGCATGGTGAATACTAAATTGGGACAAATAAATAAGGTAAATGGTGTAAAGGTGTGCCATTTTTATACTTGTGCTAATGCAGATTTGCATCCTTTAATGGATCCAAGCCCTAATCTTTATCATTTTAATCACTATGGTGGCCTTTAAATATTTCAATTTTGCCAGCTAATTTTAAGTAATATGGATCGTTGTCAAATTTACATAAATTACAACCCTTTTATTTATTAGTCTGTCCACACCAAAGTTATTGATGATATGTTAAATCACTCTATTTCCTTACACGGAATAATTAATTTTGTTCTTACTAACATTTACACTTTATTATAATAACCTTATCATAACTAGTGAAAGCAATACTCTTAACATATGACATTAAATGATGAGTTCTTTGATATTGCAACATCAATTATATGTTTTGACATCTTAAGCAGAAAGTATTGGTACATAGGCCTAACAATCCATACATATTCTAACTTCCCAAACAGCACCGCTAAACCTCAGGGTTAATATTTCTATTATAACACATTTTATTAAAAGTTATTTTATATGCTTTTGAATCTGAAGTTTGTTCTTGCTTGTGAAATATTTCACTCATTTATGTGATCCTCTCTTGTGTGTTAATTTCCACATTTCCACAAGAATAAATTGTTGGACAAAGAAAATATATATTATTAACAATTTATTATTTATTGCATTTTTAGATAAGGTGATATCTTTCGTGAATCATTTAGTGTTTGTCACAATAATACATCATTGAGTTTTCTTTCTTTTTTCTTCTTCCCATCCCCCTTTTATGAGTAAAATAAAATTTGAATAACAATGCTTGGCTCAAAACTTTGTACTTCGACTTCTTTGTGTTATTCATTTGTTTGACTTGAGAGTACTGAAACAAGATACATAAATGTTTCTTCAACAGTACATTGAATTAAAATTTTGTTTTAGTATGAGAAGAGTGTTACTAACTGATGTAGGTATAAGCCGTGGGGAGTTTTTGGGAAAGACTGCCATTATGAATGATACAGGAGACATAAAACTGTTGAACTGCAAATCAACTCCAAAGACCCAATGGAATTCTTGACCCTATTGCTTCCTATTTGTCATTCAGAAAATATCCATTGCTACTTTTGTGTAAACGGTTTTATTAAAGTTTTATGTTAACATGTACATTTTATCACAGACCGAAGAAGCAGTCACTGTATTAACCTAGATCATTAGCTTCATAAGTAGTTTTAGTTGCTGTACATACTTTATTTGTACGGTAGCAATCTAGATCCATTCGTGCACCTGGTTGTATCTAAACAAATACCTTTTAATTCTGTTTAGTTTTTATTCTTGCACATGCTTTTGCTAAGTTTCACCTATAGTTTGCTTTCTAACCATGACTAATGCCTTTTACTGAGGGTATTTATAAACTTTTGCTTGAGCTTTGAATTGAAACATTTGCCAAAGTATCGTAATTATTGGTTCACCCACTAACACCTAATCTGGGAGGCTTTTCAGTGAGACGAACAAATTATTTTGGAATATTTTATGTTTAAATGTTAGTACTGCAAGTAGACTATGTTTCTTTTAGCTGTGGCATTATAGTCAATTTTTTTTAACCAAAATAATATATATTTTAACACTGTTTTGAAGTTTAAAGTGAGCTAAATGAAATTGATTTTTGTCCTTTGTGACTTAAACTAACATCCTGTAGGTGAACTTTTAAAGAAACAGCCTGCTTTTGTAGTAATGGAATTTAGCAGTGAACATTTACCTACTAGGTGTGCCGAACCCAGGTGTGGGCGATAACATTAGCCTTTCCAACCCTTTTGACGACGTGGCGCCCGGTCACGCTCAGAGACCAGTCCCGGGGCCCAATTCGTATGGACCGTCTCGCCCCCAAGGTACGACCTGGCATTGCACTCCACCTGCCTGGCTTGTCTGTGTGTACGCTTTGTTAACACATTTGGTCTTTATTAATTTATTTTCGTATAGTTGGATGTCATTGTTTTGTGATTATATTTTTCTGCATGGCAAGAATAGTAATTGTGTCCAAAATATTGTCCTAGTAGCTCCCTGTAGTAATATGCAGCTTTAAAATATACATCAATTTGATTAGAAACCTTACTTTGCCCAGTTTAGTGCAGGTGCCTACTTTTTCCTTTTTTGAAAATTCTTTGTGTATTTGAAAAATATTTATTTATCAATATTTTAACATTTTTACAACTTTTGCTATCTTGGGCCGGCAATACTTTCCGCAAATAATTATTAATGCTCTTATATCTTTTATAAAACGATTACTTCAGAGCATTGACAATGATTAATAAGGTTAAAGAACAAATTTTCTTAATTTCAAAATAACCTAATACAATACTTTGAGCTCAACATTCAAATAGAGCTCTTTTTTTAGTACAATGCAATGGCTATACAGTGAAAAAAAAAGTTTTATAAGTGAAAAATAATTCACAAAGTAACACTCATTATCTGATTGCACTTAGGGACGGATTTCATTAAAGGAGCTTTATTTTCAAATTTAATTTTATAAATATTCTAGAAGCTGCAAACACACATCACTATAACTTTAAACTGTTTTTTTTTAATAACATTGTAATATATCAGCCCAGTTCATAAAGTAAGAAGATATTACCGAAATCAAATATTTTCTTGAAAAAAAAAAACTTGTTTCTCTGTATTCTCATTAAAGTGAAACTTTTTCCTTCATTTTATGTCCTTTTAACTATGGTATCTTATATACTATATTATATATATACATATTCATAAACACCTATGAATAGATTTTCCTTATCTTACTATAAATTACAAACTATGCCAATGAATATTAAAAATAGCCTGCTGGTGGTGAAACATCTTGTTTGGATAATGTTAGATTGAGGAACTTATATAAATGCTTATTTTGGCTCTGTCTTGTTTTTTTATATATATAAATTTGAAGCTACTAAAATCTACTAAATCTCCCTTGTTAATATGATCAAACTTGTCTAGTCTGGTGTACCAATGAAAGGAAAGTTGTGGCTCATTTCTAGACTGAAGTTTGTTTTTCTAAATTGTTCCCCATCTCTCCACACAAATACAGGTACATTTCCTCTAAATTATCCCTTCCTCATTCAGACACCAATAGTGTAAATTTGGATATCCTGGAGAGGTGTCTAGACAAGGTGCAATAAAAATAACACTGCGCACAATTTTGATTCTAATTATCATACATAATAGCAATGGCAAAATACTTCAGCCAGGGTCAAGTTTGATAGACTTCAGATGCTGGCTTAACATCTTTGAGAGAGGTGCAAAATTGAAGCCTCACTTCAATGATGTTTTCTGGTGTTAGCTATCAACACCAGTTTTGTGTAAATGGCAAAAACTATTATTTTTTAATTCATAGAATAAAAAAAGGTCTAAAATGTTTTTTTTTGTTTCTAATCCTCTTGTAATGGTAATTTTTTTCACTTGATTTTTTTTTACTATCGCTCTTTTAAAAAAAGTTTTCATAGTTGTTAAAAGTTATTGTTATCATCAACACATACATACATACATACATACCTTTTGTGTGGCAATATTAATATAGTTTTTAAAGCATCTAAAGCAATTAATTAGGACTACTTTTACTTCACCTTCGTTCGCATCATATGAAGATTGAGGTCCAATTTCATAGTCATGCTTAGTACTACTAAAGTGTGGTGTTATACTAAATACAAGACGACGTCTACCTAAACTGAAATGGAATGTGCCAGTTTCATATGTGAAATAGGCACATTAAGTCTGACTATGAAACTAGCCCTAAGTCTTAGATTGCATCTGGATTCAAACCAAAGTCTCTCAGGGGTGATTGGTCAAGAACAATACCTTAATGCTTATGCCTTCTTACAAAGATTGACCTTGTTGGTCTTGGAGTAAAGTGCTCGCTTTAGGATCCAATGTCCGTGGGTTCAAACCCATCCAGGGTCGACAAATTTTTCTTAAGTGATAAAAATCCATAGCACAATTTCCTGTCAGTCTCATGTTGATTGTGTTATGTAAAAGAAATCTGGAAGGTATATGAAAATACCTTTCTCGGAAAAATTGGTAGTCCCTTTTGCTCTCGCTCATAGAGATTCTCGTGTGCTGATATAATCGGTAGCTTCAGAAAGTGTGCTTTAAATACCTGGAAAAAAAAATCTTACAAAGAATTTCAAGTTTAAAATTAAAAGAACTACGATAACCATGTGTTTCATGCAGAAAAAGTTACTAATCATGAAACTAAATAGGCAGCATTTGATTGTGCCTACTAGGCATTTTATGACCAACTTTTCAACTTTTAATAAATCATGCTTTAAATTTTAGTTCTAGACCACTGTAGACCATTCTTTATGCCCCATCTCTATCAAACACACTATATTATGTTATAAATACTCCCCAACCTAAGACAGAACTTGCTTATGCAACTACAATTTGAATAACAATCGTGCCTAATATAATTGGCACAAAGTCTACTGGCATCACTTGATTCAACATGTTTGTCTAGATGACTGAAGACAACCTTTATGCAGTCTGTGCGCTAAGCATGAACGACTCTTTCAAAATGCTGTTAACTTTTGAATTCAGTATTATGTGTTTATTATTACATAATAAATGTTTGTAAATGCATATAATTGTGTTATATTTTATTTATTCGTCAATTTTGGTAGCTTATGGTTTGAAAAAGTTTCTTAGAACAAGACCATGTATATATAACATTGCTCCTATGGGAAATGAGGCTTCACCTTACAATAGATCGTTTGGCAACAATTGTTCGACAAACAATTATGTCATAAGATTGGGAGTCGATTGTATAAAGAATATCAAGAAGGAACCAAAACTTTCTAAAGATGCTTACTTTGGTGAAGTCTTAGTTTTTGAGGTCTCAGATACTAAAATCCTACACCAAATCTATTTACTATTCATGCATTGTAAAATTCAAGTGCAATTTCACTTCTAATAATCTTAAGTAAAGGCAAAACTATTTTTTGAAATAATCTTCTATTATATCAAAGCTTTTTACCGTGTCTATTTTGAATTTTTGAGCTATCTGTGATAATTCATATCTGAGCTGTTCAAAGACTACCCTTCAAAAATATTTTCATTTGACTATACAAAGCGTGATTGCTTCCTTATCTGTGGAGATGTGATGTATGGATGGGATACAAATTTAATTGTTTTTTGCACCATAATACCTTTCAGGTTCTCTAGCAGTTTATCCTTAGTTAGTACTTCGACAAACAATCTTACCTCCATACCATTAATATAACACTTAATCATTACAAAAAAAGAAATTTGAGCCCAGTTCCCATTTTATACTCTTTTGGGCTTCACTGAAAACCAAATCTGGGACCCTTCACCACTCTTCAGTAAGCATGTGCTTTATTTGCTAAAAAAAAGTTACTAGACAAGTTTAATCAAAGGCAAGCAATTGCAAAGAAGAGTTTAACATATTGTAAGTTATCAGTTTTATCTTTAATAATTCAAATTCTGCTATCCATTAGTGCAGTAGCCTGCCAATATAGACTATTATCCTTCATAAGATATAAATGCTGATTTGCATTGATGTCAGAACATGGGATTGAATGGGTCCAGGGATTTTTGTCTTGTTAAGTTCTTCCTAATAAATGTTCTTTTTTCAAGAGGGGTATCTTAATGAAAATCACATATTGATTTATTATAGTTTTTATGTATAAAATATTGAGGGGGGTTGGGATTTTTTTGTTTAAAAAACATAGTAAACAAAAGCATATAACCCTTCTTGAGTAAATGAATCTTATTATATATACTTCATTTTCTTACACAGTAAATTGTCTAAACAGTTTTTAGCTCATTGGCTTACAACCTTTTGCAGGCTATGAACCAACCCAATTCTTGTGTTTTGAGACCATTTCACTGAATCTTAATCTTAATAACTCTGGGCTATCCACATTTAACTACACTTGTGGGGTAAGTAGAATTATAGAGAAAATATACCTTTATTTGAATTGAAGATGAAGGGTAAAACCGTTTAGGAAATATGCCCCTAGAATTCCGACCTCATCATCAACAACACAAACCAAAAGAGCATGACACAGGCCCTACCACCTCCACTCTGATGCCTGACTTAATAATAATTGTTATAAATAGCTTATCTAGTGATTATATGAATATGACTTAAGATGTCACAAAAGAGAATCAACAAGCCTGACATATTTTGGAAGCTATGCTAGCAACGCCACTCACCCAAAAACGAGACTCCTACATTAAACTAAGTCAATAAGCACTGTGTCAGAGTTGAATAGCCTAAAAAATCTAAGCAGTATCTTAGCAGTTGGTTTTTAGCATAATAATAGCCTACATTTCTATTTGAATTATACACCTTCCTATGATCATTATTCTCAAAAGTTCATTGCCACACTTAAAAAGGTGTGCCACCTATCCCTATTTTGACCTAGTTTTATTTAGTCTACTTAATTACTCGTATTTCTTTCAGGTCCATTCTAATGTTATCCTCTCACCTGCCTCTTGGTCTTAATAATGGTATCTTCCCATTGGGTTTACCAGTCAATACCCTGAACACTGTTCTAGTTTCTCCCATTCATGTTGCATGTCTTGCCCACCGTAACTACTATACTTGATTATCCTATGATTATAATAATTACGTAAAAAAGTAGACAAATAGCTATAACCTTCACAATCATTGTGTCCCATTTGATCCTAGGTTGGAAACCATTGTTTTATCCACACACCGCCTCCCTCCACCATATCTCATGGGTTATATGAATGAATTAACTGTGGTAATGTGTCAGATGAAGACTGTTAAACATATAAGAAGTGTACCCACATTTGCATGAATGGAGAGTGGAAAATCGCTCAACCATTTAGGGAAAAAACCCTCAGTAAACTTGACCGGGATTTGACCACCAAAGCGGGTCCATTAGTATTATTAAATGAAAAAAGAATAAATAACTAAAGCATTGATGATTATTCCAACATATTTTAATGTTTATCAGCACCAAAAATGAAATATATATAATATTGAACTGTTACTGACAAAAAGCAAGCCTAAAATAAAAATTATAAAATCACAACATATTGGAGGTCAAATTTTTGACAAAAATAAATTGAAGGTTTATTGTTATTATTTTTTTTACTAAGCATCCAAATTGAAATCATTTGTTTTTATCAACATTGTTTAGGCTATATATTGTTATTTGATTCAAAATATATTATGAAATCAAGATAGTCAAAAGTCTGATCTTTATACTGTGACATTGAATATAGCTAATTAATTGCAACAGCATAATTTATTGGTCATTAAAATATTAACAGGTAATAAATAACAACTAATTTCATACTGTTTTCAAAAGCAATTAGAGTATTTATTTAAATCATCTAAACTGGTTTCCTGTAAATAAAATTTCATTGTTTTGCCACAACCACAAAATTGTGGATGGTTAAAAACACATTCTTATTCTTTTATCTTCATGCATTCATTTTTAATATTTTCATAATTTATTTTCTTTCTGTTTACAATTTTCCAAATCTTATTAAATGCAGTAATTCCTCAGCCATTAAAAGTTGTTAGATTTTCCTTGGTTAACAATTTATTACTTTGGTATTATAATGTATGCATGCTTGAGTATTGAATAAAAAGTTACTTGGACATGGACCTCATTTCATATTCTAGTTTTTAAATGATTATTTTCACTTAATCCCACTACCCACACAGGCTATCTATGTTTAATTACACTAGTGGGGTAGGTAGAATTTAGAAGAAATGGCCCCCAGTATCCTCGGTTGTAATTTGAATCCTGACCTCATCACTGACAAACTAAACGAGCATGACGTTAAGCCCGCGTGTTTGATTTCATCATTATCAAATTATCATATAATAACTAAACATATGCGTCTTAAGATTTCTCAAAAGAGAATCAATGAGCCCATTGATTATTTTGGAAATTATATTAACAGCACCACTACTTACCTAACCACAAGACTGCTACAGAAAACTAAGTTAGCAAGCAACTGTCAGTTGATTATTCAAAAGGAACCTAAACACTGATGTGACGGTTTTTATAATTTTAACAACTCGTGAAGCTATGTATCACAACCCCACCCTAAAAATGCTGCCACCTCCAGGTTAGAAACCATTGCTCCAACCTAACATCTAGCAAGGTTTTTAGATGTTCCACATTATAAACTCTTACCTTGTAAGACTTATAGATTCTTTACTCACTAATCTTATAAACAACAGGAATTTGTATATGCCACAAAATATGTATAATTTTAAACCAATAAATTTACTTAACCTAGAATAGTATGCATATTCACTCCACATAACTTGTGCTTTATCTACATATCTAGGTTCCTAAAAACTGTTTAAAATTAACATTCAAGTCATACAACAGTAAATACACTTTAATTAAATGTACACAGGTGTTAATGAAAAAATTCATTTATTTTGCTCTCAGCTAATACTCACACAAAAGCATTAAACATAAAAAAAAAGTTCAATCCATTTATAAATAACACTTTTATACCTTAAAAAACTTAATATTTTCATTGTAAAACTGTAAAGTGGATCACTTTGAAGTGATAAATTAATTAAAAATATGTTTTCCTTATATTTCATTGTAATTTAATTGCATCTAATAAAATGGTTTCAAATAAAAGTAGTTACTGGTATATTTGTTTTTGTATTGACATGCAAAGTGTAACCTTATTGCTGGCAAAAGAGAGGTTGGGGTTTGAATCTTGGCCGGGTGCACAAGGGAGGGTTCACCCCATGTGATTTATTTATTACTAGAGTTTTCTCAGTTCATATCCACACTTCTACTGTACTTCTTTCCTCTTTCATACCCCTAAATTAAGCTCATAGCCTTGGTGTTAAATGTAGCAAATTATAAATATGTAACTTGTAAATAAAACTGATTTTTACAAGTTTGTGAAATATCACAGCATTGTCCCCTTAATATTCTTTAGTGTGCATACATTTTAGCTACTAGTTTTTATTTTCCCAAAAATTTTCTTCTGTGTTTTTATACCTTTGCAGTAAACTTGTCACATTTGGTTATTAATTACTTAAACTATCTTAAAATAACAGAGTAAGTAGGATTAATTTAAGATAAACCACGATCATTTGCATAAGTTAGATTATTTTTAAAATTTATTTGAGGGATTTAATGTGCATATTTATTAACTAACTGATTATATCAGCACACGGTCTAGAACTCTAATCTAGAATAGACACAACAACCAGTCCCCAGTCATTAATTCGTCACTCTAAAAGAGGAAACTCACATTTCACCAGTGATAAATTTTTCAGCCATGCAGGGAATCGCACCTGCGACCCTTAGCTCAGTAAACAGACATGCTCCTGGCTGAAGCAAAGTTAAAGAGAATGTTGATGCCAACAGTTGGTACAATAAAAAAACACTCACTCTTTGTCAGGTCATGTCTGATTGTGAAGATCTAACTGCTTTTTCTTTACAAGTCAGCTATTGATTTCTACACACCTCCAAAAGTTTAAATGTGCAGTACAATTTTCAAATATCATGTTGAGCTACTATTAAAGAAAAATTACTCAAATCTTACAATCCTTATAACACCAGCAATTTTAAATATTTATATTTCATTATATTTGGAAGAAGGTACAGTAATGGTGGATAGAAACAAATAAAAGGAACAAACACAATATGGATTTTACATTGAAAAGAACAACACAGTTCATACATGGAGGAGTGTGAAACGCGCAACGCAACTTCCTAAAAGAGGAAACTAATAAAACACAAAAGGGAGAAAATAGAAAATTGTAAACCTAGATCGGGGGATTGGGTGGTGACAATCGATTTTCTTTAAGAGGCAACCATATTACCTCTTTGCCCAGTGCCAGCAATGTAAAGTGTGAACTGTGTTCTTCTTTTGATTGTAAAAGCTATATTGTGTTTGTCCCTTTTATATGTTTATATCCACCTTTCCTGTACCTTCTTCCAAATATAATGCAATTGCCTCATAAAGCGAAAAGAGGTTTTCTTTATTGAGAAATATTTATATTTGAATCTTTCACACTATTGCTCAAAACAGTATTTTAATTTGATTGTTAATAATTGTTGCCCTTAACTTTTTTATATGTATAATTTATTTGAGATGATCTATTTTTGGCTAGAAATTAAATTATAATGTTAAAATGACCTTAAAGGGAATATTTAAATAAGGTATATTCGTTATTTCTTTGATTATTTTCTAAAAAATATTGGCTTGCCTATTTCCATATATTTTATACTTCAGTGTCATCTCGGTAGTCTATTGATTATCAAGTAATATAAAATTTAATTCAATCATTTGTTTTGTTGTTCTTTTTATCACTGTAGCTTTGTTTTTATTGTGGGGAGGGGGGGAGAATTTGTGTTCTATTTGTTCAGCAATTCTCTTTTACCTGCACTTGGCTTCATCCTCTATTTAGCAAGCATTTGCTCTTCGTCTTTTGTTTACTTTTGGATGACTACTACATATTAACTGAAGTATTAAGTGTGTGTAATTTTTATATATTTATTAATAATATCTATTTTAAATGCTCTAATATTTGTTTTTGAGTATATTTAAAATTCCATGAAATATTTAAAAATATAAACACACGCTATAACAAAAAAAAAAATTTTTAAACCCTATTATTCGCAGAATAGATTAAGCATTTGCTTTGTAACTCATTAAAAACATAGTTTGAGTGTGTAAACTATGAGCCTTTTTTCTATTTCATTATTTAAGAAAGAAAAAAATGTTGTTTCACTTGCCCTCTAATAACAGAGATTCCTGCACTTCAATTTGTTATACTAAAAATTTGGATGATCATAGTGTAACATAACTACAGTTTTATAGACTTTGGTGTTAGCTGCGTTCACAAACTATCAAAGACGAGACTTTGTAACGCTCCTGAATTAATTGATAAATTTTGCATAGCAGACATTTGACACATTATTTCCACAGTAATTAAGCCATTACACTTAATCTTGAATACACTTTCACTTAAATATAATTTTAAATATAACCTTTAATATAGTTTTTCACTGGTTTGCTAATAGGTTTTATTTCTAGCGATTGATTTTGTGTATGCATAGTGGCCAAGACTTAGGAAAAAATAAGAAAAATATTAGAAAACTCGAGAAACCTATAATTTTCACCAAATCAGGCCAATTCCTCAATTTCTATGTACCTTAACTACTCAGGATAAACAAATATAAGTCGGCCTACTGAAAAGGTGTATACTTCTCCTGCTTAACAAACCATTTATTTTTTACATGGACATATTATAATCAAGAGTAAAATATGTATATCTTATATATAATTTCTATGAGCAAGTGAGAAAGGGCTCTTTTAAATGCCTTTATTAGCATGGAAATGACAGCTTTATTTCCCCTCCAGAAAATTATAGAAATATGCAAATAACTGCTCCGATAAATTTCCTAACTAAGCCAAGTGAAAACTTACATTTATTATCAAATAGTGTTAAAATTAATAAGGCTTAATTGGGAGTTGATTTATTTTTTTCTAATAAAGAAGCCCAAATTGGCAAGCTATAACCCTAGTTTGTTAAAAATGAAAATATTTGATTATATGTTTTGTTAAGAAAAATCTCGATTTTCAATAATTGCAATAATTAATACTATAAAAAATATTTGTGTGATATTGTCTTGAACTGAAAGAGTGGTTCTTGCACATATTAGGTAGCCTACTTTTTAAAATTATAAAATGTGTATTTTCATTTTTCTTGTCAGTCTTGGAGTAAGGTGTCAGACTTCTGTGCTGGGGTCCTGGGTACAATTCTCGGTCTTGGCACAGATTTATCTGATTACAAACCCTTCCTTCACCTCTGACAAGACGTGTATTAATCACAACTTGTAAATGTGTGGAATGCCAGGCCTCCATCGTGGTTAGGATCCCACGTTAAACTGTAGGTCCTCCATTTCATCTCACAATCACCCTATCATTACACATTAGCATAAGTGCATATAACCTGAACGGGTAGTAAGACATATAATAATAATAATAATTTGCTATTCCATATAATTTGAGGTTCCAATAGTTGAAGATGGGCCTGTTCCCATCCAACTCAATCTCCTGACACTATTGTAATTATTTTGAAAAAATCATAAAATATCAGAGATTTTGCTAAAATTATAAAGTGTACACTGTACATCAGAATACTGAATTATGTATTTTGATGTGTGTGTGTGTGTGTGTGTGTGTGTGTATTATATATATATATATATATAATAATATATATTCAAATGTGTCCAGCGCTGCTATGTTTGTTGGACATTCAGACAACTTCTGTGGAATAGTTTGTATACGTCTCGCCAACTATAAAATGTCAAAGCCTCTTGTTACACTTCTTCGTGTATATCCAGTAAGCTTCTGTTGCAAGTACTTTCAGCTAATAAGCTTGGGTTTTATTTTACAGAACGGTTTGTTTTCAAACTGTCCAAATTTGTTGTTTGTGTTTTGCCCAAGTTTTTCCATTAAGTTGATCGTGATCTTGGTATAACTAGTTTAGCAATAATAAAGTATTTTTGATTATTTTATCATTTTTACCAAAATAAGTAAATATAAACATTAATATTTTAAAGTGTGTTGGCTGTCCTGGTACTTTATACTATTTAAGGTTTTTATCATCTCTTTTAATGTGAGCTATATTCATGACATATATAAATAATTTGTAAAGCTTTTTTTTATCTTAAAGCTGAAAACAATATATTTTAATGTGGAATGGAAGGGTATTAAGGAAAAGAAGTATTTTTGTAGTTTTTATGGCAAAATATTGCTCCAGTACAAACATATAATTTAATTTTCTTCACATGGTGACCTCAACATGTTTTGAATATCTGTTAATGGTGTCCTGGAATTTAATGACAACTTTTTCTCTTCATTCAGAAAGTTTCTCATCTAATGCTGCTATGTTCATGACAAATATTCGACAACTGTTGATATCAACATATGAAGAAAATTAAACTCTTTAGGTTTTTACTGGAGCACTATTTTATTTATTTTGGCCAAAAAAGATCTTTCGATAAATACTGCAAAAACACTGACATTCTCTGACATTAAATAGGTCTACTAATATTTAATAACATTAACTAGGCTCAATGATAGGGCTCATTTTGTCTATTTTGATAATTTTGGCAATTTTATAAATGTGTAATGTTTGTTGGGATAATATAATAGACTAATATTTTTTAGAAGGTTGGCAGCTCCTCTCTTTTAAGAAGGCCTAATGTACGTCAAATGTGGGGAAACTTTGACAATCACATAATCTATGTGCTAGAAGCACAATGATTAAAACTAATCATGACCTCGTTTGTGGGAAAGATTGCTAATGCACTCCCCTAGCTTATGCTTTCCCCACCCCCCCAAATTCATCCACACATTTTCAAATTTCTCTATAATTTAAAAAAATTATTTTTTACTGTTTAAAATTGTCACTTTATTAATGTTAATATAACGTCAGCATTGGTATCATACACTAAATAATATTCAATTTGTAGGATTTATAAGGATTGGCAAATAATATATAAAGAATTTTTCTGAATAACGTGTTTAAGCTTCAAGGTGGAAATATTAAAATATTAGTTCAATTATAAATTGTTCTAAAACTTCAGCAGCTCCCATATCAAAATTGTTCTATGATTTGCAGATTTCAAATTATGGGTTTATTATTTCCTATTTGTCTACTGTAAGTTAGGAGTAAACTGATGTACCAGTTGTTACATAGGCATGGTGTTTTTTTTTTTTTTTTTTTTTTTTTTTTTTCCTTTAATCACATGACATATATTACAAGTCAGATTGCTCTTAAAACCAATCAACAATTTTACTGAGAAACTGTAATAAACACAATTACTATACCACATTTGCATGGTATGTAGGTTACTATATTGTCCTTCAGAAAACATAATACTGTGTACCTATGCACATGTTTTGTTTGAAGCTGTAATATTATGCCCACCATGCGGTGAAACAAACGCTTAGCTCAAACAGGAATAATAAGAAGCTTTTGATTATAACCTCATTTAGTGTTATATTGATATGTAAAGCTCAGACCTTTGTAGGATTCTGAAGTGTCTCTTTGTAAGGGAAGAAATCCAGAGGTGTTCTTGCTTGTTGTATAACAGTCATTTTTAGATATTTGGATGACTTTAGCCGTATAAATTTTTATACAATTATTTTGTTGCTTTGTTATGTTTATGAATTCAGTTTTGATTACACACATTTAAAAAAAATACATATAAATAATTAAATATATAACGTCAATCCTCTCGGTAAGTATTGCATGTTCAAAATTATTAGTAATTATCTTTTCAACGGGATGTTGAGGGAGGAAAGAGAAGCTGACAGACTTGACTTTAAGGAGCCTAGGTTTAATATCGGTCAGGGACTAAAACAAACTATCTGTGTAATTCATTTTTTCTTATGCTCCAAATTCTTGGTGTTAAATGTGTTAAGTGTTCTAAGCTAAGTTTTTGATACATCATATTTTTAAATAATTTGTTGTTCTAAAATGCCAAGTAAGTTTTTTTTTTAATTGGTTGTTAAAAAGATTAGATCCATAATAGCTGTAATGATGTTGGCACATATTTAATAATACTTTCCCTCATCAAATAACATCAAAATTGACAATTTATTTAATTAAATGTAGCTACTCACACTGAGATTATTTTTAATTGTATCATCAAATATTAATTGCTGGTTAAAATATTTGTTTTAAATCATCAATAAATTATGATATTTTCATGTTATTACTTTAAGATGATTAGTAGATTTTTTCATGAACTTGTTATTTAAGATTAGGTCTTTATGTAAGGTATTTTGTATCATAACGTAATAAATTATTTTTGAATAACTAATAGATTTTTACCAAAATAACTTTTTAAGCTTAAATGTTATTTTGATTTTGGAAATAACTTTTCTTGGTCTATATTGTTTTTAATAGTTTTCACTCTTTCTCAAACTAAGAAAAATATTATTAAATTTGAGTTGTGTCACAAATTAACAGTAAAGACAAAAAAGTCACTAGAATGTTTTTTATGTATTTTTTTTAGCATCACATCTTATAAACTACATATTCAGGTTATACATATATGTACTAATTATGTTAGTGAGCTAGGGATGTGGAAGGTTTAATTTTGAGGAACTGTACCCACATTTGTGTGGAGGGATAGTGGAAATCTGTTTTTGATAAACCCCCCTCAACTGGGATTCGCACCCCAATCTCCCTGGCATTGGTATTTAGTCTAACATGAGTGATTCCTTAGACCATGTGGCCATCAAAGCAGGCTTTATATACTATTAATTTGTGATATAAGCTATTATTAATTAAGTTTTGAATGACCTCTTTCAGACATAAATAAATAAAGTGGTAGATTTTCTGGTCTATATTTAATATTCCAAATTCAGTTTAAAATAACATTCTTTAAATGCTTTTGTCACTACTGTAACAACATTTACCCACAATTTATTTGTTCCTTTTTAAGAAATTAGCCTTAAACTACAGTGTTAAAAACAGCTATTTGCCCTCAAAATATCATGTAAAATTACTTCCTTCATCTGACTTGTATTTTAATGTGTGATATAGCGAAACAAATAAGTATGTATGTACATTGTTCCTTTCAGGAATGCAACCTGGCTACCAGAGTCAGAGTGGGTATTCTCAATACCAGGAGCAGTATGGGCAACAGTACCACCCGGCCAACACCCCTAACTACAGACCTATGTGTCCTCCTTATTCCACTGGGGAAGCCACTGAGAGGTAATAATATTAGCAGGAAATGACTATATATCTACAATATTCATTAATAAAAAATAAACATAAGTGATGAAAAAAATGTGTTTAATTGCTTTGTTGTAGAAAGCATCCACATCCCCCTTCTCCCCCACATCACTACCCCCATGTTCACTCGATTTACCATGAAATATAGTAAGTTTACCTTGACAGATTACACTACAGAAAGCCTATAAAACAAGGTTATATTGTGATCCATAGAGGTAATACACTCATATTTCAGTGTAAACAGATGTTCTATATTTACTCTATACAAAACAACGTTTAATAAATGATTAAACATCATTTTTAACAAAAACTACATTTCAGCAGCAGCTGACTTGAGTTTATTACAGGAAGCCAAGATCAAATCCCAGTATGGTTACCTGGAACCTATTTCCACGTTAGGGTTTAACATTTGTTGTCCAGTCAACTATTGGTTAATTTTGTAGCTCTCTTAACCTCATTCTATTTGATTTGATAAATAAAACTTGATTATAGCTGACTGGTTGTTTTTAAGTACTCTTTTTACTCTCGAGTATTTTGAACCATTTCCTGGTGGTCCCTTAGTTTTTAGTATCACTATATAGGAAGAGTCACTTTCTTTTACTCCTCTTTATCGATGCCGTGACTGGTATTTCTTAACCTCCCTAACTCACTCCATCAATTGCACGTGTGATGATGTTTGCTTTGATTGAGATTCAGAAGAGATGGCCACATGGTCTAATATGCAACTGGTCGAGTGTACCGAGGGTGATTTTTCCTTAATAATTTCCCACTCTCTCCGTGCAAATTTGGGTACACCTCTTCTTAATTCAACCTTCGTCATCCCTGACCCATCAACGTAGTTAGTACAGTACATAAGCATATATCCCAAATGGGTAGAAAGACGCTGTGCCAATGAAAATAAAAAATAACTTTAGTCAAGTGTGTAATATTATGGCTCTCTTAAACTAAGATGGTCTTTCATCCACATTACTGTATCGTACATTTTTACAGATTTGTTAACAAACACATGTCTCTAGTTTGAGGGCATCAACAAATTAAATTATTAAATTATGTTAAGAAACTTGTACAGAGGGTTAAGAAACACTATAAAATAAAACTTTTTTTACTACACATTAAATTATTGGTAAGTTAATGATCTGGTGTCTGATTTAAGTTTATCCTATAAATATGTTCTGCTTGAGCACTAATAAGCTGTATAAAGCTCTAAAACAAATTTTAACTCTAAATTCGAAAGAAGAAGAAATACATTTATTTTCCCTTACGAATCTTAAATATCCTTAAGGATTCTTTTGGCTCTAGGATTTGAAAATCCCATCCTTAACTTGGAATCTACTTTTGGTTTCATAGTAACATTTGTATCAATTTAAGTTCATTAAAACAACATATATTTTCAGTTATTTTGTTGTGATTACAATAAGCTACATTTTTGTGCTAGGGGCTACAACCAAAGCACTGGGGGAAGCGGTGGGTCTCAGCCAACAGCAAGTATGCCACAAGGACCTCCTGGCCAAGACCCTTACAACAGGTACCAGCCTCCAGGCTATGCAGTCAACAGGGCGGGTTATCCACCTCCTACTGCCCCTTCATCTGGGCCCCCCGGAACACCTCAACAGCCCGGTTACCCGCCCCAAGACAACTACTACCGTCAGGACCAGGTAAAAATTGGGGGACTTCAAACTTGTGCCAAAATATGTCTTGCCAACACTTAGTGTAAACATTGAAAGGAGGATGTAAAGGCAGGGCCTACATTCACCAGAAAAATGTAGTTCTCAAAACACCACAAAACTCATACAATAGGCCTTCTTGGAAGCAAAAGATAGAGAAAGGGATTATTTATCTTAAGTTGGTACCAAGGGGGTGTCTGTATTTGGTTATGTACCAATTGGTGATGAGTTTCCACTGTTGAAGCTGGGAAGCACTGCAACTGTTTTGAAGGGCTTATATTACTCTAGTAGTATAGCATTATATTTGGAAGAAGGTACAGCTATGGTGGATAAAAACACACAAAAGGAACAAACAAAATATGGCCTTTACAATGAAAATAAGAAAGTAGTTCACACTTTCACTGCTGCCATTGGACAGAGAGATAATGGCTGCCTCTTGAAGAAACTTGATTGTTATTGCCCAATCCCCTAACCTAGGTTTATTCTTTTTATTCTATCAGGAGGGAGGGAGAAACACCCAATACAACTTCCTAAAAGGGAAAAGCAAAAAATACAAAAGGGAGTACTATAGTATTATATCATTAGTCAAAATGTAAATTAAGTGTTTAGGCATAAAGCGGCAGCCCTGCTATTCAGGTGTAGGCTATGACAGGCTTAGTAAGCCTGTGACTGAAACAAACCCATACTTGAGAAAACAAAGTAAATTGTCGGCAGCTACAATTATGGACTCTGAACATTAGAATACTGATTAGAAGAGTGGAGATATGATGGACAAGAGAAGAGCATTACCAAGTGGAGAGGGAGCGGCGTTGAGGAAGTAAGGAATGACTTCATTTTGTATTTAATGGGAAATGATGAAGGAAGGAGAAACTGAGTAGGCTTTTTAGTGAGAGAAGGGCTTCAGGCGGAGGTGGTAGGGATGAATGAAATAATAATAAAGATAACAATACATGACATAGGACAAGTGTATGTCCCACATGTGGGGTGCCCAGCAGAAGAAAAATACAAGTTTGAAGAAGGGCCATCCTGGCCCCATTTGACCCGACTCGGCAACAAACTATAACTCCACAACACATCACGGCACTCTATAATATTGGATTGAAGCGGCCTGAGCTTCATTTCCCGACACCAGAGCCGAGCCGCGCCCACAGAAAAAAAGAAGAGCGATATGAGCAAACTCACTGCGCTCTGCCAACTCGTAGAACTGTTCTTTTTCGCGCATCTGGAGACATGGAGCATGTCGCATAGTTCCTCCTTTCCCTCTCTCCCTCTTGTTATTCCCGTGCCTATTAGGGTATATAATGATGGTGTGTCTGTGTTGTAGGCATATATTACTTACTGGCTACAAGGTGAGCGACATTGCCAGAGGCTGATTTAAACGTTAGATTATTCAAAATTCCCTTTTGGCTTAAAATGTTCTATTCTATTCAAAATTATTGTTCTGGACTAGTAATACTTAATATTTATTAATCATTGCCACTATAAGGACTTGGTAAATTTTTCCCTCTTATAGATGGCGTAGTTTTCAATATTATATATTATGAGACTATACTGTTATTGTTTAACCTATGGGAACTGTCAGTTAGGGTAACTTAACCTTTATGTGTATTTTTTGAATCCCTTTCCTGACCTATCATTTTATCTGGAGCTCTAGTTGAAATAAATTTGTTGCTATGGCAGGAATATTTGAGATTAATTTGAAGGTAAATTTAGTATAGATTGTTTTGTTTAATGTATTTTTGAGTTGTCATTTATGAGAGAGAATATTGTATTACGTCTGAAATTACCTTTCACAGTTTGTCTATTAGGATATGATGCCGTTTGGGCTCTGGCTTATTTCTAAGACTCATCTATCCAGTTCATGCCATTTGAATGAATGTTTGCCTCTAATATATATATATATATATTTATTTCCAACGCCTAACGCTATATGTTGTCATTGAGTAGTATGTAACTTGATGTCTGAATAAAATAACTCTTGTTTCCATCTCAGACTGTTATTTCTGAATGGAGATAAAGGGGGGTTACAAGAGAGAAGAGCAGAGTAGCGCGCGCAGCTTCTCTCTTGTAACCCTCCTCCACCCCTGCCACCCTTTTATCTCTATTCAGAAATAATAGCCTCTGGCAATGTCGCTCACCTTGTAGCCAGTAATTAAAATATGCCTACAACACAGGCACACCATCATCATGTACCATAAAAGTATGCCACGTGCTCTCGAGGTGCGGGAATAACAGGAAGGAGAGAGGGAAAGGAGGAACCATGCTTCGAGTACATACTGTAACATGCTCTATGTCTCCAGATGTGTGCAAAAGAACAGTTCTACAAGTTGGCAGAGTGCAGTGAGTTTGTGCATATCGCTCTTCTTTTTTTCTGTGGGCGTGACTCGGCCCTGGTGTCTGGAAATGAACCTCGGACCGCTTCAGTCCAATGTTAGACAGTGCAGCAATGTTTGTTGCTAAGTCGGGTAACCTGGGGTCAGGATGGTGATGTTTATGTTTATATGTTGTAACAAGGTTACACAATTGGTATTGAGAGCAAAAGTCAGTGATAGACTACTTTCTAATGGGTGGAAAAATGAAAAGGCAGACTGTAAATGTCAAGGGGTCCTTAAATGGTTACCACAGGTTGTTGGTGGCAGACATAAAGGGGTGGAAATGTAGGAGAAATATAGTAAGACAATAAAGAAGAATAAGGGTGTGGAGGCTAAAACATTAAGAGGAGAGAGAGCTCTCCGGAAGAGGAACAGTATGAGAGTCAAACAGAGGAGCAGGAAGAAAAAGCAGAATTGGAGGAACCATTAAAGAGAATGAAACAAGGAAAAACACCAGGTGGGGACAAACTGCCTCTAGAAATGATAAGAGCAGCAGGGTAAGTAGGTATACAATGGTCATACAGGCATACAGGATGCTTAAGAGTGGTTTGGAGGGAGAACAAGGTACCGGACGACTGTAAAAGGAGAGTTAAAATACCTATTTTCAAGAAAGGAGACAAGAAGAGGTGTACAAATTTTAGGGGGATAGCACTGATGTACCACTGTACAAAAATATATGAGATAATACAGGAAAAGAAAATAAGAAATAAAATTAAAGAAAGGTAGAGAGAGGGACAGCATTGATTTAGAGAACAGAGCTATACACTAGACTTAATATTTGCCATACGACAGCTGATGGAAAGAAGGTAATGAAAGACTTTATAATTGTATTTATTGATGTAGAGAAGGCATATGATAGATTGGATAGAAATAAAGTTTGGAAAGCAGTGGGGGAGGCGGAAGTGAAAAGAGGAGCTGTATTGAGAGTTAAAAGCATGTATGAGGATAACATGAGTCATGTTAAAGACCAGAGTGGAAGAACGGAGTGGTTACAAGTATAAAATGGAGTGAAGCATGGGAGTGCCCTTTCACCATTACTATTTGTAATGGTAATGAAAATTATTATGAAAAAAGTGGCAATAAAACTCAGGGAGGAAAGAATGAAAGCCATGATGTTTGCTGATGACTTGATAGTATGGGGGGGAGAAGGAAGAGGAAGTACAGGAACAACCACAAGAATGGAATGAGGAAGTGAACAGAGTGTGGAATGATATTTAGCCTGGCAAAATATGAAGTGATGGTAATGACAAGGAAGTGGGTAAGGCCTAGTAAATTTTATATGGTTGGATGGAATCAAGTTGAGAAAAGTACAGAAAGTAAAATATCTTGGAAGCATGATTGAAGAGAAAGGTGGAATTAGAGAAGATTTAATGAGAAGAAGATATCAAGGAGAGTTTATCTAAGATACCTGATATGGAGAATTGAAGTGCCTTAGAGTGTAAGGAAATGTTGTACAGGGTGTACTTTGTACCCATTGTCACACATGCAGCAGAAACATGGACATTGAATTTAAGAGAGACTAGGAAAGTCGAGGCGATAGGAATGAAATTTGTGAGGAGCGTGTTAGTTTTCACGAGGAGAAACAAGATAAGGAATCAAGTTATCTGGGAAAGAGTGAGGGTACAGAGAGTACATGAAATAGAAGAGAATGACAAAGAAAATAATGGAGATGAAGTATGTAGGATAAATACCACAAGGGAGGTCAAGAAAGAGATGGGAGGAGCAAATAACAGAAAGTGTTCAAGTGAGAGGAGAAGATTGGAAGAGATTTAAGAAAGAAAAATGGTTGAAGGATAAAGGAAGATGGGGGCATTTAATCAAACTAACCTGGTCACAGACTGGAAACAAATGATGATCATGCAAAAAGTGCTACTGGTTTTTCTGGGCTTTTGTGGTTTGTATCAAAACTGTGAGTATTTATTCATTGTTTCTAGTTCCTCATGATACTTGGTGGTGAGTGCTATGTCATTGAAATAATTTTTCTTGATGCTCTCTATAGATTGGATAAAGCTCTATTTATGTAGGGCATACTCAGGCTGTGAAAGTTTGGATAGTTGCTAACATTGATTATTTTGACCTTGTTCCTCGAAACATATGTTAAGCACCAGTCATCAGGCTGTAGGGGGGAGAGCGTTGTACATTTAGAGAGTGGTTACTTTGGAAATAGAGTTAATATTATGGTCAGTTGCTTTGTTGTGGACTTTGTTATTAGTGCCTTCATGAGTTTAATTGTGAACTTTGAGACCTACATTTTTCTTGTAATTGTTAATCCTTATTAAATTCAGCCATTTGGGGCAATTTTTTTTCTTTGGTGTAACGAATGTGAAACATATAATTTATAAAATGTGTTTGTGATATTTTACTTAAAGTGGTAAAACTCACTCGACTAAGTTATTCAGTGTATTTTCCATTTCTCTGTATTGAATTTACCATTATTGAAAGAGTATCTATCATGTATTGAAACAAACTGGGTTAAAAGTCATTGGCATGCTTTAAAGATCCATGGCAAACTTATTTTTAAATGTACTCCTTTAGATTTTGTTATTGTAAATTAAAGCTTTGAATTAGTTGATTTTTTTTTTAATATGTTGACATCAACATGGAAGTATTTCTAAGAGCAAGTGTTTGCTAGCTTGCTACTTTTGATGTTTTATTTAATCTGCTGCTACTATTTAAGGTGGGAGTTTAGGGAACACTAGTTAAGGACAATATTTTTGAAGTTTATATAGCAAAACCTATTTTTGGCTAAAATTAATCAAATACTCTCATTAAAACATTAGAGTATTTTATTAATTTTAATTTTCTTCGCTTGGTGACTTCAACAGTTCTTGAATATCTGTTAAGGGTGTCCTGGAATTTGATGACAACTTTTTCTCTTCATTGAAAAAGTTTGTCATATAATGCCACTATGCTCATGATGGATATTCAAAAACTTTTGAGGTCACTGGAGAAAATTAAACTGTATGTTTCTACTGATGCAATATTTTATTTATTTTGGCCAATATAAATGTTTTGCTATAAAAACTGCAAAAACCCTACTATTAAATCGTGTTCCTTGTACTCCTACCTTAAGCATTTTAGCACAATTAACTATTGCTAATGCTATCTCCCTTGATCCTAGCTAAGTGTTATATTATATATGCTTGAAAACTGCATGCTTTTAAATTTAGACATTTCATTGTGGGTAGGAACCGAATATATTCTCACAAAATTTGCTTTGTTTCCTGAAATCGAAAAAAACCCACCCAATTGCACTGTTACAATATTCTGAAAACCAATCAAAGTTTCCTGGTCCAAAGAAATTTATTTTCATCAAACAAAGGCTACAGTATTTGTAAAATAAGTTTTTGAACTGTCTATTATGATAAATTATTGTGACCTAAGAACCATTTAAGCCATATTTTTTTCTATTTTTAGCGTTTGACCATATATTACTTATAAACTTTTGATTTGTTTTAATTTTTGACAATGAAATGAACATTTATTTACCTTTAAAGTGAATGTTTAGAAAAACGTTTTAGTGCTTTATATGTGGATCTCTTTTATTTAATGAATAAATCACAACATTTGTAAGTGGGGTGATTTGATTTATTTTTAATGTTACAACTACCGAGATACTTGTTTTAGCTTAATATACTTTTTAATGAATGAAATGCATATGACCTGATCAGGTAGTAAGTAAGATGCGATGCTAAAAATAAAATAAAAAGTAGAAACATTTAAATTCAAACTTCCTAACAGAATCTTAAAATTAAATACCTAACATACAGATTATAATAATGTGCTTCACATATTGTTAGAATGATTCTTGTTCTATTATTCCCAAATATATTTAACTAACGAATCTTTAATAACTAATGTTGCATTCTGAGCTTCTATCTCTCAACTAATTTTAATAAACCATAGTTTTGCATGAATTGAAGTAAATTTAGTCAAATTAAACTAAAATTGCCATTAATTTTCTTACAGTAAATTGAATGGGTGTACAACAAAGCATTTTTCTCTTTGAGTTGAGTTTGAATAAAAATATTAGGTATCATAAACCCAAATCTAAATTTTTATAATTCTAATTTTTTGTGAAAAAATTATATCAATTCAGATTAACTAAACTCTATAGATCAGACAAAAAAAAATGTTGTGGTACTGTTTGCTATGCAATAAAATCTTACAATTGTATAAAATTAATCAAACCTATAATTTTTTAAATACATTTGAAAATGTCTGGTATTGCAATTTTTCAAGGCTTGGTTAAAAAAAAAGTCGAACTGAGTTCAGCTTCTCAAACTTGATTTGATCTTAAAGTTTATTTAAAAAAATTCAATATACATCCTTTTAAATTATTTAGACATAATTTTGATTGTGTGAAGTTTTGAAAACTTCAGCTTTGACATCTGTGAAGCTTCACCAATAAAATTATTTTAGGAAAATGCGCATTTATGTTCAAATTTTTTTAAATTTTGTCTGACATGTCCATTACAAATTAATGATCACTTGACAAAAATGTCTGGTTATTGAATGACATCATGCGATAGTAGCTTGCTTTATCGGCTTAGGCCGAAATAAATTAAAACATTTTGAAATAAAACAATTTTATTTAGATTTGGTTTGGATCAAAAAAGTGGACTTTGCACACTCATTTTAAAAACTTAAATCATAGAGAGGATTCTCTTAAAATTATTGGATTATGAAAAACCAAATACATGATATTGGTTGTTGGGATTTCAATTTTGAAAATTTATTAAGGGTTTTTATATGGATTTTGTTAGATAGATAAAAATTTTATAAATTGTTATTAAAATCATATTTTTTACTAATATTTTATTAGAAAAATTTTCTAAATTTACTTCTTTAAAGCTTGGTTGAAACTTGAAGTATCTTTTTAGCCTGCTGAATTGACATTTATGCATATTTAACCAACTTGTAGTAAGCTATTGTAGTTTGTTTTTTATCAATTAATATTGTAAAAAAAAAAATATTTTGCTTCCTATTTCTCATAAGACAATCAAAAGTATTAACATATTCTAGAATGATGGTCTTGATTGTAGTTACTGTAATGTGTGGCATATGCATGAAATATTTGCCCAAATATTAATGCAATAGCTTGTATGTTTGGTAGTATATTTGTTAGTATTTGTATTGCTATTTAACTGTAGTGCTTGCTTGTTGATGTTTGTAGATTCCACAGTCTGTTAGTTATCCGAGTTCGCAGCTTGCTCGCCAGCTAGTGGCTCCCCATTCCCATGCCAAATCGCCTTACCAAGTACGTTGTTACATTTAATACACTCACTTATTGTCATCGACAGTGGAACACTAACATTTGATTGGATTCGGCTCAATTCTTCTGTATACCTCTGCAAGATTTCTAGTGTTTCCAACCTGTACATTTTGACTTATAACCTATTGTCAATTTCACTTACAGCAAAGCCTGCGCTAGTACAAAAATTTTAATTTGCTTGGAAACCCTGTACTTTTAATTAATGAACACACCCTTTCATTATTTTATTTTTTGTACGCTTTACTACTTAGAATGTTTCTTAAATTAATAATTTTGTATTCAAATTTATCTTGCATGTTCCATGTTCACTTTTTAAAAAGTAAAATTAAGCAAAACTTGAAAAAAGGTGAGTTAAATAGTGGCTTTTGTTTATTATTTATATTCACTATGAGTGACGAAATATATTTGGGGGGGAAGCACAATATATATATTTTTTATATAGCATTATTTGGATTTTATTATACTTTATGCCTGGCATATATACATATATTTTCTGCAACATGCCAAACTTTTTTTTTTTTTTAAAAAAGATCGAAAATTAAATTTAAGTGAAGATGTTTTCACCTTTGATTTTAGTTTCGATTGTTCTTGACTAACAATCTAGCCACACACATTTCCTTTCATTTAAGAATATTTTTTTTTAGATTTGTGTTCATTTGACACTAATTTTTAAATAAAATACCAAATTTATTACAATAAATGTTGTAATCCCTCACAAACCATCAATACAGTGTTGTTTATGTGCTATTTATGGATGAAATGTCTTTTCACTATTTGAGATACTAAATATTATATAGAAAAGGAGAATAGGAAAAAATAAAGGAACAACCATATACTCCCCCTATGCGACTTTCATTGAGTTAGTCATGTTTGTGTCATCCTAACTCTTAAGGAGGAAATGTGATAAATGTAACGCACCTTTATAAACAAAACCCAAAAACAAAACATACAAATCTCAATTAGGTCAAAATATGATAAACTTTTTCACATAATTTTACTCGGCTTTTCTTTGAATCTGAAAAAAATTGACTCTCATGCCTCTAACTCCAGTTTAATATGTAAACTAAGAATTAACTACACTTAAACCAACTTTAGTGGTTCATTCGATAGCTACAAAGTATAAAAGCGTTTTTAGTTTTTATTTGTGAAAACTGTAACATATCATTTCTTGGGTACATTTCATGTAATCAAATCTTAATTAATGTGGAAATATCTCAAGGTTGTTTCTGATATGATATATAAATTCATCAACAGTTATTATCAACTTAATTTGTTTTATCCAAGCACTACTATAAATATTGTGATTTTGTAGATAAATTTGACTTATTCCCAAATCTGGTAACCCTCAAATAACTTCAAACCAAAACATGAAGCCCTAATGATAAAACTGATGCAGTTAAAAAATAAGTAGTTGAATTTCACACCTCTTAATTGTTTATTCTCAAATCTGTCTTAAACTATGTGTATATGTGTGTTATAGCAACAAGTATATGCATCTCAGCAGGCGGGTAGCTCTCCTAGCAGTCCAGCAGGGCAGATGTACCCTGGGGGTCCCCAGAGCAAGTCTATGCCCCCGCCAGCCCCCCAACCTAGACGCCACCCTGACTTTGCCAAGGAACAACAGGCATATCCTCCTGGACCCTACACCCAGCACAGGCCAGCCATTTATGGTTTGTATTAGTAGTAGTGGTAGTATTATATTTGGAAGAAGGTATAGGAAAGGTGGATAGAAACACATAAAAGGGGGACAAACACAATATGGCCTTTACAATGAAAAGAACATAGTTCACACTTTACACTGCTGCCAATGGACAAAGAGGTAATGGTTGCCTCTTAAATAAAATTGATCGTCACCACCCAATCCCCTGACCTAGGTTTCATTCTATCGGAACTCATCAGGGAGGAGTGTGAAACGCGTAACACAACTTCCTAAATGAGAAAACAAAAAAAACAAAAGGGGAGAAAAAGGAAAATGGTAAAGAATGATAGGACACATAGATAGGAACATGTAAAAGGTATAACAATAAAAGACAAACACAGGAAAAGGACATTGGATGTGAATTTATAATGATATAACTCAATAAGGAAAACCTCTTTTCACTTTATGAGGTAATTGTATTATATTTGGAAGAAGGTATAGGAAAGGTAGTGGGGTAGTGGTAATAGTAATGAATATGTATAAATTGTTGAGAGAAAGTTGACATTTTAACAGATCTTTTTATTTAGTCCTAAATCTGTAGTTTAAGCTTTCCTAACTATAATTTCATTGTTCTTTTGTAGGATTTGGTATTACTAATCAAAACACCTTACACTTCACTAATAGCACTAAAGGGAAATGTTTGCATGTATAGAAATTTAGAAGTGAACCAACGGCCAACCCATTGAATTGCATCATTTGTACATCCTAGTATGAATTAATATCGACTTAATTTTCCCTTGGATAAAATGTATAGCAATTATTAGTTCATTTCTAAAATATGTCCTTAAATAAACATGATAAAATTTAGAAAATGGAGCAAGATGATATCTGGTATTGAAATAGTGAATCTTTGGTAAATGTGTTTTTGTGTTTTAACTATTGTTTGTGCTTTGCTTTCTACAATTCTCCAGGTTTATTTAAGGATCTATAACGTGCATAAGGCACTTTATTTCATAGATATAATTAATTGCTAATTTCATTTTCTATACAATAACATTTAAAATAAGTTGCTCATGAGCAAAGTTTGCTATGTGCTTTATAGGCCCATGGAGGAATGAGATTTTGAATTCAGGAAATTTTTGAGCAGAAAATAACAATTTCTCGCGAAAACAGGACGTGAAACAGAAAAAGAATTATAAGTAGTTTGCCACTTAGATCCATATTTATTCCTCAGATTTATAATTTTAATCTAAATTTAGCCTTCTTATTCATTTAAAAAAAATTGAATCTTTTGAGAATTTTATCATTGAGGCATCAAATTTTATAATTTAAATTAAGTTAAGTAGTGGTAATTTTCAAGAATATTTTTTAATATGGTGGGAAAAAGAGACAAAACAAAAACTCATAATCAGTAGCAATTATAGGTCTGAACAATAAATTTAAATTATAGCTGAGCCGATTATTTCGATGTTGTTCATTTGTTGTCGATTAGGCCGATTACAGATTCCAATTATTTTTGTTTTCAATTTAATAAGTGCATAATGTAAAATTACCATTAAAGCAAAAAAAAAAGTTACTTTTACTAGTTTTAGAATGTCCAATATAGGTTTGGTTTAATAACATTTAAATAAGCCTACTGACCCTTTCATTAGACAAAGACAAATCGTAAACAGCAAATTTAAATGTAATCTTCATGATAAAAAATAATCAAGGCACACAAGGAAAATAAGCCTACACCTATTTTGTTTTTAGATGAAATAGGGATTTATATATCCAATGTCTATTCAAATATGGCTTCAATATTATAGTTAAATAACTGTAACTAAAATCATGTTTGCTTGAATGAAAATTGGTTCGATAATATAAAAAAAATCTTGGCAAATATTATACCCCAATAAACTTTACATAAATAAGCCAATTAAAAGTATATTTACTTATATGTGGGCTCTAAATTTGTGTTTAAAAATACTAGCCTCTTGATTTTATTTGGGTGTAGTGAGCTTTTTCTATCACTGACCAATCCCACTGTGCTAAAGAGGACCCTGCAGGTGAAGTAAGGTACTTGCTCGCTATTTGTTTGAAGTTTTTAAAAGGGGAACTTCTCCAGTAATTGAAAGGGGAGATTGGTTGGCAGCCAATAATGGTTCCAACAAATACCTTTCTAATTGTATTTTGGGCGACATTGCATTATTAGGCCTAGTCTGGATATTAATTGGGAGTAAACAGAAGCCATAGGTCCTGAAGCAGTCTCAACTCTACCCAGCTTAGCAGGTGGGTCCTCTTCCTCGCTCAACTTAGCCTCCAGTTGAGACTTTGCTTCTTTTGAAGATTGGGTGGAACTAAACACATCAACTTTGAATCTTAGATCCAATATTGTAGCAAATGAATAAAGATTATTTTCTTCAATGTTGACATAATAGGTTTTGAGATTGTGCAATATATCTCTCACTATAGGGCAAAGAGATTTGTCCTGGTTGGGGTCCATGTCTAGTTTGATACCATTGATTATAGGGATTATTTCTGATATGGTAGCGCATAAGGGACCAATCATGAGTATATAGATCTATCTACATTCAGGTTTAGTTCAGGGAGAAGTTACATCACTGATTTCCTTTGACTGTGCAATCTTTCGAGCATAAGGTAGGCCAGTTCCACTGTGTTGGTTCATCCTGGATTAAGTGGCGTTTGGCGTTTGGCGTTTGAAATGACCAACTACTCATCTTGCACAGGCACACATGTATGTCAATCGCACTTCGTGGGTTCAGCAATGAGTGAAGAACCACAAGTCGAAGTGTGTGGTCAGCGCTTGGTACATGATTCACTTTGGCTTGTTGCAGTGCAAGAGTAATGTTTCATGCATTGTTACTGACATCACTATGGATTGGAGACTTTGAAATACCCCAGTCCTTGATGGTATCATTAAAAACTCTGCGATGTTCTGTGAATTGTGATACTTTGGATTAAAGGGTATATAACCTCCAAACAAAGATTTACATAAACAAAGTCTTCACTAAAAAAAAATGGGACGTCTTCTTTAGCTATAGATGACCACATGTTGATCGTTGGACTAATGTTCTGAATATTGTTTAGCTGTTCATTTGTTTTATTTCTCACTTCGTCATACATTTCTGGAATTACTTTCCGTGAAAATGTAGTCATATCTGGTAATTTATAGCAAGTCTCAATATAGCTGATTAAATTCTTAAAACTTGAAAAGAAAATAATTTTTGTGTAAATTATAAACATAAATATTGGCCCATATTATTTTGCTGTTTGGCGAAATCATATATGTTTTAGATTAGGTAGGGTGAAATATGATTATTTTAGGTAGCTAGGTCTAAATGATAAAAACTAGAGGTCCAGGAGAATTTATGGTAAATGTAAATATTTTAATTGGCGTAAAATACTCGATTTTGGGTGAGAACCACTGTATTCAGTTTTTTGCTCAATAACCAGTATATTTTTTTTTATTTGCACATACTTTAATTTGAACACTACTCCCACTAAGTGACGTAGATTAAAAACTATGTGTAGAACCACAACTTGAGGCATCAGAATTTTCACCAGATATTATAGGTTTACTACCTTTTGAAATTTCACTTTGGTGAAACAGGCTTAAATGCCTTGACAAATTAGAGGTTGTGAAGACCCTTGAACTTGTGCCCCCACAAAATGAGCACATAACTTTTTAGCTATCATTTGGATTTATCACAAAATAATCCCACAAAAAACTGTTTTTAGTATACTCTGATACATATTGCAACCAAAGGAGTTTTTCATGAGGTTTTTTATTGAAGAAATATTATAAAACTTATTTTAATTTACTTTTAACTATTAAAGAAAATGTAAAATGTAAATAGTAATATATATATATATATATATATATATATATATATATGTGTGTGTATATATTGTGTGTGTATATATATATATATATATATATATATATATATATATATATATATATATATATATATATAATATATATATATATATTAATTCAATTCATATTGAAATATGAGTGTAAATGATTCCCTGCCAGTGGAAAGTTTTGTAATTGCATTAGAAGAAAAATTAGTTTCCATTTAAACAAAATGTGCACATGTGCGAGATTATTACATCCGATGTTTCATTTTTTGGGCATCTTTAACAAATAGAAATAAAACAACACTTATCTGCTAATATTTTATTTCGTGGTTATTAGATTTGTTACCTGTGAGCGTTTTTATTTCTATTAATGTGCGTCTTCATAAATTGGAATGAGACTTACGGTAAAAATACATATTCTCATTTGTTATTATAAAACACCTTAAAAAACTAAAATAGAATCTCTTTCCATGTAAAACAAAATGTAGTGCGCGTGCACGGTATTCTTGCCTCTGATATTTCATTTTATAACTATTTTTAACAAAACTATATAAAACTATGCCAATCAGCTAATATTTTATTTTGATGGTTAATAAATTTGTTATTTGCGAATATTTTTATTTCTAATAATGTGCATAAATTTGAAAATTGCCTATGGTGAATATATTTATTTTGTTTGTAATGTTGGATGTACTGATTATTTCAAACGTAAGTCGCTAAGAACAAGCTAATTATTCAAAGATCACAGACGAAGGAGAAGGTATAAAATGTTATTTTTATAATATTATCAGGACTAAAAATATACCCACATATTTTGAACAATCGGCATAAATAATCGGAGATTCAAACACCGATCATCGGAATCGCCGGTTATGCGATAATTGGCCAATGATTGTATTAATAATCTGCATCGGCCTAGCCCTAATTTAAGTTATATAATCTTGATGAATTAAAAAAAAAAGATTCACTATTTTTACATTAATTTATTTTTAATTTGTAGGTTTTCCAAATAAAAACTAAACATTATTTTGTCCAACAAGTTTTTAGTGGGGTGAAATTATAAACTTAGACCTAATGCATCTATTATAAATTGTACATTTTTAGTAAAGTATTTTTGGTATTAACATAAATACATTCTAAATATGGATTTTAAGATGACTATAAAAAGTTCTTAGCCACAAAGTTCGTGGTGTGAATTTTACTTACTTACACAATAAAATATTAAGATATTCAAACTAATCTGAATAAATAATAGTAAGCCACACACACTCTTGTTCATAAAGAATACCAAAAACATTTAACTGATACATTGTGCCCGATTACCTCTTACAGTTTAGTTATCAAACTTCTCACAAAAAAAACGCTGTATTATAAATAGGGATGTCAAACTTGATTCTTACTGGTGTCAAAAGAATCGATCTAAATATTACATTTCTCGATACTTCCATCCCACAGTTGTTTGAATCGGACACAGTACAGTGGAAGATTTGCAGTGTATTTTCTGACCAAATTCCACTAAAACAATTTGTTTCTAGCATTTTAATAATTATAAAACTTTCTGTGTCAAACATTGTACTAGTAGGAATTCTCTGGTTCAGCTCTTTCCCTGAGTCCATACAGCCTAGAATCTGTCAGCGTAGCACCCACTTGAAAACATGTTGAAACATGACCTATTTTCTCACCAACAGATTCTCAGCCGACATAATGATGGATCTTCTTTTCAATGTGGAGCTATATAAGATTTTATATAGAAATGTATAAGTCTTTCATTGCCGAAAATATGGGGTGCATCTTTGGTCCAGTGTGGCACCATCCTAATCTGTCACATGTTTATGCTTTAGGTTGGTCCAACAATTCTCAATTTCGAGGTCAGTTCCCACCTCAAGGCCCAGGAGCTGTACCACAGGCACCCCAGCAATGGGCCCAGGGACCACCTCGGCCTGCTGGTGCTCAGCCAAGCAACAACCAGTGGGACCAACATCGATATCCACCGGCTGGGCAACCGCCATACCAGCCCCCTTCGCAGGTAAACACACACAAAACTATTTTATGAAGATTTGAGGTTTAAAAAAAACTTTCAGATTGAAAATTTTAGGGGGGGTGGGGTAATTTTGAAACCGATTTTGCTTGGCGCTTTTATTACTGAGAGAGGTGTTTTTTAAGTAAAGACCATTTTGCAATAAAATAGTAACTACTAGATATTTTTGGGTCATTTTTTAAAAATCTGATTCTACATACAGAAATGTCCCCCACAGGCCTGAAGACATGTATGGACATGCCTCTTCATATAATATGATATGAATAGGTGTGTTCAGACATGTCTTTCGGCCCCTGAAGGACCTAACATCTGTTAGAGGAAGAACTGCTACTAAGTATGTGGTAATAAGTAACTTTTGGAACACGGAGTTTTAATCAATTTAATCCGTGCATAAACAATAATGATAAAAAAAAGGTGGAAAAGTTATGATAGTACAAATGAGTTTTTAACTAAATTTTATATACCTGTATAAGCCATTGTTTTATTTTAATATAAAAATATTGATGGGCTTTTAATTAGATATTAATTTTAAATTGAGTTAAATTATCTAAACTTGACATTTTCAAGTTTTGGAAAACTTTCCGGTAGAGTTTGAACCATTGATAAAACAACTCAAAACTTAAAATAGTACGCACTTGTCCCTAGCTCTTTTAAAACATACCTAATTACTGGCCCATAGAGGCCTGAATAATTAATTAACTATTTTAAACTGAAATGTGTATTTGACCAATCTCTAAAAATATCATGCAAAATGGTCTATTGATCAATATTAGATAACAAATTGCTGATTCAGGAGCTATTCTCAAACTGCTTATTTAGTTGTGGTTTTTTTTATCAATTTTCTCAAATTATCTAGTTAAAAGTTTTTCATCTTTTGAAAAAGAAGAAGTGGAAAATATACACTGTTTGGATTATTATTTTGAATATTATTGTTATTATTATTAGCGTCACGTCTTACTGCCCATTCGGGTTGTACACACTTATGCTAAGTGTAATGGTAGGGTGATTGTGAGATGAAATGGAGAACCTACAGTTTAACGTGGAATCCAAACCAAGGTGGAGGCTTGGCATTCCACACATTCACAAGTTGTGATTAATACACGTCTTGTCAGAGGTGAAGGAAGGGTTTGGTAATCAGATAAATCTGTGCCGGGACCGAGGATTGAACCCCAGACTCCAGCACAGAAGTTTGACACCTTACCCCTAAACCACCAGGTCACCTTGGTGGTTAATTGTGAAAAGGAAACATAGATATATATATATATATAAAAAGTCATTGTGCAACAACAACAAAAAGTAATTAAAATTGTTTGTTTTACACTTTTCTGAAATTATTGTTTATATCCGCTCTTTCAGGAAAACATTTTGTCACTATTTGGAGTATATAATAGGAATGTGCGAAACTTGAAAACATCTTGCTTGAAACAAGAAAAAAAAAATCTTGTCAGGAAAGTTAAAACTGAATCTCAAAAATTTGCGAAATTTGAAAAACATGAAAAAGAAAATAACAGTCCTAAGAAATTTACAAACAAAACCAATAATTCATTATTTTAGTAATATCGTAAAAACCGGAAAATAGGTTGAAAAATTCCCCAAAAACAACCTTCACAAAGAAATGTTTTGATAATAAATTATTTTTTTCAATATCATACTTATACATTATAAACTTTTACACTACAAAATTAAATAATAAATAGGTGTCTGCGAGCTTGGGTTTTTCCATTCGAGTCGAACTCGAGTCAAGTATTTCTAAAAGTTTACGTGTTTGAGTCAAGTTTGAATATATTAAAACACATGTTCTTAAAATATGAATGACGCTCATTTTTATAAACATAAATACTTCTAGAAAAAAAATTAATAAACGGAAATATTGATTTTTAAAATAGAAATAACACCAAAAAACACAAAATATGAATAAAACAACACTAAAAAATCATAGGGCCTAGTAGAAAAAATAATTGAAATGGTTTCAACACTCGTGTTTTAAGGACATTAAAATTACACTAACAATTATTTTTAAAAAATTAATAATCTAATGATGGCATGGAAATGTACAATAAGATAGTGTAGAAACACTGGACAATAATGTAAGGTAAATGATAGGATGTATGTCAACCTTAAATGATGGATTAAGCAATGATAGGAACAAATAGAGGAGTGTGTTTGTTTATATCTAGGCCTAACCCAACTATACTTTAATAAAATGAATGTTTTAATAAGCTAATATTTCCCAAAACTATACTTAAGTAACTTAATTTACCCTATAATAAAACTAATTGAAATTTGAAATGTTTCGTATTTTGTTTATTATTCATTAGTGTAATCATGCATGATCACATCTTCTGTTACATTTCCATTTCTCTCTACACAGTTAAACATGCACATTGTAATTGCTCTCGTTAGACATTATTTTATTGATAAGTTTACTTCAATTCAATTTTCAATACTTATAAAAGTTTATGCTCATACTTTGAAATTAAAAATAATATGCCTAAAATAATATTTCTAGTAAACAATATGTAATAGTAAATGTTCTTTTAATATAAATGTCGTAAGTTTGGTAAAATATGTATTGCAATAAATAAGATCAACATTGATTTTAGACAAGATAACCAACATAATTATGTAACTAAATAGTAACCAAACTAGTGATAATTGTGTAGCCAAACGTATTAATTAATACCAGTTTTGAATAGCTTTAATTTTGAAAATATTTAATATAATAATATATTCTTGTTATTACATTTTTAATTTAACATAAATTATTATTTTAGAAAGTGACCAGATACAAATAGTAAAAAGAATCATTCAATTATGTAGTATTCTACTTAGCTATTTTTATTTTCATTGCTTTGTCATGGCAATACAATTAAACAACTTCAATCAAGTATAATTCAAAATGAATGACAATATGTAATAAATTTACCCGTTGAAAGTGATTTTAAAGCTCTACTACGTTATTAATATGAAAATTGATATTAATTTTTAACAATCTTTTAAGTAACCGAATGATTTGTAAGTGGAAATGCCGATATTATTTCAAGTGAAAGGGCGAGCTCAGCTGATGCTCGAAATCTGAGTACTCGCAGAACCCTAATTATAAATGGTATAATTCAACTATCACTATTTTATTAATCTTAAGTGTTTGAATGAACTATAAAATAATCCAAAGCAAGCGCTAACTCAAATATCACAAGAAACTTTAGCACTTTGTAAACTATATATTTATTTTATTAACCAAAATTTACATATCTACTATCACAAGGAACTTTAGCACTAAATAAATAATATTTTCTTTGGTAAACATAATTTACATTTTTGTACTTTCTAAGGAAATTCTTGCGTCTCGATATTGTTTTCATATTCTCATCTCGATATTGCCTCGAATTGAAAACGTGGCGCTCACACATACCTATTTTTATAATATTATCTTAGAGGTTCTTCAAGAGACAGATAAGATATAGTTCAGGACATTAATATAACACCAGTGAGTCTATCAATGATGAAACCATTGTTACAAAAGTATCATTTGATGCTCTTAGTACAACAAGATGTGTGTATTTCAGTCACAACAGCAGTGGATGTCTAACATGCCTACCCCTGGTGTAGGCCAGAGCTCTCCTCTACGACCGCCCATGGGACCTCGACCACCATTTAGACCAGAGGGAAAGCCCTTCCCCATGCCACCACCTCCAGGTTCTAAAGTAAGTTTTATTAAATATCTAGGAAGTAATCAAATAAAATTGCACTAAAAAAATTTACCAGCCAAAATTAAGTGAGAGGTTGACATATCTGATTGATCCTAGAGAACATTGTTTGATTCTGACCTTGTGCACTGTAGCTTTCCTTCTTTACTATTGTGTTGCTACTGCTACCTATTATTCTTTCATATTTATCTTGGTTAAAAATAATTTTATTTTCTATGTAAATTTTGGTAGCTATGATTGAAATTCTTACACCTTATTGCTCGGTTTTTTCCTTTACTGAGGCAAAGGTGGGGTACGAGCCTCCGTCGACCGTCGATATCAGATCACTTCCCAACATGACATGAAAATGAATTGTTAAATTTAGGCTTTCCCTTTTAGAGTGATAAATTAATGAGCAGGGAAAGATGAGTTTTTGTGTATATTAAAATGTTTAGTTTTTTTTTTAAACTCTTTAACTGCTTTAATATAAGACAAATAGGGTTTGACTATGGCAAGATTTAAGTATTATTTGCATTAGTTATAATTAAGAGGGATTGCCAGCACACTTAATTTAGTGGTACTGGAATATAATTTATTTAGATAAAACAAATTTTTTTAAAGGCACAGTTTCACTGTCTTAGACAACTTCAGATTAGGAGAGTTGAATGATGTTTTTGTTTGGGCTGCAAGGTTGATTGTCAACTATCAAGAACATTAGTCTACTATCTTAACCTGAAGACGCTGTCTGTTACAGTGAAAGCTTGTCCTTAAAAATGTGCTTTTGTATTTTTAAGTGTTTTATCTAAACATTTTCTACTCCAGTATCACTAAGGTAAGTGTGCTTGCTATCCCTCCTAATTTTAACCATGATTTAGCCTAGTGCTCTATTACAAATATGTATTGAAACAATTATCCAATCCTCTTTTAATTGTGCCAATTTATTTGCAGGGGCAACCTCCAAACACAGCCAACGCGTCATACCCACAAACAGCACCCCCAAAGCGAGAGATTGTGTTTCCTCCCGACAGTGTGGAAGCAACTACCCCTGTGCTGTACAAGCGTAAACGTATGACCCGTGGTGATGTGGCTCCTGTTGAAGCCTGGCGCCTCATGATGAGTTTGCGCTCAGGATTGTTAGCAGAGAGCTGCTGGGCACTAGATGTACTCAACATTCTTTTATTTGATGACTCTACCGTCACATACTTCGGACTGGCACACCTACCAGGACTGCTGGATGTTTTGTTGGAGCACTTCAGGCGAAGCCTGGCAGACATATTTGACAACACACCCATATTGCCGGACATGGACCGAAAGTGGTACCGGCAAGCATGGCCGGAGGTTTCAGATGTAGATTTGGGGGCTGTGACTCAACCAATGAACCCCGAGGATCGTACCATGCTGTTGGAGTCGACCACCAACTACACCCTTCAGTCTAGGAAAGGTGATCCAGTTAAAGTAGCCAGTCGAGAAGGTGACATCTTTGTTCTGGACAGTCGAAAAAGCTGGGATGTACATGGCGATGTAGCAGAGGACTGCGTTGGAGAACCAGAGCCAGACACAAGTTCCACCAACTACATCATCACGTGCTTCCAAGGCGAGTTTGGGAATGTCCCTTTTGTTAGGCTTTTGTCAAACAAGTGCAAGGATCATCAAGAGGAAATAACGCTTGAGGAGCCTATTGTCTCGGAAGACGATAGGAAAAATTGTGACAAAAAGAAAAGGACTAAATCGCTAAGTGATGTTTTACTGAGAATAAAGAAAGAACCAGGTGAGGCGAATGATATTCTGACCAGAGAGATTAGGGAAAAGGTGGAAAAGTGTGAGGGGAATAAAGATGACGACACCCAACCGTGTGATTTTAAGAAAGAAAAGTGTGAGTCTTTAGAGGAGCAGGACTGTGATGTTAGTGCAAACGATGTTATTGTTAAGAAAGAATTGTCTGAGGAGGAAAATAATGTTGCTACGAGTAACAGTAGTGATTGTGATAAAAATGAGACTGTGGATTTAGACTCCAAAGAAAAAGAAGAAAAAATTGAATCCCCAATTGGTGAGATTAAAGACGATGGTGCAAACAACATTAAAATTCGTGACCCGGCAGGAACACTTAAACGTAGGCGGATGTCCGATTATGAAGACGAGTGTTATACTAGGGACGAAGCAAGTTTATATTTGGTAACAGAAACTCAAGATGCGATAGCAAGACGGTGTATTTGTTTATCTAACATATTGCGCAATTTAACGTTTGTGCCAGGTAATGAGCTGGAGTTTGCGAAGAACCCTACGTTCCTAGGCTTGTTGGGCAAGCTATTGCTGCTTCACCATGAGCACCCGGCTCGGACACACAAGCAGCGCAACTATGATCGTGAAGAAGATGCTGATTTTGCTGATTCCTGTAGTTCTTTGCAAGGCGAAGCAGAATGGTGGTGGGACTTTTTGCATCATGTGCGTGAAAACGTGCTGGTGACGGCAGCTAACATTGCAGGACACATGGACCTAGGACAGTATCCAGAGGAGATTTCAAGGCCTGTATTGGACGGCCTTCTACACTGGGCCGTGTGTCCTGCTGCCCATGGCCAGGACTCCTTTCCCACTGTTGGACTTAACTCGTCCCTCTCACCCCAAAGGCTGGCTCTTGAGGCATTGTGCAAGCTTTGTGTCACTGACTCTAATGTAGACCTTGTGATAGCCACGCCCCCATACTCGCGACTTGAACGTCTATGTGCTGTGCTCACAAAGCTACTGTGTCGCTCAGAAGAACAAGTGCTAAGAGAGTTTGGTGTTAACCTGCTACATTATCTAGCTGCTGCAGATTCTGCTGTTGCTCGTACAGTTGCTCTTCAGTCACCTTGTGTGTCACTTCTAGTGGCGTTCATTGAGCAAGCAGAGGCAAGTGCTTTGGGTGTTGCAAGTCAACATGGTATTGGTGCATTAAGAGAGAATCCAGACTCCATGGGGACCAGCCTTGACATGCTGAGACGAGCAGCAGGAACTCTACTTCATCTCTCTCGGCATCCAGATAACCGACCATTGTTTCTCCAGCAAGAACAGCGACTCCTAGCACTTGTAATGAGTCAAATCCTAGATCAGCAGGTCGCTTCCATTTTAGCTCGAGTCCTCTTTCAATGCTCACGGCCCTCGTAGTGAAGTGTTGTATTAACATTAAAATGTTTGCACAACATTGACCAAATTTATTTGCGTGGACAGTGAATGTATCAGTCACTTAAACTGAACAATAAATAATACCAAAATTGTAAATGTCTGGTATTCGAACATTCGAAAGCTCTAACACGCAAATTATTCTGGTTATGTTTTGCAGCTGCGCATCTAAAAGTTCAACTTGACTGCGGACAAGCCATGATGATCTTTAAATTAATGAGTGTGAGGCAAGTGCTATGTACTATTTTTGTTGTTGATATATTTAAAACTCCTGCAGTCGCTTTGCAGGTGTTCCAATATTTTGTAGATAATTTAAAAAATAACTAAAAAAAACACGATAGTATCTCCAGTCGTAAAATAAAGGAATTTCTCACATGTAAATTTGTGATTTATTACTTTCCAAGAGCTATGTCTCAAAGTTCTCAGTCTTAGTAAGATAACTTACTGCCTTGCCTTGTTGTGAGTGGATGTGTATATGTGTGTGTACATGAAAGTGCTGTTGTTTTAACCTGTGTAGTGTTCGGCCAAAGACGGAGCTGACATGCCATCGTCAACTTAGTTGTTAGCTTTGTAGAGAAAGTTGGTGCACTGGAAGCATTATGTCTCGATGAGGGAAATTTCCAAGAAACTTGGAAACTAATTAGAAATTTTCCATTTAATAAAAAAAAACAATTTAATGGTTTAGTCATGATCTTATTAGAAAATGATTGACATTGAAAGAAGATATAATGAATTGTTTAGATTTTCCATAGTATTCAACAACACAAATATAGTTGATTAAATTGTACCATTTTGTAAAGTGCGGCGATGTGATGGCACATCTGACTTGAGTGTTACTTGTAATACTGATTGAATGACTCTTATTGTATTTATTTTGATCGCGAGCTGTTCGAGATGTTTTTATTGTAGGAACTCCCCTCTCCTAAACCTTGACCTCTTAGGTTGTCCTTTGTCCTCATTTCATATTTGGTATTTACTTGTGCAAATGCTTTATATATGTCTGAATACTGAAAATCAGAAATAAATGTACATAAGAAGTATTAAAACTGTGTAAATTATTGCTTCAATACTATATGATGTATTCCAGAGCCTTCAAAATCTATTGGACTTCTCATCAAGTGAGGTAACTTACTTTCTTTGATTTTGACTTTGGTGATTTTGCAAGATACAATTAACTATCTTTATTATCCCATTCTCTGGCACTCACTTAGCTTAACTATTTGCGTAGGCATAGCAGCCATTTTTTTACTCGTATATTCTTACCCAAGAAATACTTTTGATACTCGGTTATTACTTTATTCATGGGCATGATATAGCATTGAACTAACTGGTAGCTCCATCTATCATCTTCAATATGGAAGTACTATGACTGCCTAAAAGTACAGTGGTTCATTGATAGATGGCATTACAATAACTTCTTGCAATGAAACGTTGAATCACACCTGTGCCAGGGAACGTTTAGGCAAACGTAGGAGTTGTTCAATGCCTTCTCCAGAGAGAGTTAATGTTTCTTGTAAAAATAGAATATCTTTAAAAGAAAAGTCGCCCCCCTCCCCCCCAAAGGAAACAAACACAATATGGCCTTTACAATGAAAAGAAAGATGGTTCATACTTTACTTTGCTGCCATTGGACAAATAAGTTTATCTTAAAGAATTGAATCCAATGTCCATATGTGTTATTCATTAATTTCATGTTTTTTTTGTTTTCCTCTTCAAGGAAGATGCATTGCATGTTTTCACACTCCTCCCTGATAAGTTCTGGAAAAATAAAACTTAGTTCAAGGATCGGGCAGTAACAATCGATTTTCTTCAAGAGTTATCGCATTGTTCATTGGCAGCAATGTAAAGTAAGAACTCTGTTGTTCTTTTCGTTGTAATGGTTAAATTTTGTTCACTCCCTTTAGTGTTTTTCTCTCCACCATTCCTGTACCTTCTTCCATATATAACTTGATGTTTCTGTGATTTTATAATACTGGTAATGAATTTTTTTTTTAATTGAAACTTAAATGTAAAAAGACCTTGAGAAAGAGGAAAAACATGGCAATCCAAAGCGCAACAGTGATGTCTTCCTCTCTTCTGTCCTCTATGGAAGAAGAAGTCACCTTTGTGCATTAGATTTTCCTCATATTTTTCCTATTTCCCTTTTTGAGCTTTCTGCATTAAATTTCCACTTAATAGTTGTTGTTTTTTTTATCAATTTCTATTACTATAAAATCATTTAACCTGCTTCAATGGCCGATAGCATCACTCTTGTTCTAGATTGGCCTGAAGATGAGATCTAGGTTCAAAACCTGGTCGCTTCTACCGAGAAAGGGGGGTGGGGGCTGATTTTCCCTAAGTGGTTTCCCACTTTCCTTCCATGCAAATGTGGGTAAATATAGCTCTAAAATTCTTCCTTATCCTTACCCCATTATAGTAATTATCAAAGTTTACAAACTGAAAAGGTGGTAAGACACAATGATGGAAAACAAAATCTAGCCATTGGGCTTTGTAATTGTTAGACATTAATGTTTCTGTGGTAAGTTTTACATTGGCCTTGAGTACACACTAACCAGATATTCCTATCTGCAGGTGTGTTGATTACCTTTTATAGGATATATTATGTTTGTTACTTGTTGAAAGAGTTGTTGAATTGTCTTGTAGATGGTGTGGTTATATGCGAGAGAGGAGTTTGAAGCCAGGTTGTATAGTTTGATTTGACAGGTTCATGGTCACCAAGCTTATCTTTCAGCTAAGGCTTAGCAAACATTAAAATTACATATAGGTCCACAGTAAAACTTTCTTTTAGTCATATTCAAACTGTACTGGTTAAAAAAAGAACTTCAATTTCATCTCTATTTTTTAAAAGTATACATGATTTTGCCCACCACCACAAATAAAAATTTTAATGCCAATAGAACACTTTAATATGAATATTTAAAACTGCTAATCATACGGAGTAAACAGTCCAACATCTTTATTCGGTTGGTAGCGTGTCGTATACTGAACTAAGGATCCCGGTATGGCCGAGAAATTTATCATTGATGAAATGTGGGTTTACCTTTTCACATTGATGAATTAATGGCTGGTAACTGGATGTTGGGCCTGTCCTGGTCTTAAGTTATATTAAAAGCATATGAAACAATGACAGGCCTATCTTCCAAGGCGGTAGTGAAACATATGTGGCTTGAGATGTCGCATCTGGCACAATTTGGAAGTTCGCCACTCTAATGTTTAACCATTGGTGGTGGTGGGTTTTTTTTTTTTTTTTTTCATTCTTATTTGGAGGTGGTTGTAACCGAAATTGTTTGTCAGCATGGTCACATTTAAAAACATGGCAATCCTAGGCACCTGAGCTGCAGGAATCACCCACCCTCCTCACAACCCACTCCAACCAAAATATTTATATTCTTATTTGTTAATGAACATAAATAATAATGTTGTAGGCCTATTTATTGCTACTATTTACAGTATTTCTCTTACGATTATATGACTACTGTGCAAAATGGTTGTGTTCGTCAAAATCTGGCACGGCTTCGCAATTAAGTGACACAAGTATTAGCCAACAGATGGCAACTATAAATCATAATGAGGTCATCAATTGTGATTGGTTATCTACAGTTCTCCACTTTTGCCTATCTTGGGCCAAATTTTTATACATAACTGTATCTACTGCCAACGTTGTGCACTATCTAATTAATGTACTCTAGTCTTGGTCTCCCTCTTTAATTTCTACATTCCACATCTTCAGTTTTTCTTTATTAAACTATTATTTCTCAATATATGTCTTACCATGTTAACTTTTCTGTATACCTTTCCAAAGTATGCACCTGAATATAACTTTTGATACAAATATTTCAAAGCAAACTTTATAATTTATAAATTTAGTTAGTGTTAAAATCGGCTCTTATAAAAATACAGAATATTTTGCAGTGTTGCCATGCTTGTTTTACTTCATTATTTGAGCAAATCGTTGGTCAGTTGGGATATTTTGATCCCAAATTAACTTAGTTGCAACTCAAACTTTTCTTGATCTAGGATAAAAGCTGTCAACTCTGTAATTGAAGAATCAATATTATATTTGTGTAGCTGGCCCTAAACTGCATTAAAATTGTTAAAATCAATGTATTTAAGTGAGACATAGAGGTAGAAAAAAAAATTGAACATTTTATATTCATAAAGCTCATTCTTAAATAGCCTAGATATTTTTAGAAGTATAAGAAATAGTAAAGTAAATATGTTATGTTTATTATCTTTTTGTATTGAAGTTTCTTATAGATAAAGATTTGAAAAAAAAATATTGATGTATTTGAATTACAATTAGAAGTAGGGTACCATAAAAAATGGTTAGGTTATATAATAATAATAGCACCGCGTCTTACTACCGTTCGGGTTATATGCTTTAAGTACTAATTACGCTTTGGTTATATAACATTTATTAGATCATAATCATGAATTGTTTCCAGCCTGTGCCAGGTCAATTTAGTAAAATGCCTCCATCTTCCTATATCCTCCCAGCTCTTTCTTGGTTTCCCTCCTTTCCCATAACTTCATTCTTAACCAAGTTTCTCCTCATGCCAGGTAACATTCTTCTCCTACACTTCATTCCCATGGCCTCCAGTCTCTCTTCAATTCAATGTCTTATGTTTATGCTGCATATATTACTATTGGTACAAAGTAGACCCTATAACACTTGCTTACACTTCAAGGACACTTCTCTTCTCCCTAACAATTATTTTACATAACTGCTGCCCTATACTTTATACTATAGATTTATGTACTCCCTTCAACTTTAAAGCTTCACTAGGCCTTAAATTATTATTACAAATAGTAGTGATGATAGAGCACATTCCTGCTTGACGCTAGTTTTTATTTGTAACCCCCCCCACTTCTTTGCCTTAACAAAATTCTTGTTATCCTCAAACATAACCTTTACTCTCATTACAACTCATCTATTCACTTCAGCCTCCACCTCTTTCCATATTATTTTTATCCACACTATAATATTATGCCCTCTCCACATCTATAAATACAATTACCAAATCCTTCCCAAATTCATACCTTATTTCCATCAGCTGTCATATAGTGAAAGTCAAATCTATTGTAAATCTCTATTCCCTAAGTCTGTGCTATTCTTCTCTCCACCTTACTTTCATTTTCTTTCTTATTCTCTTTTTAACTATCTTATATATTTTTGTACAGTGGCACATTAGCGTTATTCACCTATAATTTATACACCTCTTCCTGTTTTTGTATTTTTCTTAAAAAGCCATCCTATAATTCCTACTTCAAGTCTTCTGGTACCTTATTTTCCTTCCATAGCACCCTGTATAACCATTATATTCCTTGTTTAAAAAAACTAAAAAAAAATTTGAAAGGTTTTTTTAACTCCTTAACTATTTTTTTATATTTATGAATCTATGTTTTAATTTTTTCAATCATTTCATTTTGTTCATCAATTTTAATGTTTCATACACGTTCTATATCGCTAATTTGTGTCTTCTGATAATTTTTTTATCTTTATTTATAAATTATACCATAGTCATATATTATACATATATTTTATTCATTATTATATTTATCACTTAGTTTTGTTAAATATATTAAATCATCTCATTAAAATATGAGTATTACCAGCTGTATTAATAATTTTACTGCCTATTGTGAAGCACATAATTGCAACACAATAGGCTGATAAATATTTACTTTTAATTTTTCTTATATTTCTAAAATTTTATCTCTTCATACCAAAACAATTTTTTTAATACTCTAATATACTCTTTATAAAAAAATTCAATTGACTATAAAAATTGAATTATATATTTTGTGTGACTATCTAACTACATATATGAGTTATACAACATCTTAGCTCAGTCTTCCTACTGAAGTAAAGATCCCAGGTTTGATTATCAACCAAGTCGAAAAATGTACTACTGGTGAAATTGGGACTTTGCCATTCATAGTGATGAATTAACATCTGGGAGACCGGATATTGTGTCTGTTATTGAATTGAATAAAGGTAAGTTACTTTTATAACAAGCATGTTAAATACCATGAATTAGTGTATCGTTTTAATTCTAAATGTACATACTATAAAAAAAAACTTTCCATGTACACAATTTTCTACCTAGGAAGTGAAGCGAGATTTTCCCTTAAGTGTTAAATAAATTATAACATTAATTTTACACTGAATTTGTTTTTAATGATGAGAGGTATTTGAAGAGTAAATAAAATCAGTTATGTGGCTTTAACCCGCTTAGATAGTAGAATGGTCTTAGGTGTCATATTCACAAAGACTAGTCTTCCAATGGCGGGGAGATTGAGGTTTGAATCTCGGTCAGGTCTAGTGAACGTGGTTTTTACTAAAGGGTTTTATGCGGCAATGTGGATACACCTCTAGATTCAACCTTCAAACAAACTCCCGAGTATATTGAAAATTGGCCCGATGTTGTTTCACCAGTGACCCAATTAACAGCTCAACACCTAACACCCGGACAGGTCTATAAGACCGTAAATCCTAAAATTGTTTATAACATTATCTTGAGACAAGTTTCACTCATTGCTACTATATGGATATTATGAGAAAAAATGAATTGCTCGAGATTTGCCTTTTTTGTCCCTGATATGTCTAGAATTCCATTGTATCATATTTAAAAAACTAACTATAAAAAAGCAACATATTGCCAACTCAGACAAAAGTTTCCTTGGACAACATTACGTGCTCTGAACCTAGCAGATCTACGGTTATGGCTGCTAAAGCATTGCACATCCTTCAATAACCTCCGAATATTTTGTCTGTTATTGTTAACATTAAACTTGACAGGTCTAACTCTCCTGACACTGAGGAATCCATGATTACCAGGAGTGACACAACCTTATTATATCATCATCTGTTCCTTCGATAGAGCTTTCAGACAAATCTGTGTCCATATCCCCAACAACATGTGCCGGGGTACTCAAAGAGTCCATTACAAGCTGGACTCTCCTGACTGAATATCAGACTTTTAGGGAGAGTTGCAATCCATAGCCTGACCAGCCTCTCGATTCGATAAATTGTGACAAGCCATTGTTGATTTAATTTGGTGTTGCATCCATTTGAGATAGGCTCGGACGATGGCCAAATAAGCCCCTCCAACAATGAAAGCATTTTGGAGTTGCTTGTAGACATTCTTCTATGACATAGCCACCTCCACACTTTGCACACCTATGCCAACCCCCTGCATCCCCCATGACAGTTGGCAGCAAGATAAGCAAAATGTAAACAATTTTGACATTGTATCACTGGGTATACATAAGGCTTGACATCAACCATATAAAAACACAACATAAGACGGTAGCTCTTTGCCCACTAAAGTAACTGTTACCGAACCAGAGAAAATCAAACTGATCTGGTGCATAAGATTGCGCATATTGAACCTACTGTACCTGCAATACTGAATATCTCTCTCCCCCCCTCCCCAGTTCTTAATCCTGATTGGGTCATGAACCCCCTTCCCATAAAAATTGATGTAAATGCACACATAGAAAAATTTGCTTACTGCTTACTATCTTTTAATACAAACCTGTCTACCCTTGTAAACCCAATATCAACCTTTTTTTACTGGTCTAAATTTACAAATGATTACTTTAAAATCAATGCAATGACCTTAAGATGTGCAACCGCTAGTAAAATTTGGAATTTTTAAACTGGAAGTCTAAATGTTTATATTTTCCCCTTTAATATGAAAGTGTTGATCCTTATTAAACCCAAATCGATATTTTTCATTGGTCAAGCTTCACAAATGAGGGCTTTAATAGCAATGTGATGATATGACAACGTGCACATGCCAATAAAATTTCAAAAGTTTTAACCAGAAGTCAAATATTTTATACCAAAGTGACGAGCCTTTCTGACTCAATATTGACCTTTTTTATTGGTTGAAATTTACAAAAGAGGTCTTAAATATAAATGTGATGTCTTGAAGATGTGCAACCGCTAATAAAATTTCAATTTTTTCTCAACTGAAATTCATTTTAATGTTTTAACAAAAAAATTAATCTACAAAATTGTTTATTGGAAGCCATAAAGGGGTTTATGTGGTTATAGTGCAATTAGCTAGTTTGCTTTATTGCAGTGTAAATTTATTAAATTCACATGGGCATAATACAAAAACAATCTTTACTACAAATTAGGGGAAAGGTGCTCATAGTAAGAACTATTTTAATACGTTTCTAATATTTTAGGAATATTTTTCTATATTTTCAGTCATGAGTCATTTACAGTTATCTTTAAATGTTCGGTGATGGTTGAATATTGTTTGTAAAATGGCGTTGTTTCCTAAATTGGACCATCATGGCTGCCTAAGTTGGACCGGTCCAATTTAGGAAACCATGAACACAAAGTAGTCCCTATCTTTTTTCGTCTAAACTTGTTGCAGGAAGATGTCAAAAAGAGGCAAATACAGACAGTAGAGCGAAGCAGCAAGAAGATATGATGTTCCAAAAGTGACATTAAGTGGTCAAAACAAAAAAAACTTTGGTCGACCACCTGTCTTCACCAAGGAAATGGATGTATCAGAGGAATGAGATACCATCAGGAATGCAGTGTTAAAGACGTTAGAAGAAAAACTCAGAGAAATGGGAAAAATGGGAAATAAGGAGTGATTGGTACAGTAAAAAGGTTAGCCAATTAAGTCAATAGCATACCACGACACCAACATTTTGTTGTAAGATCTACTTGGGACCATTTTGGTTTCCTTACCAAAAAATTACAATGCCAGATAATGTAAATACTATAGGACAGTTAGTTTTATATGTCGTATTACCAAGGCTGATTGATAATGAGGATACTATAAAGTAAAATAGAGTATGGGGAGAAAATTAGTTTGGTTTTAAAGAGGAGACCAGAGATACAGAATGCTAACAGAAAAAGTGTTGGAATTAAACTGGCTGGGAAATGCTTGTTTGTGTTTTATTGAGTGAACTAGAGTATGCTGCTGAAAGTTATGAGGAACATTAGTATCGAGTGGAAGGATAGGAGACTGATAACGTAGCTATCCACAGAACAGAAAGTGGTGGTGAGAGCGGAGAAGTATGAAATGTAAGAGATGAGCATTGGAAGAGGGGTGCGACAGGGATGTTGTATGTCACCAGCGTTCTTCAATATATAGTACGGTACACCTAAAAGTGGGTGCAAAAGGCTCTAGAAAGAGCATGAGGCATTTTAATAGGTGTAGAGTGATGAGAACTGTAAGTGAAGAAGGTAATATAAATATATCAATCGAAGGGAAGAAAATAGAACAAGTAAGGTTTTTAAAATTTGTAATGTTGGGTAACTTAAATGTAAACTACGGAGGAAGTGAAAAACAAGATATCCATAAGGAAGAGAGCATATGGAAGGGCAAGAGGATTGCGGATATCTGTAAGTATTTCAAAAGAGCTTAGAAAGAGGTTTGTAAAATGTTTCGTTTGGGGTGTGGTGACGTATAGATGTGAGACGTTAATATTCAGAAATGAACCATCCTTAACTAAATTAAGGAAAAGCAGGAGGTCCAAAAAACAAAATCTAATAGGGTAAAAAAAAGGGGGACAATAGGAGTGAGTTATTGGAGTTCTGTGTTTTGAATATCTGAGATCGAAGATTCTAGACTCAGATCTCGCAACTCACACCAGTTGCGGAAGTTGATTACGTGGACGGTTAACCTCATATAAAACATAAAAAAAAGGAAATACCTCTAAGAGTTAAAAATAAATTATATGTTACCCAAACTAAGGGATATGGTACAACAACTAAATGAATAAAGCGTGAAGTGACTTCAAGTTCATTTTTATTAAATAAGACATTATTTTAATATGAAAATTATAAATTATTATCTAAGATGATCATTAGAATTTACAATATTTTATAACAAGCCGTGATGTCAATCATCCGAAACAGGCTAAGTTTCAATAAAGGTAATGACAATTCATATAAATACATTTATATTGGAAGCCATCATTAAAGAATATAACAATCAAGAGGCATTAGTGTTGAAATAAGACTATACAATGAACAATTAATCACTCGTCAAAGACTTATGTGCATTTTATTCCTCTATGATTTTGTTTATCAATGTTACTCACGTTGCTATGCCGTGAGGTAGCAGAATGGTATTAAAAAATAAATATAAAGCCAATGGGGAGCTAGAGAGAAGGAAAGCTCGTCTTGTTGCAAAAGGTTTTGCTCAGCGCCCGGGAATTGACTTTGTTGAAACCTATGCTCCTGTTGCAAAACTGAGCTCAATTAGAGTTCTTCTTGGAGTGGCACTTAATCAAGACATGAAAGTCACTCAAATGGATATTTCGACTGCCTTCCTCAATGGTGAACTTGAAGAAAGAATTTTAATGCAAAAACCAGACATGTTAGAAACATTTTTGTGTGACATAATGATGGAAGAGAGCCACAACAAAGATCACTCTACATTTCTCAAAGCTAAGAAGATGCTAGAAAAGCTTCGAAAATCTGATAATGACAAAGTATGCCTACTTAAAAGAGCTGTTTATGGCTTAAAACAAGCCGGTAGGCAATGGTTTAAAAGGTTAGACTTGAAACTAAAGCAATTGGGTTTCGTTCCCTCACAAGCTGACCCTTGTATATACACATCTACTACTACTAAAGGGCGGGAACAAACGTTGATAGCCATATATGTAGATGACATTATAGTGGCATCAAGAAGTCAGCAACAGCTGAATGATTTAAAGCAAGAACTAACTAAATCCTTTGATATGCGAGACCTTGGAGAACTACATTATTGTTTAGGAATCGAGTTTTGCCACAAGAATGGTATGATTTCAGCATCGCAAACTCGATACATTGAAGAACTTCTCAAAGAATACAGCATGAGTGAATGTAAACCTGTTGCAACTCCAATGGTACCTGGCATGAAGTTACAGAAGAATCCTGGAAATACCGAAAAATATCCCTATCAAAACTTGATTGGTTCACTTATGTATCTGTCTGTGGCTACTAGGCCAGACATAACACACACAGTCAGCTTCTTAAGTCAATACAACACCTGTTTTGGGAAAGAGCATTGGCTGGCTGCCAAAAGAGTCTTGCGCTACTTAAAGGGAACCAAAAATCTCGCACTGGTTTTCAAGAAAACTAATAAACCACTTATTGGGATGGCAGATGCTGATTGGGCAACTGGAGAAGATAGAAGATCTTATTCAGGATACTGTTTCCAGTTTGCAGCGACTTCCATCAGCTGGGAATCAAGAAAACAGAGAACTGTGGCTCTGTCTACAGCGGAAGCAGAATATATGTCATTGACAGAGGCAGCAAAAGAAGCAATACACTTAAAACAGTTACTACACGACATGGGTGTTCCTCACCAGTCAATTGAAATACTTAATGACAATTTGTCTGCACAACATTTGACTAAGAATAACATCGTAAGCTCAAAGTCCAAACACATAAGCATTAGAGAACACTTTATTAGAGAAAAGGTACAAGCCGGAGACATCATCATCAACTACAAGCCAACCGAGGCATTGGCCTCTCCCAGGCATAGTCAACTAGTATGTGCTCTTGGGCTTGGACAACGATTCTGACGAGTGAGGGGGAGTGTTGAAATAAGACTATACAATGAACAATTAATCACTCGTCAAAGACTTATGTGCATTTTATTCCTCTATGATTTTGTTTATCAATGTTACTCACGTTGCTATGCCTGAAAAAAATGTATCAATAAACTGATTAGATAAGTTCTTACGATATAATTATTCTTTGAATTACTACAATTAGCCCTGCAATAATATTATCATCGATAGAGCTCGAATCCAAATTGCACTTTCTATATGTAACAAAGATCGTGAAAACATTATCTTCTCTAAGCTTTTAAAGTAATTGGATTATAAGAAGTCTTCAAAACAAATAGACTTACATCCCATTGGTATTAACGCTAGAAATGTCCTAGTCATAACACAATATTTACTTTAGAATTAAACAGTTCTTGTAAGATATTTACAATTAGCCCATAAAAGTTATCCAATACAATCAATCTATGTCCCATAAGCACTAACGCAAAAAAAAAATGTCAAACTCGTAACACAATATTTACTTTAGAATTAAATAGTTTATTTTCAATGTAGAATAATAAGTTAATCTTGACGTCATATCCAAAAGAATCCTTCAGAAACTAAGATAAATTCAAGGCGTTAAAAAAAACCAATTCAATACTGATTAAATCGATATTCTTATATTAGATATATGAAATAAATATTTCAAGTTCAATATTCACCATCATATTTACGGCCGAAAGAGAAATTAGAAAAATAATTATAAGATTAAATAAAAAATATATATATAAAGAAATCAATTAGCAAGCCAAAAGGAATTTAGATCTTACATTTTACAACTCTCAAGCCGGAGTTTCTCCTTCCCTTTAATATAATAAAGTCCAAGAGTGATGACTGGTTGCCCAGCCGCCACTATATATACAATACAACCCCGAGACATTGGATGACAGGAAAATGGGTGGGGTAGAGAGAGCTGGAACATAATATGCGCATGACTTAAAACTTCTACAGACATCTCGGCTTTTCCAGGTCAACCTAAATTGTGTAAGAGTGAACTGTCTTTGTAGCTAAAGTTCTTTGCATCCATTTTCACCACAGGCGATCAGTTTTATTTATGTTGATGGAGAGTGCGGTTGTATTGTGCTTGAATGCGGAAAACCGTGCGATGGGGTGAGTACTGAGATTTTCTTTTGTTTACTTCTTGTGGCCTAATGCTACAGAAAGAGGCAACAAAGGTATTTAAAGAGCTTTGAAATGTGGTTGTGGAGGATGTGAAATAGGTGGGCAGGGTGAGAAATGAAGGGATATTGAAGAAGGTAGGAGGGGAGAGGGGCCCGACAGGCATGATAATTAAGATACACATTTTGATTAGGCCACACACTAAGTAGGGATTGTTTAATGTAGCGTATCATGGAGGGAAACATACAGTTAAAAGGAGAAAGAAGGTTTGGAATAAATGAAGACGTTCAGGACTGAGGCAATCAAAATACCTCCAGTTGATACTGGTCTTAGGACATAGTCACAGAAAAATAAGTGAGGAGTGTCATGATAGGAGTGCTATAGACACACTATATTTTCACACTGTGTTATTAAACTTGCAATGTTAATACTTATTACACCTGTATTTACCCTAACTCAAGTTTGTCCACCACAGTACAGAAAATACTTTTTTTTCTCATTTGGGCACACATGAGAAGAAGAAGAAAAAAATATTTTCTGTACTGTAGTGGAGGCAAACTTAAGTTAGGTTAAATAAAGCTGTGATAAGTATTAACATTGAAAGTTTAATAACACAATTTGAGCTCAAGCTAGCCAACCACAAATTGAAATACACAACATAACAAAATTCTATTTATGTCATTCCGTTGTTTGTGCTAAAGTTTTCGAAAATTAACCTTTGTGCTTTAAAGTTATATGCATTTTAGAGAATATATGATGTGGTGGGTCAACTTGATCTTTCCCTATAATAGACTGTAGAAAACTTGAGTTCAAGGTCATTCCTAATCCCTAAAACCATTAGGTAGTGTAATTAGTGCATACGTGTATAACCCAAGGGGTAGTAAGACGCGGTGCTGAGTAATATTATTATATTTGATTTAATTTGATATAAAAATTGGTTAATTAACATTCCTCAATATAAAATGCGTTGTGTTCCAAGTGTAACGTACCGCGTCAAATTTCTTAGTTCGCGGCACTAACACCGCAAGCGCTAGCGATATGGTTCTACTTACCAAAATTAAAGTGGCGTTTCTATATTTATGCCTTTTCTTTTTCTATGTTCTCAGTTCTGTAATTGATCTATGCTTTGTGTAATACTGTTATCAGACATCAGTGTTCGTAAATATACTTAGAAGTTTGAGTAATTACAATTTGTTTCCGTTTTTGGACCTCCTACCTGACTATTATTATAGATCTATTATCTTTGTCAAAATGCATGGTACATTAAACAGTTATTCGGATCCTCGAAGACCCGACAAAGAACACAGGTAGTGACTGGATCCTAATTTTTTTATGTTCAATATCTTTCAACCATTCAAAATATGCAAACAACTTGAAAAACAATGATGCTGGTGCTAATTCCCATTTTTTAAAATGTAATTTAGTTTAAAATAGGCTTAACAGTTCCAAGGGGAAAATGACTAACCATAATATCTATCTTTATGCTTCCTCATCTTTGAACGATTACCAGTTGCATCGGCAAGGGCATGGACATCCAAATGGTCAACATAGATGCAGATGCAACCTTCTTGCATCCTTTTTCTAAGGATGAAATGGATACGTTGGTGCCACATACTTGCAAGCACTTAATGCGATGTTTTACTCAATTTTTTTCTCTCTCTAGACTATTTTCTACAAACCAAATGAGGCAAAATTATATTTTTATCTTGTTAGGAGAAATTTTGTAAATATCTAAATAGCACTACACAATGTAACCCACCTAATACACACACCAGCATTAAAACAAACTCGTAACTAACTGTGGTACTTGTGAGTTTGCTGATGTCACAAATATAAAAGCCCAAATTAACATTTACAATAATTAATAGGTTATTATGGTTACTACCCAACTAGCTAAACCTAACCTTTTATGCATTGATAAATTAAACATTTCCATTAAATACTATTGATCAATAACATTCATTAAATACTATTGATCAAATAAACAATTAATCTCTATTATGAAACATTCACAAGCCAACATAAAATGCAAATAACATAAGTCAACACAAAGTTGGTCAATATTTATTTTTCTATTCTCTAATTGTGATTTTAGTAAATTTTGTTTTTGTTATATACCTAGTCAAAATTAGCAAACTTAATAAATTTAATTATGTATTTGATTTTTCCATATTCTTATTTGTGTAATAGGTGACCTGGTGGTCTAGGGGTAAGGTGTCAGACTTCTGTGCTGGCGGCCGGGGTTCAATCCTCGGTCCCGGCACAGATTTATCTGATTTCCAAACCCTTCCTTCACCTCTGACAAGACATCTTGTGAATGTGGGGAATGCCAGGCCTCCACCGTGGTTCGGATTCCACGTTAAACTGTAGGTCCTTCATTTCATCTCACAATCACCCTACCATTACACATTAGTGTAAGTGCGTATAACCCGAATGGGTAGTAAGACGCGGTGCTAATAATAATATTTGTGTAATGATAACTATGAAATGTAAATTAATATAAAAAATCTAAGCTTAGATTAATAAAATCAGTAAACAGAAATGACTCGCATACCAAGATAGTTTGAAACCTACAATATTAATTCCCGTAACAGTTAATAGACTGCATCAAGTGTAGTTTTTTTTAGATAATTGGTAGGTAGAGTAGTTAGCATTATTGTCGCGAGATGGACAGACTTACAAAAATACTGATGTAATCTGAATTTTCTGATCACATCAGTATCACTCCATCAGTCTTGCAAGTGTTGGGAGAGAGTGACTGTGTGAGCCCACTCATCAATATGTGTTGTCCTTCAGTCTCATTTAGCAACCAATGCTAATATGATTACTGCACACAGCTTTTTATTATCATCAATGTTGTTAAACGTTGCATGCAACTGCTGAGATTGATAAAAATAATGACACGAAAACTGATTGTGTACGTCACATTGTAAATACTGACAGTCTGACTGGTCGTGTAGGAGCCCTATAACAGGTTCAAGGCCAAAATGGCTGACCAGATCCGCTATCCTGCTATAAATATCTTTGTGCTAAGTTTATCTGTAGAGCAGTACTACCATTCATTGATAGCATTTGGTGGTTGAAGACGTAGGTTGGCATTTGAGGAAACCATTAACCATTTATTTGATAGGCCTAAGTTATGTATAAAAAAATAGTGTGATATTTTCTTAAGTAAATGAACTATCCTAAGTTCTATGTGCAGTGAGTTAATTTAATAATACTTCAAACACTAAGAGCCAAATCATAATCAACTTATGCCTCAAGTGAGGCGCTATACTAAATACAGATGATCTATCTTCCCAAGTGGAATGGGCCAGTTTCATAGTCAGATTTAACACACAAGTGCGGCGCTATAATAAATACAGAATGACATATCTTTACCAAAGTGGAATGGGCCAGTTTCATAGTCAGATTTAACACACCAAGTGCGGCGCTATAATAAATACAGAATGACCTATCTTTACCAAGTGGAATGGGCCAGTTTCATAGTCAGATTTAACACACCAAGTGCGGCGCTATAATAAATACAGAATGACCTATCTTTACCAAAGTGGAATGGGCCAGTTTCATAGTCAGATTTAACACACCAAGTGCGGCGCTATAATAAATACAGAATGACATATCTTTACCAAGTGGAATGGGCCAGTTTCATAGTCAGATTTAACACACCAAGTGCGGCGCTATAATAAATACAGAATGACTATCTTTACCAAAGTGGAATGGGCCAGTTTCATAGTCAGATTTAACACACCAAGTGCGGCGCTATAATAAATACAGAATGACCTATCTTTACCAAAGTGGAATGGGCCAGTTTCATAGTCAGATTTAACACACCAAGTGTGGCGCTATAATAAATACAGAATGACCTATCTTTACCAGAGTGTAATGGGCCAGTTTCATAGTCAGATTTAACACACCAAGTGTGGCGCTATAATAAATACAGAATGACCTATCTTTACCAGAGTGGAATGGGCCAGTTTCATAGTCAGATTTAACACACCAAGTGCGGCGCTATAATAAATACAGGGCAACACTTACCTGGACCAGAGTTTAAGCAGGTGTCATCTTGTAGGCCTATTTGGTTTCAGGTCGCACTTGAGGCTGACTATGAAACTGGCCCTAATTAATTGATTCACTTTTAAATCAGGTTTAAAGCACCAGTGCCCTCTGCTCAGGCGGTACCAGGGGAAGACTTAACTCCAGACTATATGAACATACTTGGTATGATATTCAGCATGTGTGGACTTATGATGAGGGTGAGTGTAATCACATGAAAACTATTGACCAATGAGGTGATAAAAATATTTATCTGAAAATTTAGAAATTTCCTTGTTTTATTAACATTTTTAACCAATTCCCTGACGTGTGATAGCATAGCTTTTGGCGTGAGCTCAGCAGCCATTTTTCTACTCGGAAACTCTTATCGGAAAAATATTTTCACCAATTTATTTTCTTATTTATTACTTTATTCATGGTATTTGTATTATAGCATTGAACTTCATTATGAAGTATTCAGACTGGCTATTAGTACAGTGGTTCATTGATAGATGGTACCTTTTACAACTACTTATTGCAATGAAACTTTGATTCGCGTCTGCGCCAAGGAATGTTTGGACAAGCTCATCTTTAGTGCCTGCACCAGTGAAAGGATTAATTTGGTTGAGGTGCTGATGTTTCTAGTGCTTTGCAACACCTATCTTCATGGCTAGTGAGTGACCTTGTTTGAATATAGTGAACTCGCATCTCCAGGCTAAGGTGTCTTATTTACTCTGGTTTAGTTTTCCAGTGACTGAGAGTTCAGGTTTGAATTCCCATGGATCTTTTTCTTTTTTTTTCTCTCTCAATTATTTTAAACTTTTCCTCTAAATTCTCCCTTTATCATCAGTGTATGTAGATGGCTCAAACATGTAGTAAGGCTTAATTTCATCCTCATCCACAAAAATAATTATGTTATTACCCGTCTCAGTGGTCGAATGGTCTAAATCATAACTCTCGTGTTAGATTGGCCTGCTGAAGAGAGGGAGCAGGGTTCAAATCTAGGTTGGGTCTTCTGAGAGTGATTTTTTTTTTCTAAATGGTTTTGCACTCTCCTTCCACGTATATGTGGGCAGATTACCTCTAAAACGCTTCCTTTCTCATACCTACCACATTAGAGTAACTATCATATATGTGTATGACCTTAACAGTAAGATGTGGTGTTAAAATAAAAATATATAATGTATTACACAAACTCACTGATAGATAAGTTGTTGCCATGCTAATTTGTAGTGATTGTTAGCTAGAATGGTTTGTAATTTTATACTATTCATTCCCTCAATATATAAAACTTACATTCAAGCACGAATTTAGGAATTGTAAAAAGGGGGGTGGGGGTGGGGGGCACAGCTATATTGAATGGTGATAAATTTGTGTGTGCTGGTAGGCATATTTTTTCTTATAATTCTTGCCCACTGCCCACCCCTACTCTCCCCAACCTAGCAATATGATACAAAATAAAAATAACTTTTTAATTAATGGTAATAAGGTTTTATTTACAAGCCCAGCTTCACCCCCACAAGTAATTACCCTGTACTTGCAATCCAGGAATTAAAATACCTCATTGGTCACCACTAGAGCCCTAACCCTCCACTTTCATTATTCTAAAAAAATTCAAATATTCTATCATGACCCCCCGCCTTAAATTTGCACTTGCTTACATTGTAACCATCTGCAGTGGAAGAACTAAACTAATTTTAACAAGTACATCAACTATTCACCAACCACTGAGATTCACAATTTTCCCAGAATATTATTGATATTGTAAAGTTAATGAGGATTTTCATTTATGTCTTTCTTTCGTTCTCATTTGGTTTAACTTTCTACCACAGTTATGGCTACTGGTGTACCCTCTGTTCACCATGGAGGGAACTAGCTTGGCTCCATTATAAAATAGAATTATAGTATTTAAATTGATCACGGTAAGACGTTTCAGGGTAAACTGTGTGTGGCCATAGTGATTGAAAACTTTTTTTTTTTCAGTTAAAATGGTGTGCTTGGGTGGCTCTCTACTGTTCATGCATCAGTTTTGCCAACTCAAGAGTTAATGATGATACTAAAACAGATTTTGAGCAGTTTTATGTAAGTTAGTAAAAGAAAAGAAAATAAATATTTTAAAAAAAATTATTAATGCCTGATATTTATTTATTATTAATAGTCAAATAATGATATACCCATCTTAATACAGGATTCAAACCTGATGTATAGCAACTAGGCCTACACTTTAATACTTTCAGTAAAAACCTAGATTTATTATGCTTTTTTGGTCAATATTTGAGCAAAATTAACAATTCTTCACATATTATCATTATTGCTTCAGTTATTAATTAATCAAACATTTAAAATCAAAAGATTTCCCTAAATACAAATTATTTTTGCTTTATTTGTAAAATGATATTGCTCTCTTATTTAAAAATCACTTTACATTTAATGAAATAAAAAAAAAAATATATATATATATATAATATATGAAGAGTTTGTCTGTCATGAGCATTGTGAGATATCTACTGCACGAAGTATAAGACTTTGTAATTTTTTTTAATTAGTTAAAAACAGGCTTGGAAGCAATAAAATGAAAAGATTTTTTTCTGTCTGTCTTAAACAAAGCGTTGCTCGGGTAACCACGCAATGTATTATGTGGCAACACCGGGTACTTCAGCTAGTATTTATATGTATTGACGTTTCCACTTGCAATAATTGAACCTTTGTGGGTAGTTCACTCCACATATGACTTACTCTTCTTATATTTGGTTAGCAATGAGGTCCAATATTATGTATTGTTGAGGTTTGTTTCTTCGTTAACCATTCCATTCCACCGCTTTCTTTTTTTATAAAGGAAAACTTTCCCACATCATTTCTATTAACCTTTCTTACCAACTTCAATTTGTGATTCCCTCTAATTCTTAACTTACATTTGATCATATTTCTTATTTTCCTTTATGTGTCTATAGAGTAAACATCTATTAGACACCTTAGCTCATCATTAGCGCGTCTGTCTACTGAGGTAAGGCTCCTGAGTTTGATTTGAGTCATAGCAAAAAAAAAAATTATAATTGGTGAAATGTGGGTTTACCCTTTCATAGTGATGAATAAACGGCCGAGGACTGAATGTTGTGACTCTCCTAGTCTAAAGTTAGACTATAAGGCATATGAAGCTATGTCAGGCCTAGTAAGCAGGTAGTTGAAAATATATGCCCTGAATAAAAAAAAACTGACCCAGGCCACAGGCTGGAAACAGTGAGGGATGTAAAAGATTAAACATCACATACATTCATTCACATTACCATTTTTTTTTTCAACCCAGATCTTCAAACATTTAAACAGGGTTGTCATGCACCCACTCCTTTATACTGGTATCTTCTCAGGCAAAACTTGCTACCATTTGGGGTAACCAGAGATTACAATGTACCATTGTTTAAACTATTTGACATAAAAGTCATGCATAGTAAAGAGTAAAAGAAATTAAACCAACATTGCAAAGACCACTTCAGTGGCCACATAGTCTTAGGCCCAACTCTTGCAGTAGACTAAACTGCTGATGGCAGAGAGATCAGGTTTGAATCCTGGTAGGATGTACTGAGGGTGGATTTTTTCAAAATGGTTTTCCACAAAATGTGGGTACACTTCCTCTAATTACAACCCTCCTAGTCCCTAAAACCATCAAATTAATTAGTACATAAGTGTATAACCCAGACGATTAGAAAGACTCAGTGCTTTTAAAAAAACTAATAGCAAAGATTTATTATAGTTTTTTTTTTTACAGGTTGTCAATTTCAGCTGTTGTAATGTCATATTTACAAAATCCTCAACCAATGAGTCCACCTTGGGCGTCTCTTCTGCAATGATAAAAATGCTCTCATCATATAAATACCACTGCATTAATAAACAAACACTTTTTAAGGGCTGTGTAAATTTCATTTATGAAATAAAATTATTAATATTACAGTGCATATGTCACAACGATTAAAAGAATGTAAATATTGTAAGTTTAAAAATAAACCATATTGAATACAGGTCTTATCTTATAGAAAACTAAGATAGGTATACTTTGACCAGATTTTATGAACTTTCTTGAATAGATTTAAAATTAAAGCTTTATCTTAAAAGTAAATTTTACATTTATCGAGGCTGTCCTTTATGGATTACTCTTTCCGAACTAAATTATCTTACTTCCACTAGCATCAAGGTAATGTTTGGCTAGGAAGCGAACATCTGGTGCATCATATGGGAAACCTCATTCACTTAGTATGATTGTGTGTTTGACAAAAGATTTTTTTTCAGTTTCTGAGAAAACACTAGGACACCCAAACTTCCCTGTATAAGCTTTATGAGCCCTGATCAAAGTTCCTTTGGCAATTTTGTAATGTCCGGCTGCTTTAGTTAAAGACATTTGTTCTAATTTTACATCCTCCAGAGCAGCATTCATTATCTCTTCACTGGAACTGCTGTATCTTCTGCTCCGTGGTTCTTTTTTGTGTTTTCGTACCATTTCAAACACTTTATAAAAATATATATTAACATTTACTAACAATAAGCATGAAGAACATTGTAAGGTTATTTGAGACTCGCATTATTTATTAAAACCCTATACTTATTTGAAAAGATTATATTACATTTTCTTTGGGGTTACTTTGACCACTGGTCAATTTAAGCTCAATATTTATATAACACTAACCTCAAAACAAAATGCATTTAAATGTATATGTATAAACTTAAATAGTAATAACATTTTCAAATTACAAGATTTTAAATAGACACTTGAGCAATTGAATGTTATTCATAGTTTTGATACAAGATAGAGTTAAACTTTTTCTTAAAATTTGGTCAAAGTATACACATCTTACGGTAATATAAGAGATTATTACTTTTAAATAAAAAAATAATTACTTAACACATTACTTCCTAAACAGAAAACTTTAAGGCTGAAAGAATATGAGGGGAAGAATGAGCCCTACAGGCTTACATCAGCTCAGAAAGAAGTGAGCTGTACTGTGGTGGTGCTATGTACAATTTAGTTAAAGTTATTAATTTATAAGAGTTTGCAAAGCTTCAAATATCCAAGTAAAAAGTCAAATCCCCTTTCCTTGGACTTTGATAATCTTTGCACGTCAACATTTCGAAGGAAGAAAAATACTTTCTATAATATGAACAAATTTAACCTCTCATTAAATATACGACATAACGTATTTCAAGATATATTGAGTTTTAGAGCAGATTCCAAAGAGTATTTTACCACCCCCTAGTTACTAAATGATAACGTTAACGTAAGCATTAACTACTGTTGTGTGCTTTATTTTTTTTTATGGTCGTAGATCATGGTGGCTACAGACAGGGAATTTAATAAAGGAATAAGGAAAAGTCAGAGAATTTAAATGTTTGATTAATTCTGCATCTAAACATTTAAACAAAAGTGAGTGTTTCTTGATGTTAACAATGTGCATTGCCTAGATATTTTATTCTAACATGAGATGGTTCTACAGGGTTTATTTTATAACACATTCACACAGGAACACAAATAATAGGCCTTAACTGATTAAATAATAGAGAATTAACAAGAACTAAGACTGTTGATGTTTGGTAGCCTAAGATTTTTTGAAAATATGTTATCAATATAATAAACGGAAAAAATTCCCATTCAGCAAGAAAAAATTATAAGAAGGTTAGGTTTGGATTTTTTTAATGTTGTCTTCAAAAACCTGGAAAAGTCAGGTAAGTTTATAATAAAAGTTTTGTAGCCACCCTGTAGATACACTTTATGGATAATTTAAACATTATGTGACAAAGAAAAACCTATTGACTTTGTTTCACACCCCTATTAGTTTCTATTAGAACTGGGCCAATGCTGAGCAGATGATTTGACAATAATAGTAAAATCGTTATAGAATTTGGATAACCAATCTTTTGAAATTTATCATGGTAGAACGTCACATGCCATGCATGTCAACTACTGGTGACTAAGATGGCAATTTACCATATTATATCGGATATATTTATCATTTTGATATATCGATCAAATTATATCAAATTGGTTGTTTTTCTGTAATGATATTCTTCACCACTTCATTTTTTAATGTTTTATTTAGCTTTAGAAATTGCAAAATAATGAGCAAGTGAGACATCTTGTTTGAGTGTGAGAGAAAAAAGACAGTGGTAATGAGTAGGAGATGTATCTTTTCAAGGTCAACTAGTAAACAGACATCTGAACCATGAGAGGAAGAATAGAGGTAGCTAAAACTAAAGAACTATCTGTGGTTTCAAAACTAATAATGGATTAAGGACTTTTCTTTATCCCAATACTTATATTTATTTATCTGTTGATACTTATAAACTTAATTATGCTTTTTAAATCCAGATAAATTTAATAGACAACATTTTGTTTATCTTTATACTAAAAAGATATATTTGTCATAATATTATCTGCATGGATTTTAAAATAAAATTCCTATCACAAACTAAACTCCGAGAAAAGTGGAGTCAATTTAACTGAAAATAATTATCTTTACATTACCAAACCCTTCCTTCACCTCTGAAAATACATCTTGTGAATGTGGGGAATGGCAGGCCTCCACCGTGGTTCGGATTCCACGTTAAACTGTAGGTCCTCCATTTCATCTCACAATCACCCTACCATTACACATTAGCGTAAGTGCGTATAACCCGAATGGGTAGTAAGACGCAGTGCTAATAATAATATAACAATAATAATAATTAATTATCTTTACAATGTGGTAAAGCTACTGATAAAGTGAACTAATGTATATTAAAACTCTTTTTGAGTTTTCATTTAAACTTTTATAAGGACACCTATTATATAAAGAACAAAATGACACTTTAACACTTTTTTTTAATATGTTTACTGCAGATTATCTTTGTAATAAATAAAATAAACCAAATGATCGGTTATCAGCTTAATAAGCAACAAATCATCAGCATAATCACTGATTGGCCCAGTCATAGTTTATATCCTGTTATTTTTTCTTTATCATCAACTGTTTCCAGCCTGTGGCCGGGTCAATTTATTAAAATGCAGTAAGTAATCTTCCTTCTGTCCTTCCACCATTCTTCTCCTCTCAATTTATTTTATCCGCTCTTTCTTGGCCTTCCTTACGGCCTTTTTCCATATTCATTACATGTCCATACCTTATCTCTATATAAAATATTAACCAAGGAATTAATGCCTTAATTATTTTTAAGGAATGTACAAACTAATAGTCAACTTTCGATTCTAGACCTTTCACGGTTCCCTGGAAAAGGGTCGTTATTGGAATTTTAACAGATTTTGTTCCACCCCTGACCCTCATATGAAAAAATTGAATTTTTTAGACAACAAATAGCGTGGGTCATAAAAAATCATTCACAAAATCCAACCAAAAATCAAAACAAGTAACAATTTAAGCAATAGCATGGGTCGTCAAAAATTGTTCACAAAATCAAACCAAAATAGTAACCAAATCGAGAATTGAAATAACAATGGCAAAAGCAAGCCTGGCGCGTGATGTACGGCAGTCGCGCGCGGGGAAACATTGTCTTGCTTGTGGGAGGGGGTGGACAGATTCAAATTTGGTATTGGCTGGCATTGATGAGGTGGTGTTTATTTTTATACCTGACCCACCCCAGTTACTAGTAATACAGCGCTCACAAAGATAATTGCAACACAGCGACCTAAATAAATGCAACAAACACATTTTACAGCCGATTTCCTTAAACTTTTCAACCTTTTTTCCACATTTTTCACGGTTCCCCAAAAAAGGGTGTTACTTCGAGAGTGACGCTATTCCCGGGGTCGTAGAATCGAGAGTTGACTGTAATGTTATTTTGATCACAAATATCTTCATACCGTTGAGATTAAATCCCAATTTACAATGGCTGAAGTCAGTGTGAAATGTTTCTATTATCATTGTAAATCTAATATTATGATTAGTCTTTAATAATATGTTATGCCAGGCCTCCACCTGGTTCGGATTCCACGTTAAACTGTAGGTCCTTCATTTCATCTCACAATCACCCTACCATTACACATTAGCGTAAGTGTGTATAACCCGAACGGGTAGTAAGACGCGGTGCTAATAATAATAATAATTTAATATGTTTCCATCCCTCTTTCATGTAGGCTTTCTTCCATTTATAAAAAAATGCATTCATACTTAACCAGCTATTTTTCATGTTACTATGTATCAAATATTTTTTATTAATACAACTTTCAAAGAAAAGAATTCTAATTATTAACATCTCGGTGTTTCTAGTTTACCCTGCCCTTTAGTGTGCGAGAATCAATTAGTATGAACCTTGTGCACAGACAAATAATATACCCAGACACTCAACACAGTCCTTCAACACTAGAATCGCTGTGATTAGTCCTAGCATCACCCACCAGTGACACTAATAAAGCCCGTTTTTTAAGGACTCAAGCTGGCAAAAGGAGTGCAGCAAAACCCCTGTAAGGTTGAAAGTCTGTTTCTTGCGGGAATAGTGCAAATGCTATTTTATATTCATTTAAATTTGTGCTAACTAATTAAAGGTTTGTCTTTAGTTATAAACATTGATATCAATACAAAGTGGTTTAGCATATATTGGCAAGAAACTTACCAACTAGCCCCTCCAAAAAAATCTTCAAAAGTAGCAGACTAATCCCAAAGCTTAGGGTGAGAATAAATTTACTCTCCACACTCCCCTAAGTAGATCTGTCAAGATTGCGTGGGTGGATTGTTATATTTTAAATATCTTCTTAAGTCAACAAGACAAAGGTTGGGTTGATGTGATTTGTTTCCACCTGGTGCTGGGCAAGCATGCACGCGGCCCTTTGGCTGGTTAGTGCCGCCTGCACCATCTGGTGTAAATACCATTTATTAGGGGGAGTGCAGTAATTATGGTGATTTCTTGTTTCCTTCCACAGTGAATTTCTATGAACAAGCACAAAATGGCCTACCTATTTTGCTGGTAAACTTATTTTCAGATATCTTCCAGCATCCTTTTACATATCACAATCAACATGGTACTGGAGGCTCTAATTCCTCTGAAAAGGAAGTTGTGCAACTGATTTTTATCGTTCAAAAATATTTGTCTACCTTGTTTGAGTTATTTGAAATATAGGTACAACAAAAATAAACTTTTGATAAAAAAAAATACTGTAGTTTTATATTACATTATATTTCTTGGAAGAATTAATGATAAAATAACATGTAAGCAAAGAATAATAAAAATCTATCCGTATCTGGGTTTAAAATAACCATTCCCATCACGTCCCATATAGAGGGGCCAACTTTGACTTTCAAATGGTAAAACATTAGAACATCTCCCAACATTTCCACATGCGCATGTTATGTGTAGTCTGTAGACAGTCATCTGCCCCATGTCAATGTTAAATAGGTCATAGTCTGATTCATTCTTGCTTGATTCATCAGAGGGGGTTGAAGGAGCTTTATCAGATCCCAAACAGTCTTTTAGAGCATCTTCCAGCGTTACATACTTTCCTTGAAAACAAACATCATAAGAGATTCAGTGAAGGCAAACAAAACAAGGCAAGTAATGCCCCTTTTCCTGAACTATTGTGAAACTTTAAATTCCTAGAGATTAAAATCTTATCATTTATGTTGAATTTTATACTTTGACACATTTTTCCTTTCATAATACAAAATGATGGTTAGTTATTCTCCCCACCCCCCATTGTTCTTATGTATTTCTAAACATTAGTCAATTATTCATTTTACCCGCTTAGGTGGCCGCGCGGTCTAACACACTACTCTCGTGTTGGATTAAATTGTAAGATGTTTCGGTGCCGCGCATTTGTGCGCCAATTATAATGATATTTCTTAAACTTATGAAATACATAAGACCTTTAAATTTGCACACGATTTATTTTGATCATTGCACGTTCTGTAGATTTATGCTACCGGCACTGTTAAAATTTTGTATTACTGCTATATTATCGAGTTCTGTTTTATTACAAGTTCTTGTGTATTGCTGCCCACTGTAATGGATTTATACACACAAGCAGCTTATATATGACCTGCCCCTTGTCTCTTGGACCCCCTTGTCACCAGTGTTAAAACTAACTAATAGAAAGAGTCCTGGCGACAGGTATTGTGAAGGCTAGCTTCCTATTGGGTAGAGAGAGCTAGCGTCATTTGCTTTTTTGGTAAACACTACAGAGTTGATCTTTGAAATAAAAAATATAAGTGTAATGGTGCAAGACTTTGACATTACTTCTAAATGCACGTAATTTTCCATGGGTGAGGCATTAAAAGGAAATTTTACATACATTACTTTTAAGAAAAATACACTTCATCCATGACTTTTTAAATATATGAGAGGGGTCCAAAGCAGTATCATTACAATTGCCAAAGACAGGTAGATCGGGGTTTGATCCCAGTCAGGTGCACTGAGAGTGGTTTTTCCTTAATGGTTTACCATTCTCCCTTCATGCACATGTAGGTGAATTTCCTCTAAATTAATCCGTAACCTGAACAGGTAGTAAGATGTGATTCTAAAAAAATTTATTCATTTTATTATATTAATTGTTGTTTTTGAAACAAGTGTTAGTTTTGCCGAGTTATGTAATTTATTTTTAAATGAAAAAAAAACTTACAATTGGGCATGTGACAATATTTATGTTATGTATAAAGTTTTTTTTTTCAGCTAATGTTTCAGTTATATCACCAAATCTTGGGTAAGTTAACTCCAAAGTTGTAATAACAATATGTGACTGCTGTTTTTAGACTTGAATTAAGAGCTTGTGAAAGAATCTTACCAGGAAATTCCCCCTGTTTACTCATCACACATTCTCGATCACTAGGCAACAACACTCGTGTATGTGAAGACGGAGGAATCCAGTAAGTTACAAACACTAAGTCAAAGTGGTTGTTTTTCTCTGCCCACTCAAGGGGGCCAAGACAGCTCCTATTACAAGAAACAAGAAATTATACTTCATTTGATCTGGAACCGTGTATCAACCATACTGTAGTTGGAATACCTACAACAAACTTGAGTTTTACCAAGACATAAATCAATTATGTTCACCTGTGGAAGTGATCCGCTGAATACCGCTCCCTGTATTTATTCCTCTCTTGTACCTCTGCTTCCTAACATGACCACTTCTCTCGTCTCTCTGAAGAGGCTTGTAGCTGTCCTCTCTCAAAGGACCATACAAATCATAATTCCATTGTTTGTCCTCAGGATCATTGTCTTCATCTTCTGGATTGTGCCCATTGTTCTTCCATGGTTTCTGATGGTTCCATAAGTGCTCGACACCATGCTTGTGTATATTGGGGAACTCTCCAGGGCTCGAGTAACCATTGATTGGTTGCTCTCCCACCTCAGGAGGGTACACTTTGGAATGTCTGTGATTCAGATTTGAATAATTCTCGTAACTTTTCGTGGGAGGCCTTTTTTCCTTGTGACGAAAGATAGAACCTTTGCTTTTCAATAGGCCCTTCTTTTCAGTTGCGAATTGGTCCTGAGGGTAGTTGTTGAAATATTGGTTACTATTACTGATGTCCAAAAAGTCAGGGTGGGAAATTAAGTAGTTATGAACTTCTGCTGTTGTGTTGGTGGAGCTGTTGAACTCTACTGGTCTTCTGGAGTCTTAAAAGAAAAGACAACTATTTGTAAAAACATTAATATACAATGATTAACAGTAGGTAGGGTAGGCCACCGCAATCTCCTGGGTGATGGTGGAGGATAAATTGTTTAAACAACTAACAAAAAAACCTCTTCTAAACAAACAAATTTCCCAGAACTACTCTTTTTTTTATCACTGCATCTTATTCCCTATTCGGGTTATTAACTATCAGGAAGGGAATATAACCCCTTATTTGTGTGGAGGAAGAGTGGGAAACCATCTAGGAAAAACCAGCAGGGAACCCTGACCTCTCATTACCAATGAACTAGGCTAAAAAAGCTTTATGTTTAGTTGATGTGCTCAACATTGCAGGTAACATACTTCTTGTTTACTGAAAAATCCTCCTGCAGTTGGTAAAAGCTAGTGCATTAGTGTTGTTTTTTGTCTCGATTTTTTTTTTACTGATTCAATTGTCCCACTTCCAGTTAACCATGATCCAGCACAAATAATCTAATAAATATGTAAGTCATTGCTATCCCCTAATTATGTGTATTAGTGAAATTTAACAAGTGCTGCAGAAAGAACATGCACAACAGGGTCCATCATAGATTTAAATCAACTGACCTGAGGAGTACACAACGATCCCTGGAGACTGGACGTGCCGACTCAAAGCTAGCAGTTTAGTAACTGCCGTGGAGTTGAACAACAGTTTACAAACATCTGCTCTACTCTGAGAGTGCACTGAACTGCCTGAACATTGCATCAAAAATACATTTCCTCCAAAATATCATCTTGAGTTATTTTTACTATTAATAATTATAGTTTGACATAAAATAAACTATACAGAAATCATTATTGCGGTTTAATGTCCCACCAAAACAAAATATATTGATACAAAGATGGATTGAATACACATTTTCTCGAATCCTTTTAAGTTAAACTTTGTACCTCTAAGTAAAATCTTAGTATAAATGATGAGAAAAAGAAGTTAATTTTCCCACATTGTTATGAATAGTTTTCCTCTTCAAATGAATTCTTCAGTTGATATAGAAAATAGATAAATTAACTTGTATGATTGATTTTGTTGTTGTGAGAATTTACACTCAGTTAAGTGTTAAATTAATTATGTATGGGCCATTGGGTCTGGTTGTTGGATCTCTCTTGAAATTAGGTTAGGCTAAACAAAGCGTGTCACACTCATTTGATCGCAAGGGCCATGTTTCAAATTGAAAATAATGAGGGACAGCATTTAAAAACAAACAAATATATCATCTAAATAAAAAATAAAGAGATGAGTATAAATAGTACATAAATAAAATTTTACTTTGTAGTGACTTCACTTTCATAATTTTATGTCTAATGTATATCTGTATGTTGTGATGTTTCAAATGTTTATTCCTTTACATATAATAGACAACCACTGTTTACATACTTATGTGCTGCCAAACATTACACATAATTGGTGCACAAATTTAACAACTTTTTCAAATAGATCTTTGGTGAGTAAAGAATAAAAATTTGTTACGCCAACCTTACTTGCTAGATTTCTCTACATAACGGCAAATTTTCAAATGTCATCCAAAATGGTGCATTTGTTCAATGTGTATAATAATATGGACCGGGCCACATCTGCCCCATGGGTTGCACATTTTATATGTCCGGGCTAAACCGATAATAAGCAGCATATTAGCTCTAACATAATTCAGATTTAAAAATAGAGAAAAGATTTTTTTTATCATCGCTCTGAAGTTTGAGTTTTCGAATCTCAAATATTCTTAATAATTTGAGGATTCAAAAGACCCCCTGAATCTAAATCTCTATAGAAACAGGAAATTTAAAACTTTTTTACATCCATTACTGTTTTCAGCCTGTGGCCTAGGTTAGCTTTTTATTCAAGCCATACATTTTCCACTACGGGCTTGCTAGGCCTGACATAGCTTTGTTTGGTTTATAATATAACTTAAAGACTAGGACAGGCACAACATTTAGTCCCAGACGTTAATTAATCACTGCGAAAAGGTAAACCCACATTTCACCAATGATACATTTTTCGGCCATGCCAGGAATCAAACACTGGACCATTAGCTCAGTAGACAAACAGGCTACCGCCTGAGCTAAGGTGTCATTCTAGGTTTAAAACTAAATTCCTTAAAAATAACCATATATATTATTATTATTATTAGCACCGCGTCTTACTACCCGTTCGGGTTATACGCACTTACGCTAATGTGTAATGGTAGGGTGATTGTGAGATGAAATGAAGGACCTACAGTTTAACGTGGAATCCGAACCAAGGTGGCGGCCTGGCATTCCACACATTCACAAGATGTCTTGTCAGAGGTGAAGGAAGGGTTTGGAAATCAGATAAATTTGTGCCGGGACCGAGGTTTGAACCCCGGCCGCCAGCACAGAAGTCTGACACCTTACCCCTAGACCACCAGGTAATAACAATATAAATAAACCTAAGATATCTTGAGCAAGACAATATGAACAAAAGGACTGGATTTGAGTGTTTTTACTTTATTTTAACCTTTAGTTCAGTCACAACTTACAACACCTCACTGGTCATCACTAAAGTTTTCTAACCTGGCATAAAACTATACTCCTGGGTGGCACCTTGGTGGCCGAGGCAGTCGGCAGTCCAGAAGAGAATCCAGTCGTTACCTAGACTCTCCATACTTACAGTGAGTGCTGACATCTGTGAGCCAACAGTGTCAATTATTGGCTTGTCTAAGAGCGGGGTGCCTGTTAGGCCATCCAGCACTGTCACCTGGGATTAAAAAAAATATTTTTTTCTAAACTCCTGTTAACTTGACTTATTTACTCACTCTACTAGAAAATTAATTGCTGTATTTACAAAAGTACACCACCCATACCTATCCTGTGCTAATTCTATTCAGTCCACCTCATTACACAATATTTCTTTCAAATACATTTTGATACCGACATGAAAACTTAAGTTAATCCACACTACTTATTGGTAGCAGCAAGTGTTGGGATACAAGGAGTACATGAAATATAAGAGGAAGCATTAGTGAGATAGTATATTCATATACTGAGGATGGAAAATGTGAGAATTCCAATTAGATGAAGTATGTATGAAAAATACTGTAAGGGAGACCAAAAATGAGATGGGAGGAGAATGGAAGCAAATAAAAGAGGAATATGGAGGTATTTTACTAAACTGACCTGGAAACAATTTATGATAATGATTTTTTTAAGTCTACTGTGAGTTTGCCCCAAATCACCTGTGAGTAGTAGTAAACAGGGTAGCCAGCGCCAGTCTGGTATTTAACCAGAAAGTCAGGAATGTTGTCTTCATTGAAGAAAGCTGGTGTTGGGGGGCTGAAAAAAAATTAAGTTGTAAAATTAATGGATGATTAATATACATATATTTATGGCTGTACACTAGTAAAGGAAATCTGTCTAATGGAAAGACTATAAATCAAGAAATAACAGTTCATCCTTGATTCATGGCTTATTCATCAATATTCATATAATTAAGTTTATTCATCATCCTATATCAGCAGGGTTGCCACTATTTTTTTCAATACAAAATTCCCTGTGTTTTACAGGTTTTTCTGAAGGAATTCCCATTTTTTCCCCCAGACAATTAGATAGTAGTATAGAGGGATTAAATTTAATTTGTCATTAAATCTACTTGGGAGAAGTCGTGTAGTTGATGTTTAGAGCATGATATTATGACCTTGATTGGTAAATGTACACAGTTAATCAACCTATGTTTCAGAGTGGAAAAAAGGGTGAAGGAATAAGACATGTGTCCAAACCAGCGGGTTTAGTGTTTAGTAAAGTTTTTTTTTTCATGCAAAGGGAAGATTATTTAAAGCATAATGTACAGTTAAAATAATGTCCCAAATATTCAGCTTTTAAAAAAAAAATGTTTCCCTGGATTTTTTCCAAAGTGCATGGCAACCTTTTACTAATTATACATCTAGAATATTGTCATATACAGTTTTTCGACAAAGTAGACACACCTATACATTAAGGCTTACTTCATTCTTATTTACCTACCTAAATGTCTCAGAGGGCTGTTGAAATGTGTAGTTCCATAGTAATTTGAATGTAAGACCATCAAATGCCAATACAGAGGCATTAAATGTAGCCACAACTATGTCCTCCGATCCATCCTGATTAATATCGGCTAACACTGCAGGAGACAGCACCCCTTTAAACTGATCCTGATAGAGGACCTTTACCTAGAGAGAATGGAACACTAATCACTGCACCACACACAAAAGTTTACTGGAGCTTATTTGAAATGAACTTGCTAAATCTAGGATTTTATCAGTTCATAATTCATAACCAATAGTGAAGATGAGTTTTAGTAATTGGATAGTGAAAGCAAACATCTTTTATTAGTCTTTTGGTTGGCTTCTCTACTCATTCAGCCACATTAATGGGATGGTTTTCATATTGAAAATAAAACAAAGTCAAAGAAATTGTAAAATAGTACCTAACACAATTTTAAAAAAATATAGAAAGTTAAGATTAAAATGTAACAAATGAACTTGTGTATGGCAGACAACGTTCAATATTAAAGTCAGCTATTAAGGTGCACTCAGACATGATTATTTACTTCTGCAGCGTTTCCTAGAGCCACAGAGGGACTACATATAGTCCCCCTGGAGAATTATATCCTCCTGTTCCAAACACCACAAGCTCCTCCCCATCAGGTCGAACGAGTAGCTGAGGACAGTAGTAACTCTCCTGGTCCATAGGAGTTGCCACTGTCTGAAGTAACCGCCCTTCTGCACCACTCACCAGCAGTATACGGCCAGATAACGTGACGCCTGAAAGATTTTAGCAAACTAATATTTTCCACAGGTAGTGAAATTTTGTTGAGGTAGAAACCAGATATAAAAATACTCTACCTGTAAGCTGTCAACTCCCCATTCATTAGTATGCCCCGTCCAAGGAAAGTCTATCCACAAACACTAATTATATTGTACTGTTAGTGATGTGCTTGTGTGGCTACCAACAGGGAGTAAATGATTTAAAAGTACTCTCTTGGTGACTTGATTCAATGGCTGCATGGTCTAAGGTGTCACTCTCAAATGCCAATGAGAGGAAGATTGGGGTTTGAATCTAGGTAGGTTGTACCAAGTGGATTTTCCTAAATAGTTTGTCACTTTCCTTCACACAAATGTGAATACACTTCCTCTAAATTAAACCTTCCTCATCCCTAACTCACTAGTGTAATTAGTAAATATGTGTATAACCTAAACAGGTAATAAGATGAGGTGCTAAAAAAACTCTGTCAGCCCAGGGAAAGCCTGACAAAGTACATATACCTTTGACATTTCGCAGTACTATAAATAACCAAGCAAGTAAAAACAAAGGTTATAGAAGGGCATGGCCATATTTGCGACTAGGGCACAACCAAAACTAATATAGTAATTAATATCTCTAAAGAGATTCAAATCAGAATTTTTTAAAAAGTTACTATATTTCTTGACTCTCAAATAATCTTCTAACAAAGTTTCAAAATTTGTTTCTTTCATAAGAATACATTTGTGTCACCTGTTTCCTTGCCTACAGAATCCAGTGTTTGAACTGCCAGGATGTCTAAAGCTCCATCACCATTAATGTCGTGAATGAACCTTGCCGAATAAATGTTCATTAAAGGTTCAACCGATGAGGCCTTATTAGATGGTTGAGTGTTGTCCTCTGAGAACTGCCACAATTTACTACCGTCATGACCATTCAGAGTGCAGAACACCTGTGGTGACAAATATTTTCAATAAAAGAATATTTAAATATCTGCTGCTATAGATGAATGACTATGAATGTCAGAAACAGATTTAAATTTATTTATTTGAGATATTTAACGTTCACTTTCTGAACTGACTGATCATAAAGGGCCAACCAATTTTGCCGGGAAAGATATTTTCATATACCTGACAGGGTTCTTTTACATGTCACAATCCACATGGAACCAATGGCTTGACTTCCTTTCCAAAGGAAGTAGTGCTATGGATTTTTATCGTTAAAGAAAAAATCCGTTGACCTCGACTGGGTTTGAACCCACCTGAATCCTGAGGTGAGCATTTTACTCCAAAACCACAGAGTTTGACAAGAGATTTAAAGATGTTTTATTTGATCCCAAGTAGTGCTTAATGTAGTTCAATCATGAATTTCTTTAATTCTTGCTCTTAGATCTGTGTATTTAATTGCATAATGTTTTAAAATCAAGTTAGTTTGTATGCTACATCTTGTATTGTTAGCGAAATGCAAGATGAAGTTTAATAGATAACCTAAATAAAAAATATACACACAAACAAAAATGGTGACCTATGAAATAAAATCCTATCAATATGTGATTTTGCTTTAACCTGGTGCAAAGGCAAATGATTTGAAATTTATTAGTAGTAATGACACTGCCAGTGACATTTAAAAAATATATCTTCATACAAACAATTAAGTTTTGGAGTATTGCCTGGGCAGAACTAATTTTTATTTCTAAGCTTTTACTTTGTAAAAACTTTGAAACATTTAGTGCAATCCCAAGTAAATGACTCACCCCACCCTTCCCTGTCACTAAGCAATCCATGACACCATCGCCTGTTAGATCGGTGCCGCAGTCCAGCGAGTATACTGGGTGTTCTGTCCAGTGTTGCCACATCACACCACCTGTTCTGCCATCAAGGGCTATCACACCTCCCAAACATGGTGCTTGTTTTCCAAAATACAGGTCACACACAAACTTGGGTACATCTCGTCCATCTGCGCCTGCAAGAAACAAGTTACTAGAGTTTGGAGAGTAAGTAACACAATACAACTTCAACTAAAATTATACTCACATCAGTGGGCGAACAGATTAAACGTCATACGCGTCTGGTTGGTAACGCAGTGGTCAGGTTTGAATCCCAGTTGAGTTAGCTCATTTTTTTTTCCTAAATTGTTTCCCACACTGTCTCCACATAAATGCAAGTACAATTCCTCTAACTATATGCCTTCTAAGTCCTTAACTATTGTTGTAATTTAAATTAGATAACCTACATAGGTAGTATGCAATGGTGCAAAATAAAAAATCAACTAAAATAAGAAACAAAAAACTTGAATTTATTGCCAACATTTGTTCCGGTAACTAGCCCCTCAACTGTTTTTGAATTATTATTATTTTTTATCTGAAGTATTTAATATGTAATTTCTGAACCGACTCATTATTAGCACACAACTTATAAACTAACTTAAAATCAGGACAGACACAACATCCAGCCCTCGACCGTTAATACATCATGTGAAAGGGAAAACCCGCCCTTCCACTTGTAATAAGTTTCTCGGTCATACGGGAATCAAACCCGGAACCCTTGGCTTTGTAGGTAGACTTTCTAATGACTGCGCTAGTGTGTCATACTATTGTATTATTAATAAATGTAATGTTAATTTTTGAAATATATAGGACAACAAAACAAATTACTTCAAAAAAAACTTTTACAGCAGATAAAATATACTCCACATAAATAAATCAGCAAATAAAAAAAAACAAAGAACATTAAAAAATACCTAGTAAAAGCTGCATAATGTTGTACCTGTAAACAAAATAAAAATAAATAAACACAAGCAAAATAAAACAAAAACATATATTATTTACATTAAAATTATCAGCTCATACTATAAATCTGACAAATTGATCTAAAAACAACTCAATTATCATGCAGTGGATGTCTGTTAAATGCTTGAATTTTTTTTTTAACTTGAGAAGTTATTTTACTTTGGCTATCATAGTAAATTTTGTTGTGAGAAATTAGTAGTTTAACAACTGTTCAAAATTAAGCTAATCTTATTTAAGGTGGGTATGTAGTGAACACAAAAAAAAAAGGTAGTGATTTTGCATTTTTTATAGGAAAACTTTTTGCCCAAAATAAATAAAATATTGCTTCAATACAAAATATAGTTTAATTTTCTTCACATGGTGATATCAACAGCAGTTGTTGAATATCTGTCATGACAATAGCAGCATTAGCTGACAAACTTTTTAAATGAAGAGACAAAGTTGTCATTAAATTCAAGACACTCTTGACAGATATGCAAGAAATGTTGAAGTCACCATGTGAATAAAACATTTTCAAACTTGAAATGAACTTTTTGAGTTAGGGCCTAATTCTTTGTTTTTTGAAGTTTGAAAATTACACATCAATATTAGGCCAATATCTGAAAAATATGTAGTATGTTTAGTTACAAATATGACTAGGCCCAATCCCAGGGAATTCCATCACCTCCAAGAGCCAACCAAGAAATGCTCTAGTCAAGTGATACTTAAAATCAAACAATATCTTAAAAGTACAATAGGATTTGTTCTTTAAGCACTAAAATTGTTTCCGCTTATATTTTATGTAGTAGATAAGCCTAATTTACCTCTAATTATCGGAAATCCATACCATAGTACTGTAGTAGCAGTAGTGTTGAAATGTTTTCTAAGTTATCTTAAAATAATTTTATGTAAATAAGTTAAGCAAGTTATACATCAATATTTCAGATAAGTAAAGTTGTGATGGTGCAAAACAAAACAAAAAAATCTACAGATTTTATACATTAACACGTGCAGGCCTGTCGAATTGTTTCCCCGACATGAGAGCGGCACAAAACATGCTCATCATACATTTTTAACTAATTCCTTCTATATTATTCTTATAACACAAGTTTGCAAATTTCTTTTCCCCACTTTCTTCTTTTGTGTTTAACATGCCATTGCCCCTCCCCCCACCCTGATTCGACAGGCCTGGAATACATGTTGCTCAAGCAATCGCAATTCAAGCCTACCAGTTCCATAACCCAAGATAACATCCAGTACTCCATCTTGATTCAGATCACTGACTCTCACTGCTGATTCTGAGGTGAGTTTTGGGAAAGTCTGAACCCAGACATCTTGAACAAGTAGATCAGTACATGGAACTGTTGTGAGAGGAGACTTCCAGAATGCCACACGGTTTAGTGGCAATGGTAACCACAAAACCAGACAGACCACCACAATTATTATACCTATTGACCCAAATTATTACCAATTATTCAGCTTGGTGGGACAAATCTCACACTGCAATAAGTTATATTATAAAAAGAAGTTCTGACACTTCAGAAACACAAAAATAATCCTCAAACAACTTAAAAAATTATGTTGTGACTGCATTTGTTTGAAAAAAAATAGCTATAGTTTCTTTATCCTACCTCAGAACTCTGATACTAAGATAGTTTAAAATAAGCAAATCTTACCTTTTCTGATAGCTACTTATATTTTCTTTTATTTATACTACCGGCAAAGATTTATCTGATTACCAAACCCTTCCTTCACCTCTGACAAGACATCTTGTGAATGTGGGGAATGCCAGGCCGCCACCGTGGTTCGGATTCCATGTTAAACTGTAGGTCCTTCATTTCATCTCACAATCACCCTAACATTACACATTAGCGTAAGTGCGTATAACCCGAATGGGTAGTAAGACGCGGTGCTAATAATAATAATAATAATAATTTTATTTATACTACTCAAAATGTATGGTCATCAATGTATGACACTTTGTTACTTTTAATCACTATTTTGATGTAAAACGTCTTTACCTATCTTGTAAAGGTATAAATCATTTTGATACTTAAGACTTTCCATTTTTCCAATATGTTCAGGAGGTTTATTTTTGTAATGAAGATAATTTAAATATTACTTCAAACAACATATCATTTGGCATGATTAATGAGTTTAAATATTTAGGAACAATTTTAACTAGCAATAATGATATTAGAGTAGAAATTAGAAAAAGAATATGGTCAGTAAGCGCATGCTATTACTTGGTCAGTAAGTTGTTAACATGTCGCCTACTTTCAAGGAATGTAAAATTCAAAATATAAAAAACATTAGTTTTAACAGTTGTTCTCTATTGGTGTATATTGGTCTTTTACCTTACATGATGAAAACAAATTTAGGGTATTCGAAAAAAAAAGTGTTTAGGAAGATATTTGGGTCAACAAGGAATGAGGCTACTGGGGAGTGTAGATAGTTACATAATGATGAGTTAGTTACCCTGCACTACTAATAAGAGATTGTTAGGATAGTCAAGTCTCGTAGATTACCGTGAGCAGGACATGCAATGCAAATGGGAGAATCTAGACCCATGCTCAAGATATTGACTGGCAAACCCAATGGGAAGAAACCATTGAAAAGATGTACCAGATGCAGATGGAAAGACGACATAATAATAGACCTGAAATAGATAGGGTGTAATGAGGTAGACTAAATAGAACTATCTGGAGATAGGGATAGGTGGCATACTTTTCTAAGTGTGGCAGTCAAGGACGCCCGCAGGATTTTTCTCCAGGAGGTGGTAGGGGGGAGTCCTCACCTGGGAAAATTATTAGATTGAAGCATTAAAAAGACACTTTTAAGGCAATCCTTGGCTCCCGAAAATAAGATACATCATAAGAAAAAATGTTTCAAATTTATCCAAATTTGTGGGTGGACACTTGACCCTGACGATTTTAATGGCGAATGCTGTTGTATTTCTTGCGCATCCAAACTATCAACCTAAAGCCAGCAGGTGGCCTAGTGGCGGGTGCTAGTAGGCCTAATTAGTTTATTAGTTATATCATATAACTCGCTGGTTGTTGGCTGGGGGAACTGTTTGAGAGCTGGTTAAGAACAGTGTTGGGTGGGATTAGCTTACTTTTAATATGTATACAACCTTTGAATCTCAGGGGTTGCAAATGACCCTCTACGAGAGCCCATGGCAGCAATGAACGTTTGAGTGCCTAATGCCATAGAGTAAGTAAGTGAAGAATTTAATCAGGTATTCCTTTGTGTGTTAAGAAATTAATTGTAAGGTTTTATCTACAAAGCACTGATAAACAATATTTTAGGCCTATGACTACTGAGTTCTTGTTTGAAATTTTATCTGAATATCTCAATATGATATATCGCTCTAATACATTTTTTTTTTTATAAAAATGGCTTGTTTTTGACTCAGTAAAAGAGTGTAATATGTGAGGTTTGTTACACTGAAGGGAAGCGTTTAAGAAATTCAACCCTCATTTCATTTCTCCTCAAAACTTAGGCTGGAAGCTTTTGGCGTCTTTTGAAATCCAAGCAATGATGCCTAAAACTATTTTTCTAAAAAAAACTTTTAATGTTCTTAAGTGACACTATGTTAAAACAATTTCCTTGCCATTTCCTGTAGGGTACTTCAAAATTCTACCCACCTTAAAAAAAGATTTTGTTAAGGACATTCCAAATTATGCCAAGTCTATTATTATTATTAGCACCGCGTCTTACTACCCATTCGGGTTATACGCACTTACGCTAATGTGTAATGGTAGGGTGATTGTGAGATGAAATGGAGGACCTACAGTTTAACGTGGAATCCGAACCACGTGGCCTGGCATTCCCCACATTCACAAGATGTCTTGTCAGAGGTGAAGGAAGGGTTTGGAAATCAGATAAATCTGTGCCGGGACCGAGGATTGAACCCCGGCCGCCAGCACAGAAGTCTGACACCTTACCCCTAGACCACCAGGTCACCCGCCAAGTCTATAACAATCTATTTCATTCAAGATAAGAGTCGAATTCAATATAAAAATATAAATATACAACCAATGTGTAACTGAAGTTTAGACTAGTTACAAAGTTTGCAAGGTTCCTTTGATTAACAAATTATACTTGAAATGAGTGGAAGTTAGTTAATTAAAACCTTGATGTGTAACAATTATAGTATAACAAAAGTGAGTTGGAAACTTAGATATATATGACTAGATTAAAGATAAAATAAAAAAATTGTTATGACATTATAAAGTAAGACTATCTTACATAAAATAAATAACATATTAAAATAAATAATTAAAACATAATAGTTTAAGTCAATAGATGAGTAAGAAAATGTAAATTGATAGTATTTTGGTTGCTAATTTATTGTATGTTAAAGATTGGAGAATAAAATATAAAATTGAAGTGTATATTTGAATACTGAATTCAGGCTTATCTGATTTGAATGCCTTGTTCCTTTTTTCTTTCCAAGCTGGTATGTATTAGCTCAAAGTTGCGACATGTTTCGGCGTGACATATGACGCCATCATCAGGCAGTTAACGCCTTGTTAATATGAGTCCTGATGCCATGGCAGACTGCCATGGCAGAGGACTCATATTAACAAGGCCTTGATGATGGCGTCATATGTCACGCCGAAACATGTCGCAACTTTGAGCTAATACATACCAGCTTGGAAAGAAAAAAGGAACAAGGGCATTCAAATCAGATAAGCCTGAATTCAGTATTCAAATATACACTTCAATTTTATATTTTATTCTCCAATCTTTAACTTACAATAAATTAGCAACCAAAATATATCAATTTACATTTTCTTACTCATCTATTGACTTAAACTATTATGTTTTAATTTATTTATTTTAATATGTTATATTATTTTATGTAAGATAGTCTTACCTTTATAATGTCATAACAATTTTTTATTTTATCTTTAATCTAGTCAAGTATATCTAAGTTTCCAAACTCACTTTTGTTATACTATAATTGTTACACATCAAGGTTTTAATTAACTAACTTCCACTCATTTCAAGTATAATTTGTTAATCAAAGTAACCTTGCAAACTTTGTAACTAGTCTAAACTTCAGTTACACATTGGTTGTATATTTATATTTTTATATTGAATTTGACTCTTATATTGATAATTCGTTTCCTTACTACATTACACATGTTTTTCATGTATTTCATTCAAGGTTAACAAAGTTCAAGATAGATTATAGTTTTTATTTGATTTACACACTAGGCCTATTTGGTGTAGCCTAAAAATACAGAGGGGGAATCTACCATGTAATGTAGGCCTATAACACATTAAAACTTTAAACAGTAGTTTCCTTATATAGGGCTATATGTCAAACTGATATTCCCCAAATGTTTAACTGGGTATTTAATATTAATCAATTGGCAATTTTAATCACATTATTCCCTGTGGCCTATTCAGTTCTGGATTTTTTTAATCATATTTAAACAACTGAAGTATTTATCCTACCCAGTAATGCGGTCAAAGCAAGAAGACCATAGCAACAAGGAGCACATAACATTTTCAAATTAAGCCTTTTAGAAGTTTCTGTATGCAATGAATTGGACTTCAATTTCCTTCTGGGGGCCATAAGTGGTCTTTTAACGCCCAGTTCTTCATCAGCTCGGAATCCATTCCTGCCATCTCTAATAAATACTTCGTCTTCAACATCATCACTAATATCTTCGTCGTCAAAACTATCTCGAACCGCAAGTTTTGGGGCCGAATATGACATTTTTGTATTTGTGACAGCTGCTTTACAGACAATATTTACAATTTTAATGAAAACAAACACACCAACACTTAAAATATTTAGCTCTATTGACAATTATTTTGTCTTCATTTATTTTAAACGATTCAAATAAAACACACTTTATAGATAGATAGATATTTTTATATTTTCAACAAAATTTATATAATAATATATTAAGATTTGGTTTGAGACTCATCCATACAGGACGAATTGTTTGATTAGACCCACTGAAAGAACAGAAACTATATCCATAAAAAAGCTATTACTATTATAACCTTTTAAGTTGATGAAGGAACAATCTTATATGAACGAACCATATCATATATACCTATTGTTTTATTGTGAAATTTAGTAGCGTAGCTAAAATTACTAAGATAGGGTGACTGAAACACTAAAAACAATCGTCTTGCATTATTTATATAATAAAAAAAATCCTTATGTAAAATAAAATAGGTTCGTATCGTTAGATTATTTTTTTAATGATTTAACTAATTTATTGAGTTCGAAGTATTATTTGAAAGAGAATGTTTTCATTCATATGGGAAAAAATTCTTTTACTTGATTTATAATAATATGTTTGTTTTGAAATTTGAGCTTCGATTTAATTTGTTGGCATTTATCTGTTTTATTAAACTTTAAATATCATTTTAAAATCAAACCTTTTCATATTGAAATGGTGGATAATTTATCAAGACAGGTGTGAAGTTTTTTTTATTTTTGTGTGTGTTTTTTTTCTTCAATGGCATTGACATTTTCTTCAAAAAGCTAGGAACACTTGCACTCGATTCACTCCTGATGCTAATTTCTTGATTTTTTTATGCATTCAATCCAGGTCTGACCCACATAACCTAGCCGTAACTCAACATGAAATTCGTATAGGCCTACAAGATAACCCGGAAGGCATATTTTGTTCGTCCCTACACCAACATATTTATGTTTAGAAGGAAATTAAATAGCCGCCTGTACAAAGTAATGTTGTCTTATTGTAATGTATTAACTAAAGAAAAGTTTGTAATATAATTAAGAATGTAATTTGCCCATGCCAACTGATTTACAGGGCAAGTCATAAATATATGTTCTAATGTTTCAGGAACGTGGCAAACCACACAATGTGAAGACTGAACCTTGCACATCAAATAAAGTCAGTCTTTTGTGTAGGCGTGCCCAAGCCGAAGGTGTATTGTTGTTCAAATAAATTTATGAGTGCCCTTAACTCCCGAAAACCATGGTGTAACTAATTTTGTACCACAGACCCCATGGTACCATTTTGCTTTTTACTGGCATGTGGTCTCCCACAATTCACTCCATTTAACCTGACTTCTGAGTTCTACCTTCAGTATAAAATCGCTATACGGTAGCGGGATTTCCTCTACAATAGAAAGTAAATTTACACTAGATGCCAAACTATCTGCTCTCTCATTAACCATTATACCCACTTGACTAAGAATCCATTGGTACCCCAATTCGTAGCCCCTAGCTTGTAGAGAAGTGCACTCTTCAAGTATTTGAACTATCAGTGGGTGTGATGGAGGGCTTGACAAGCTGCTTATAGACTCCAAAGCGCTACAGGAGTCGCATAATACCACAAGCTACGAACTGAGGATGTAAAAATAAGAGATATTACAATGCCTGTATAATAGCAAATAATTTCGCTGTAAATATTGACGTGACAGATTGTAGTCTATATATGTGACTATAATTAATACTACTGTCATAGAAGGCCGCACCCACTAGGCCTGGCTCCCCTACCCTCCTAGCACTGTCTGTAAATATGAGTCTATTTGCTCCATCTTTCCTTCATATCCCCTACTGCATTTAACTTCTGTTCAATCGGGATGGTAACTCTTTTAACTCTTGAATCGGGAATAGATAACACCACTGGCATGTCCCAAAGGTCATCATGCCCCCCAGTGATACACTATACAGGATACAGAAGAGAAAAAATATACTGACGCTGTTCGTTCAGACCCAAAAAAAAACTATCTACCAGAGATGGGCATGTTTTGTCTAACCAATATTGTTTTGTCTGAATTTGCAATAGGACGTTAAGAACTTGTTAACTCCGCGCTTTACCCAGTTTTAGAATAGGAATCAGAAAGGAAATTTTCCATGCCAGTGGTATTACCCCCTCCTCCCACAGAATATTAAATATCTCTAGCAGCGCTTGTCGAGAAACAGACAACAATTTTGTCTACATACCATAGGACACATTGTCTGGGCCAACCACCATGTATCACACTTGATTCAATGCTGCCCTTAATTCACTGCCAGTAAAACATTTTTCAAGCTCGGTAACACCCAAATTGGGCAATTGCACCGGAGGGCACATAACTGAATCCGGTATCACACTACAAGCAAACGACTATGTCCATGCCTCTAAGTCAACCGTAGGGATCCCAAAGTTTGTAACAATACCCTTGAACCATTTGATTTTATGCCAAACCTGTTTCAGTGATACATCGGGGGAAAGAGACTCGCAATAATGCTAAGAATCACGTTTCACACGTAGCATAGTTTGCTGCATAGCAGCTGCCGTACGACAGTAGCTTTCATATTCTATCGGGTTAAAATTTTGTTTTAAAGTATATAATGATAACCTCCTTTGTGCGATCTTTTTAGAACATGACTGTCCACCACAGGCAACGTTTAACTCTCCTATGACCCCCCATACACCTATGTAAGGTTGGTACTTCCGCATCACCTGAGCTCTGTAGAGCATTAACAAAGTTGTCATACTGTACTAAAGTATCACGGTCCACCGCTAAATTTTGAACTGTTAACTCCACTTTTGTCTAATATAATTCCCAATTTGCTTTTTTATAGCTGCGTGTCATATCCAGAGGAACAGTTTTATAGTTATATGGGACCTGAGAGTCTATTGTAAAAATAATTGGCAAATGATCACCGCCCATGGATTCACCAATAGTATCCCAAGTTAAGTATGGTGCAAAATTAGGGGATGCAAAAGTAACATCTGGGCACGTGTTAGGAAACGGAGGTCTGTTAAGTCATGTAAACATCCCTGTATTCAATATAACAAGAGGTAACACCACTAAAATTTCATGGATCTTCATCCCAAAACAATATATAAGGGGAGCCCCACAATACATGGTGTGCATTCATGTCCGTGCAGATAATAACTAAGGATGGTAGACCTCCGACAAATTGTTCCCATAAATTATTATCAAAATTATCCGGTGTAGAGTTGTATAATGATATAACTGAAAATGTCCTACTTGCGGAAAATCTTTTTAGCCCTACAAACTCATGAGGATATTGCAAATTGCCCGATCTTATTTCAACAGATTTAATGTCCGACCTAATTAACAGAACAACAACTCTCACCCGGGCAGGTCTATCTGACCTAAAAAATTTAAATTTATATACAACAAAATTATCCTGGTACCTGAGCCAAGTTTCACTTAACGCTACTATATGGATATCACTAAGAAAAATTAATTGCTCAAGGTCTGCTTTTTTGTTCCTGATGCTTCTAGAATTCCATTGTATCATATTTAAATAACTAACCATAACTAATCATAAAAACAAAAAACAAACATATACCTAACTCAGACAAGGTTACTTTGGACACCACTACCGGCTTTGATCCTAGCAGATCTACGATTATGGCTATTAAAGTGTCACACCCCCCTTAACAAGTTTTGAATTTTCCCTGTTATTGTTACCAAACTTGGTAGATCCAACTCCCCTGGCGCTGAGGAAGCCACGGTTACTAGGAGTGACACAACTATAGAAACCATCTGTTCCACCCATTACTTATTATATCATCTAATGTTCCTTTGATAGAGCTTCCCGATTAATCCACGTCCATATCCCCTACAACTGGTGCTGGGGTACTCGAAAGAGTTGCCGCGTAGGGCGTTACATTGCGGGGCCGTATTGGCATATTTGGGAATTGAGAATTGTCCATGACAAATCGGGCCCCACTGGTTGCATAGTGTGACTTGTAGGGAGAGTTGCGGTTAACAGTCGATGAGTGATGGTGTTGTCAGCATAGTGGGGTTCGGTCTGGGTTCCTGGGGTTCTGGGCCGCCGGCCCAGGCTCTTGGAATTTTAGGCCTCACCATTCATGCGGTGAGCCGTTTTAGAGCTTCGATGCTAACCTGGACAGTTAGTAATGCATGGGTTAGAACATGGGTGCCTCTACTCATACACACAAAGAGTGGGAGATTACTTTCCCACGCACAATGGGCGTAATCCCATTCCCACACACATGGGAAATAGTGGAGATCGAAAGGTCGCTTTGTTGAGCGGAAGTAAATAATAGGTCCGGTCACCACCTTGGATAGGTGGGAGGCATGTGGTCCCCCTCTGTTGGTCCTAACAGTGATTGACTGTAAGGGGGGAAGAAGTTAATTCTCACCTCCCTGGCCTGATCTGGATCATACCACCCTTCTGGGTGCGGCGGTTGGAGCTAAATTATACGGTACCGACCTAGGAACTGCCCTAGACCACGATGTCCAGGGGTGCTTGGGGCCGGGTGAAGAAGGCAATCCATTGCACATTATGGCTATGATAGTCCCCAGCCTGACCAGCCTTCTGATACTACATATTGCGAAGAGCCATTGTGGATTTAATTTGACACTGTCGCGCCCACCAGGAACACATTTGGTCGATTGCCAAATCAACCCCCCCACAATGAACACATTTTGGAGTTCCTTGTAGACATTCTTCTCTGAGATGACCACAACCACACTATGTGTACCTATGCCCCCCACTACGACAGTTGACAGCGAGATGTGCAAAACGTAAACAATTGTGACATTGTGTCACTGGTTAAACATAAGGCTTGACCTCCACCCCAGAGAAACACATGACAAGATAAGACAGTAGCTCTTTGCCCACAAAAGTCGCTGAGTTACTTTTCCAGAGGGATCAAATCGCTCAGGTGTATCAAGATTGTGCCTATTGAAATTCTGTACCTGCAATATTGAAAATTCACTTTCTCTCACTAACTCTTCCTTAATAAATTCCTCCGAAAACTCTAGTGGAATATTATGAATAACTCCAATCCGATGTTCATTACGACCCACCCTGTCAACTGAGACCTTCAAAAGATCATGCAGTTCCCTATCTGCCATAAGACTATTTGCTTCCTTCATACATAACAATTCCACAACAATTTGGTTTTTCCCTGCTGGAACAATGCTAGCTACACTCTTATACTTAGGAAATAATCCCTTTCCTATTTTCATTGTATGTAAATTCTGAATGTTTAATTCTGATGTATTTGAAAATGTAATTTTTTACGGCTCTGGATAAGAAGACATAAATACATCCTCTATTTAAACTGCTATACTGTCATCTGAAACAATTATCGCAATTTGATTCTCCTTGGCATTAGCTACTTTGGGAACTTTGGCTGACGCCTGTCTCTTTGGTTTGACCACAACACGCCTTAAACTAGATTTCACTTTCTTCATAATTTGATTATTAGTTGGTGATCTTGAACGACTCAATTTTAAACCTAAGGCATTAGTTTGAGAATTGTATTGAATATTTGAATATAGTTCTGTCATAGCCGAATCAACATCGCACTCGTCACCAGAATCCATTGTATTTAACAACACTGACAGATTTCACGGTCTCTAATACAACAGCAACACACGTCTGTCCACCACCGATGCCAAACACTGACGCTATAATATTTTATTTTTTGTGTTTCTGAAACCATTGGCACATATTACTATACTGAGGAGCCTGTTTAGGTTGCAGTTACTCAGTTAGTAAATGAGGAGCAGAGTATTCTTGATTCATCACCAATAGGCATTGTAATAATTCTATACCACATATTTAGATTTCACAATAAATATAATTATTCCTAAATACAAGTTTAGAATGTAGCTTCCACAATACGTACCTATATTCCTTACATTGATTATAATTATAGTTCAATAAAGAACTGGGTTGAACCTGGTGGCTTAAATACCCTCATTTTATTTCATTACAGTGCCATCCACGCTCCTGGAGATCTGGATAGTTGTCATACTACATTTAATTCATAAAATTATATACAAGATGGGTACATAAGCCTACATTATATAGCCTACAGACAAGGGTGTAGAAAGCTTATTTTTCTAGGGGGGGAATTCGGACCCCTCCCCTTTCTTTCAAACTTTTCATAGCTCACAAATAATGTTTTGAATAAGTAGTTATGTTGAAATAATGGATGGAGGAAAGATAGTAAACCTACCTACATAAGTTACAAACTCCACTTCCGACAGTTGTTCTGTTATTTAAGCTGCTCTTTTCTGAGAGTGATTCTTCAAGTAGAATCTTACAGGTGATATCAAAAATGTTTGCCTCATTTTTTCGGACACCACTTATTACTCAGCTCATTCCAAGAAACTCTTTGTTTTTCAATACCATATGAGAAAATAAATACAGTATTTGAAATGTTGACAAAACTAATTTAGAATCGGAAGTTTTACAAGGTGTATCTTGATGACATACAATTAAAACTGTAGTAAGAATAAAAAAACTTAAAACATTAAGTTATTATATGTATTTGTAGACCCCACCTTTCTACACCCTTGGATACAGAATGGTACAGGTCATGGAACTGAGTATCTATGTTCGAAAGAGATACTCTTCTATCTAATGTGGTTTGTTTTCAAATACTCTTCGAGGTACTGTGTTTTTTTCACTCGTCATTCCTCTATTCCAGGAACTATCTTGAGTGTAGAGTGGGTGTTTCAGAATCCATTCTGTTATTGCGGTCTTCACATTATTTCCAGGGCTGTTCTTCAGTACCATGGTTTATTAATACTTACTAAGGTGTTGTGCTTATTTCTTGTGCTGTAGTTGTACAGGTCCCCATGTCTGGTTTGGCCATTTGGTATTGCATATAGTATTTTCTCTAGGATGTATAGTGCCACTGTCAAGATATTCAGCTCCCTCAACGCCGTTCTGCAGCTGTTAACGTTATCTCAGTCCAGTGAGTGTTCTTATTGGGCTATTTTGCACTACTAGCACCCTTTGGAGTCTTGTGATTGCTGTCCCACTTCAGGCAACCAATCCGTATCTCAAGTGAAACTCAAATAGCGAGTAGTAAGTTATTTTAGCCACCCACACATTACTGATTTTCTTAATTCTTCTAATGACAAATATGTTGGTGTTAAGTTTCTGGCATAGTTGATCCATATGAAACTTTCATAATAATGTGTTGTCCATGGTTATACCTATGAACAAACGGTAAAATTATTTTTGAAAAACATTTTAACAATTTAATAAGGAACGTTTTCGATTATATATAATAGAAGGTAAAATTATTATTTTGTATAAACTTGAGTTTACATTCCTTGAAAGCAGGTGAGATGTCAACAACTTACTGGCCGAGCAATAGCATGCATTTCCCTCCTGTATTCTTTTCTTAATTTTCAATAGCATATCGTTATTGCTAGTTAAAATATTATAAGTATTTAAACTAACCTGGCAAGTGAGGTGTTGTACAAAGTAATATCTAAATTATTGTCCTAAATCTGCGTCCTATGTGTAATCTTTCCATCGTTCACTTCCAAGCATATTTCCTTAATAGCCTGAATAGTAAAATTTCTGCATTTCCAGCAATAGTTTCCTTGCAAAGCTAAATCACCTGTGTATCATAATAGCTGCTTTGTACAATCATTTTTCCCCTACCTACTTTCTTGCATTACCCTAACTAGCCTTTTGACTTAATTTTTAAAAAGGCTTGAATAACATAGTAGGGGAAGCCTAGTCATTTTATATTAACTCCTCAAGAGTTTCAATACTGTGTGTATGATTTTTACCATCATCTAAATAATTGCAGCCACTTTGGTGATCACATGGTCTTAGGCATCATTCTCGTATTAGACTAGACTGCCGATGATAGGGAGATTGATGTTCATATTTCAGTCAGGTGTACTACTGAGGATTTTTCCTCCATAATGTTTTTCCACTCTCTCTCCATGTAAATACAGGTACATTTCCTCAAAATTTTACCTTTCTCATCCCTTACTCATAAACGTAATTATTACATATGTGTGTAACCTGAACAAGTAGTAAGACATGACCTACTAAAAAAAAAAAATGCACATTTAATCTTTTAAAGCTTTTTGCTTTGTGCACCGAATCTTAATATCCTTCTGGGCTCTCCACATTTTACACTAATAGGATAGGTGTCCTATTGGCTAGGCAATCCACATGCTCTCACTATTATGTAGAGATAAGAAAGGTAGCCTTTAGCTTAGAGGAAATTTACTTATATTTGTGTGGAGGTAGATTGGGAAATCATTTAGGAAACAATTCTCCATACACACAACCGGGATTTAAACCTTAACCGTTGTCACTAACAATCCAGTCTAATGCAAGAATGACACCTTACACCATGCAACTATCAATGAAGGTCTGAGGTTAAATAAAGTGTACCTATTTATTTCAGGTAGACGAAATTGAAGCATTATTGTCTATTTATGAAAAAGAATGGAAAACCGAGGATGAAGCCAACCGAAGTTACAGTATCAAAGTGGGGAAGGTGAACAATATGTGATATTGTACACAAAACTGCCAGAGGACTATCCGTCTCAATCTCCACCCATATTTCAGCTCTCTGCACCAAGTCTCTCAAACCAACACAAGATGCAAATAAATGCCGAGCTTCAGGCAATATATTTGTGAGTTAGTAATGTACGATAATAAATCCTGTAGAATATGGGTCAAGTTTTATATTGCTTTCATCTCAGGCTAATTATTTCAGATTGAATTAATTTTGATGTGAAGGGGTGCGTGTTATACTTTTTCAACACCACTTTTATATGCACATTTTTTCACCTAAGCCTTAAAAAAAAAAAACTCAATTTAATGTAACTTAGTCAATGTTCTGATCTTTAATGCTGAAGAAGGACCCTATAAAGCAGGGGTCTCCACACTACGGCACGTGGGACTCATCCAGCCTGCCACAAGGTTATATCCTGCTCGTTCCAAGATTTTATCAAAAAACAAATTAATTGTTTCTCTTCGTTATTTCTTAACCACGCAGTTTATTTGACATGTCCAGTTTCTGTCCACATGTGTGCTTCCCTCTATGACACCAAGCTAGAGTGATGTCAGAGTTTCAAACCTTCATTTTCAGTCGCAGGTGCCATTTATATACTAACAACAGAACGGTTTGACCATGACAATATTTAGGTAGTTCCAAGTCTCCAAGCAGTTTTATATATAGTAAGGAAAGTCTCGAAAAATGTTACATAATTTAAAAAGAATTAATGATATTGATTAATTATTATAAATATAATTTATTACATATAAATTGATTAATTTCCCACAGAGAAGAATCAACGTTGTTCACTTTTATCAAACACTGACTGGCCTTAGAAAGTGGCATCCTTTACAAACGTGATTGGACATATGACTTTAATCTAAATTTGCATGTTGAAACAAATTGGATTTATAATTTATTTGCGCATGTCAAGGCATTCAGGGCAAAAATAATGCTACTTGAAGAACAAGTGAATGTTACTTTGACCCACAAAAATGTGTAAAATATATTATGTGGCCTGCATAGCAAAAAGTTTGGAGACCCCTGCTATGGAGTCACGAATACTACTTTGAGTTTTTGTGATTTAAATATTAACTGTTGATCCTCACATTTTCTCCTCATCACGGGTCATTTAAAAATGCCTCCATCTTCCTCTAGCCTTCCACCATTTCTTCCACCTTTAATCTCTTCCATTCTTCTCCTCTCACTTGTACATTTTATGTTATTTGCTCCTCCCATCTGTTTCTTTGCATCCTCTCTTTTTCCCATCCTCATTACATACCCATACTATAACAGTTTTCTAGTTTATCTAAATGTTTATGACTTAGCCTTATTTCCTCCTTTCATTAAGTGTGTGCAGTGGTAATTTTTTAGGTGCAAAGTCAAAGTATAGCTTGATACATGTGAAACAAAGTCAAAGATTAGGTTTTTTTGTTGTCACACATAGCACTAGCCTTCTATACATTTTTTAAAGTATCCAGTTAAAGTGAAAAGTTTTGAGAGAAAAACAAATCACACTATATAGTATTCTTTAATGTTGTTATATGAATTTGTCTATATTTATGTTAAAGATGTAATTTAATCTCTTGTCTGTTCTAAAAATAATTGTGTTTTGAAATATTTCAAATCTCTTTATAATATATCTTGAAAAGTTTTCTTCTTCCTCTAAAGTTTATTGATGGTGTTGATATTGAAACAAAGGAGATTTGACCATAGACTTGACATTTTGAAGTCTTGTACACCCCTACCTTTCATTGTTTACTATTAAAACAGATTCTGTATAGGCCTATTCTTGTTCAAGGAACTATACAACTACCCACTTAGGGGATGCATTGTCTAAGGCATCTTTCACAAAAGACTGCGATAACAAGGAGCTTGAGGTTCAAATTTTGATCATGTGTACTGAGGGTTGTTTCCTTTAAGTGGCTTTCCACTCTCCCTCCACAAAAATGTGGATACACTTCCTCTAAATTCAACCGTCTTCGTCCCTAGCACATTAGCATAATTAGTATACATATGTGTATAACCTAAACAGGTAGTAAGACGCAGTGCTAAAAAATAATATTGTAAAATTAATCTCAGTGCTTAACCATTCTAGGGAAAATATTGGTGAATGTGTAATATTCCAATGGATCGAAAAGATCCGTGAACTGTTGCAAGGGCAACTGTTCGCCAAGGACCAGGTCGTGGAGAGTGAGGAGGTTGTTGAGGACTTGTCCGTGAAACTGGACAGTGTCTCTATAGATACCTATGAGTTGCCGGAAATCATTCACGGAGAGATTATCACTGACAGGAGGAGTGTCTTTCAAGGCCATGTTGCGAGAGTGTTTTCTACACGGCAAGTCAAGTAAGGTGAAAAGGGGGATGAATTATAAACAATTTATTTTTACAGAATATAAAAATAAACAACATTAAGTTTATTTTGATTTACTGCATACTTTCATAACTTTGTGTTGTTTGGTGTTTCACTGTGCTTTCTAACTTATAGAATTTGTACTACTGATAAGGGGTTGGGCGGGTAAGGAGAAGGTGGGTATCATGCTTGGTGTTTTGGGGGCGAGTCTCTTTTGTAGTTTTGAGTTTGAACCAGCTAGGCCCTCCCCAATCCTTACCCATTTGACTCTGCTCCTTCTCATGGTTTTATCAGTCTCTCTTCCTCCACAATGATCTACTGATTGGCGATCTACTTGCTAATCAGGTCCGTGACACACGTCTAGCTATCCATTTGTTCTAAGTTACACTTTAAGTGGGACTTGTCTTTTTAAATAATAACGTCATTTGGGTAATTCTATACTATAAGTTTTGTTTTAACAAATTGCACATTGGACCTGACTACATGAATTATATATAGAGACACTCTTTAACCAGAAAGGAATCATCCAGCTGGAAGATAAATAGGGTTTGTCCCAAACTTAACTATACTCTATCATGCCATTTACACCGATTAGTGTGGCACTCACAGTGTGGTAGGGTCAACCGTGCAATCCCTGGTTATTGGCCTAAACTGTCCAAGTCCAGGTTTTAGTCCTATCACTCTCATTTCGGCCGTAATCTCGGTCTTGTTTCTCCCATCCCAGTCGTGCCATCCTTACTCTAGCAAGACCTATTTTCGCAGTCAGCCCCCTTAAGAGTCACTCGGACTATCTGATTGTCCTCAAAAGCGAAGTGATATTCTAGTAACTCCACCTTTTTTTATTCAATTTCCCTTGACATGACGTAACAGACCATCCCAATTGTTGTAACATGTGAAACTGTTAAAATTTAATCCTGTAAGCTTACAAGTTTACTTTTATTAGTAAGTTTAGTCAAAAAGAATTAAATTAATACCATTAAATTATCTTTACTTTGATGTATATTTTGAACATCAAGAAATTTAGCTAGCTTAAGAGGGAAAAAGTAGAATTCCTTTATTATGGTTATTCTGGCTTCATACATTTATATAAAGCCTTCTGGCATTGAGAATTAAACTTATTAAGAGTTGGATTTAAGATTAAATTCAAACTAATCAAACCCCCACTAACTAAAACTACTATTTTATCTGAGTCTACTGTTGTGCTATTTGTGGAAATAATTAAATTGTGGTTATATAATTCAATTTTCATAGGAAGGGCTTTATATTACAGCCAGAAAAACTACTAGATCTATTTTCACATTTACTTAGGTCACACCTTTTGCTTTGCAGCTGCACTTGATAGATATTATCAATACCTAGGCCCTTATAAAAAAAAAATGTCAATTTAGGCCACAAAAATATTTTAGTATTTACTAAAAGACTATTCCCATGAAAATGGAACTGTGTATGTTATAACTTGTGTGTTTGATTGCAGGCAAGTGTTGGACAAACTTTATGAAGAAAAGACCATAGAAAAAGCTACTCACAATATTTATGCATATAGAATTTTAAAGGAAGACACAAAGTCGTTTATCCACGATAGTGAAGATGATGGAGAGACGCAGGCAGGAGCTCGGGTGATGCACTTATTGGAGGTAACGCACGCACACACATCCACATAGAGTGGAAAATCATTCAAGGGACATTAACCACCTCATTAGATTTGAACGGGATTATTCTGGCATACCAGACTAGATGAGATCTTTGTTGGTGTGTCCACTGGTATGGGAGTAAACCTATTTATAACTATATCATGTATTGATAGAGTTCCTTTATGGCAATGGTAGATAATAACAACAATAGTTCTCGTGATTGTTTATATTCTCAGATATTAAACGTGCAGAATGTGTTGGTGGTTGTGACCCGATGGTACGGAGGTACACACCTTGGCCCGGATAGATTCCGACATATCAACAACTCTGCCCGCCAAGTGTTGGATAAAGCTGGCTTCATCCCAGTTCCTGGTCAACAACACATCAAGAAGAAGAAGTAGTGACACATTTAATATGGGCCTTTTAAACAAAGGGCATTTGGTTTGCTTTGCTTTCAAGACTATAAACATTTATCATTTGGGAACAAAATATTTTATTTCTTGTGTATTATTGTTATGTATATTTATTATTTAGTCTTGAAATGTGATTAGAACTCACTTTTATCTACCAATGAAAACAACCTAAACGTGAGACTATATTTTACTAAAAAATGTTGACTATTTATAAGCCTTTTAAACTTATTTTTTACTTCTCTGTATATAAAGAATGGTTTGTGTTTTATGTTGTTATTGCTACATACAGTAATTTTATAGCTGACCTAAGAACCCTTTACAATGGTGCAGGTAATTTTTTACTCTCCTGGTGTTAATGGTTTTAATGTCTTATTTACTTCTCTAAATGAAGAACATTATCCAGGAATTTATGTTGTTTTAATTAAGAAAGTATTAGAATAGGACATGTGGGTTAATATAATTCGCCACAGATCTCCATTCCTTGAAATCACAATCTTATTATGAAAGAATTCAGTCAAATACAGCAAATCATTGTTACTCAAATACATTCAAGTTTGCAATTGTAGGAAAGACTTAAGATTTAAAATTCGACAATGGCCTAACAATAAAATGGAGTAAACTAATACCACAGGTTAAAGGTATTAGTTACATCTCAAAAGTAACGAGGAAAAAAATTATAGGATAATTTGGGCTTGAAACTAGAGTTGCGTTGAATCCGCTATTTTACAAATCTGAATCTCCAATTTGCTTTAAAAACCCGATTTCATATCTTGGGAAAAATTATTAACATAATAGGAAATATAATATATTATTAGGAAATAGAAATAGTAACTAAATATTTACTTTCTTTCGTACAACCTATTCATTATAACATTCATACATTCAGTTAAGTATTAAATTATTAGTTTGGGGACTGGTTATTAAGTTCCTCCTATAATTATAGTTGGTTCTGAATCGTATTAGAGCTTTAAAACAAATTTATCTTGAAAATATTTTTTTTAAGGATTTGGGTCTTAAATCCAAAATTTTCTCGAATCCTTGAGTCTCGAATATCCTTAAAGATTGAGGGATTCTAAGGATTCAAGGGCCCATTCCTATAAAACAATTACTTGTTCCTCGAGACACAACTAGGAATGCGTATTGTTCCAATTTATAATTTTAACTAAATCCTCTGGAATAATACTGATATTTATTTAGTATTTGACACTTATAGACTATAGAATTTTAAGAATGTATGCAATTGTGGTTGAACACATAGAGCAATAAGTGCTAAACTTCATCCATATTTATTACACCCTTCCTTTCCTTTGTGTACACTCTCTGTTGAATCACTCATCATGCCCAAACTCCGGCCACCTCTTCCAGTTCCTTCTGCAATCATTTCCCCAAGAGGTTTTTATTCGCATTAAAATGACACTTTGCTTTGAAATATATCGTGCCTTAACTATACCAGACATCAAACATATTTTGAATGATAATAAAACACAAGAAAACTAGTGCAATAAAGTATATCTTTGCCAAATATATTTTTATAAGTGTATTTCTAAATACATTATTTAACTCTTAATGCCTTTCACCCATGGAGCTACTCAAAAAGACTCAAAAGTGATGTGAGCAAAACCTAAATTACCAACCAGTAGCGTCACCGTTAATGTAATCCTATTTCAATAACAACCTGCTAACGGGGCTATTGTTTGCTAACCGATTTACGACACTTCCGTGACTAGTCACTGGAAACTCAAGATGCTAGTCGCCGGGCTACCTCAGTTAAGAACTCATTCATTATGAATTAACAATTATTGGATATTTAATGTACTATTCAATGTAGCTTTCTTTCGGCATTCTGTACAATGCTATAGATTTTGCATAAGTTTGTTGCAGTCCCTTTGCTGTGACAAATAGTTGATTGTTATTATATATTAAGTCAGCAGTTTGTATTCTTTTCATTGAATGGATGAATCCAAAATTTTCTTTGGTTATGTCTCTTATATCTGTAATAATAATAATAATAATAATAATAGAGATAAAAATCCTACCTCACGCTCGAGTCTAGCAGAGCCAGGTACAATGTGACATATTAATAAGTTTTAAATTGTGATGCACATAATATATAAGTAAAAAGGCACATGAAATAATTATATAAACCACTACCAAGAAAATTTTGTAAAATGTGAATCATAAAGGCCATATTGTATTTGTTCTTCTCATGCAACGATCTCAAAACTTTCCCAGTAACAGACCACTTATAAGTGTTCAATGCAAATGTGGACCAATCACCTTAATATACTACCTACCTGTCCCCTTGGAGAAGCCAGAAATTATATTAATGTACGCGTTTAGCAAGTAGTAAAAGATATAATTTGTATTTGACTTTGTTTCTTTTGTACATTTTACATGTAATGTTTCTGGTGGTACAAATTATTGTTGATTTAGCCTGAGCCTGTCAATTTTTTACTCTTTATCTTTCTCACATTGTATTTATTTTTTCCCCATGGTCCCATCTACAAACCACCTGGAATAATGCTACAGACCACAGTTTGAGAAATAAGGTTCTAATTTTTTATTGTACCTTCTTCCATATACATTCTTAATCTATATTTTGTGCCTTTTTGAAAAGTGTAATGTTTAAAACATGTAACATAAAAATAATAAAGAAAATGGTATACAAAATATTCTTCCAGTTGTGCAGCAGCATTAAGTTATTATAGGGGGAAGGTAAAAAAAAACTACTGTGTTCTCTTAGAATTCAAATTATTTATTCAAAAGACTTAAATTGTTTGAATGATGTTAAAATATATATATAAAAGCTGGAATATCTAATTATTCCAGATGTGAACACTTCAAAATAACGCTTCAGTGTGAATAATCTAATAAAATACACAAACTACAACCTATTAAATGTGGTTAACACACAAAGGAAATTTAATATTTTTTTAATTCACTTTGCATTAGTTTACAGCATTCATCCTTTAAGGTAACAGTTTTGCAGTTGTAATAAATTGTGAAACAAAATCATGTGTAGGAAAATTAGTTAAATATATATATATGGATTACAAAAACTGACTCATTGTAAATTAATTTTATAATAAAGGAAATTGATAAAACTAAATAAAAAGGAAAAATAAACTACTAAGAATAAATTTGGTGAAAAAAGCTCACCTAGGGAAAGAGGGAAAATGTGGGAAGAATCCAATGCACAAAGATGACATCTTCCTTTCTTCTGTCTTCTATAGTAGAAGTAGTCACACACACATTTTAACACAAATATAATAATATTTCGGCATTGTTGCCTTTATCAAACACAAAGAAGAAGAGAGTGCAAATAACACAAAACAATGGATTAATAATAATAATAGATAAGAAAATAATGATAAATTATAAAAAATGATATTTAAAAAAATAGTAATAATAATGTTAATTTGAAAAATAATAATAATATAGAAATAAACTATCTTCTGTTGAGGCCTGGTGGTAATCTTGATTTGGTAATCCATTGGTGGACCCAGTTCCAACTGTCTGAGTTGAGAGCTCCTGCACTGTTTGGGAAATGCTCCTAATATTTTGATGGTGTAGCAGATTTGAAAGACCTGGTTGTGGGTACCGGCATGGATGGGTACAGGCTTGTCCAGATCTTTGTGGTTTGTGTCAGAACGATGATTGTTCATTCGCTGTCTGAGAGAATGGAATGTCAGCAATGGAGCATTTCTTAGAGCCCAGACCTCTGGATCCAAACCTACCACTTCTTTTCTGGTGGAGCTGGCTAGGATGATCCTTCAATTTAACAACTTTCATTTTCTAGACAAATACTACCTACAGATATAAGGCACAGCTATGGGTACACGCATGGCTCCTTCATATGTAAACCTTTACATGGGACTACTAGAAGAATGCTTTCTACATTCTCAGCCCATCAAACCCTATCTATGGCTTCGCTACATCGATGACATTTTCATGATCTGGCCTCACTCCGAAGAATCCTTGGACGTCTTTCTAGATAATCTCAACAATTGTAGCCCCTTAAACTTCACCCACAATAAATCACATCATAGTCTTACCTTCCTTGATGTGAATCTGTTCCTTGAAAATGACCACATTCGTACCACTGTACATATAAAACCCACCAATCACCAACAATACCTCCACTACCATAGCAGCATCCTTCATACACAAAAAGGTCTCTACCATTCACCTTGCCACACGAACCAAACGGATATGTTCAGAACCCGACGATTTAACTAAATATTGTAAACAACTCTCCACAGCTTTCCAAAGTAGAGGTTACCCCAAGCCTCTAATAGACAACCAAATCTCCAGAGCACTCTCCAGGGATGACTACGACCCTCCAAAAAAAGTTGAGTACATCCCTCTCACAACCCAATACCATCCTGGTCTACAACGTATCAACACCATCCTTAAAAGTGGTTACAAATTCCTAACCAGTTCTACCCAGACCGAAAACCTTCTTAGTTCACCCCCAAGAGTCACTTTCAAACGGCCACCCAATCTCCACAATATTCTAGTCCATCCCAAACTTCCTGACCCCAAGAGAATCCGAGAAGAAAAACCAACTACCAAAGGTTCATACCCTGTGGTAGCACCCGTTGCAGCACATGTGGAATCCACCTACCAGCTACATCCTTCAACAGCAAAGTAACCAAATTGGAATACAAAATCCCTGGGTATTACAATTGCAAAACCAATAACTTGATATATCAACTACAGTGCAAATCATGTGATGCAGAATATATAGGCCTCACTACAGGTTCTCTCAGACAGCGAATGAACAATCATCGTTTTGACACAAACCACAAAGATCCGGACAAGCCTGTACTCATCCATGCCGGTACCCACAACCAGGACTTTCAAACCTGCTACACCACCAAAATATTAAGAGCATTTCCCAAACAGTGCAACAGTTCTCAACTTAGACAGTGGGAACTGGCCCACCAATGGATTACCAAATCAAGATTACCACCAGGCCTCAACAGAAGATAGTTTATTTCTATAATATTATTTTTCAAATTAACATTATTATTACTATTTTTTAAATATCATTTTTTATTATTTATAATTATTTTCTTATTTATTATTATTATTACCATCATCATCATCATCAGTTTTCTATAAATATTAACCATAGCCAGATTATCTCTACTCCCAAAAACAGTTGGCACAGTGTGTTTCTAACAGTTTCTTTCAAAATTCAAAATGGAGTAATCCATTGTTTGTGTTATTTGTACTCTCTTCTTCTTTGTGTTTGATAAAGGCAACAATGCCGAAATATTATTTTATTTGTGTTAAAGTTGTGTGTGTGACTACTTCTACCATAGAAGACAGAAGAAAGGAAGATGATGTCATCTTTGTGCTTTAAATTCTTCCCACATTTTCGCTCTTTCCCTAGGTGGGCTTTCTTCATCAAATTTATTCTTAGTAGTTTATTTTTCCTTTTTCTTTAGTTTTATCAATTACCTTTATTACAAAATTATCTAGCCATAGGGCCACCTCATTTTTAATAATTGTAAATTAAAATAGAAAGACAAAAAATATTCATATTATATAATATGAATATATGATCAATCAAAATTCTAAAATTTAAATCACTGTACGATTATAATATACTCTTTATTATATATATCACTATATATGTATTGTATTAATGTTTGGAAATAGTGTTTAGATTGTGTATTAATATCTTCCTTTTAAACTAAATAATGAAATTTTTCTGCCATACAAGGAAGCTTTATTATTTTCAAATATTTTAAGGATGGGATCTCAAATCCTTAGAATCTTTAAGCATATTCAGATTCGAGAAAGATTTGGATTCAAGCATAAAAAAAAATTCAAGTGAAATTGGTTTTAGAGCTATAACACTGCTTTCTGATGGCACAGAACCATTTATATTACCAGATGAACTAACAACCAGGCCCAGACTGGTAATTTAACACTTAACTGAATGTATGAATGTTATAAGGAATGGATTATAAGAAAGAATGTTAACAATCATTTAGTTATTTTGTATTTTCGTTTTGAAGGTAAATTGGAGATTTGGATTTGTAAAGTAGTGGATTTGATCCAACTCTAATATATTTATTTTCATTTTACAAATAATATTTTTTCCTCAAAAGTAACTTGTTTTATATGCCATTTTAGTAAATTTCCACAGTTAAATTTGATAGAAAATTACCATCCTACAACAAGGATGATTACCTAGCAAGGATTTGACACATGCCGCTTATTAAGAGCTAGTGAACTACTTTTTAAATACAACTTACATTCACATGAATAGTCCATCACTTCTAAGTGCTTGCTAAGTTCTGTCAAGTGAGGTCAGATATTAGTAAGTGTATGAAAGTCTACTTTTTCAATTCCAAGCGAAATCGAATATATGAAATATTCTCGAAGGCGAATTGAATTTTAAATATTTTTAACTAGTTGTTTATACTTGAAAAAATATATTATGTTTACTTATGAAACTTTATGCACTAAAATCTGTTGAAAAAATAATTTATTGCACAATTATACGTAATATTTCCTTTGATTCTCTTAAGTCGTGTTATTATTATGACATACAAATCAATCATTTCAAATTTTTTTTCATATGAATATTTAATTTTTAATTTATTTAACAGGTCACAAATGAAATAATTGACTCTAGAGTACTTTAGTTTTGATTAATTTTTATTGGTAAATCTTTGTAATTGGCGAATACAACATACCTATTTTTTTTAAAGTGAAGTTGGAACTGATAACTGTTTCGAAAGCCGAAGTCAGCTTCGCAGACCTCTGTCATAAGGGAATGTTTCCAATTGTTGGCTAACATTTTTATTATGAGGAACACTTTAAACACTTTATTGAAATTGTAAATGCTGAATGCTCTAAATAAATTTTTCCCAATCTTTTTTTATATTGCAAACCACATGAAGCCAATGATGATTCAACACGGTCTGTCTAATCTCCCCGTGTTATGAGATTAAATTAAAAATCCATGCACAAATTTCTTGTATTCTACCTAATTATTTTCATATTAATTAAAGAAAAAAACATGTTTAGTTGAACGAGAATGGAATAAAATAGATGTTTAAGCAAATTGAGAATAAGGAATATTTTTTTGTGTGATTTCCAAATACAAATAAAAAAAAACTTAAAATATTTGTTTCTCAGACACCCACCAGCCTCTTCGCGATCCCCCAGTTGGGAGCCTTTCTGCTCTAAATCTCTACATTTTATTTTGACGTTGTGTCTTCTCTTAATATTTGTTACTACCTTTAATTAAATTGATAGGGTAGGAATGAGGAGGATAGAGTTTAAAGGAAATTTACCCGTATTTGTGTGAATGAAGAATTGGAAATAATTTAGGAAAAACCTCACCACACCTAGCCAGGATTTGAACAACCTGACCTCCCTGTCACTGGCAAACCATACGAGATGAAGCACATAGTCTACTTCATGAGTTGTAAAAGTGTATTACTCTTAGTGTAGTATGAAAAACTGACACAGGATATGACCCACATCAGTTCTCGCAAGGCTTAACGCATCATTCTCATGTTATAATTTGTTGCCAGTGACAGGAAGATTGGGTTTTTAATCCTAGTTGGGTGTACCGAGGGTGATTTTTCCTTAACGATTTTTCACCCTTCTTCATTTCTACTCCATTATTATGTATCCGTATAACTTGAATGGGTACTAATATGCAGTAAAAAAAAATGCAATATAAAGATTTCAGCTGGGCTTTATTCTGTAATGTTTTTAATGCCCCAGTAGCTAAATTTAATACCCCCCCGCCGCTAAAGATTATGTTTTCTTAATACTTCAAATAATAAGAAGTCAGGTCCCCCATAAAGTTTAAACATCCTTGCTAAAAATGGTTAATTTTCTTTCAAACTCACTCATTTCATAAAAAAAAAGTGGAAAATTGTCAATTTATATTGTGGTCCATACAAAAAAAAATTGATAGAATGTAATTATGGTCAATTTTTTAACAAAAATAAATAGGTATCCATGTAAACACAAGGTTTGTCATTCAAATACTGATACTTCTTATTACATTTTTTAACTGGCGCAAAAGCGTAGCTATTTGGTTTTTATGGCTTTTAGATTGTCTAGGTATGTAAACACATTATTTGAATGTATAACATATGCTGAGTTTAGTTTTCAAGATCACATAACATTCATTTCTGCCATATATGTTTGGCACAAGTCTTTGTGCTCCTTCAAAACGTAATCGATTGTTCAATTAATTAATTAATTGACTAAATTTTACAAATACTAAATAAGTTTTAAAAGAAATGTTTTGTTTTGTGTATGTGCATAAGTATATTTCTACATTTATTATATAAAATTAATTTTTTTAAATAATTATTGTATCACTTCACCAAATTACATTATAATATGTATTAATGTTTTATGTTATACAGTAATGTACATATTTATTGTATATTTTGGTTAGCACATCCTTTTCAAAGAATTTCATATTTGGTAACTAACTAACAACTGATATCAACTTAACTAAGCAAGTACTAAATGAATCAAATAGCCATTATATTATATGTGTTAGTTACAGCTATAGCCACATCTAAATATCATGTTATGTAAATTGAAAAATTACACCTGGACACTGGAATAAAACCCAAAACCTCTGGTTTAATACGCCAATGCTCCAACTACTAAGCTATACAGGGGTCGTCTATGCCCCAAGGTCATTATTCGCTCATATTTTAAAGCAGAGTATGTGATGAATGTGCGGAAATTATCATTTGCATATGAGTGATCAATTAAGATTATGAGCTATCGATATGGATAACTCACCAATCTTTGATTCGGGAGGGCTTTATGCTAGCATTAGTACAATGACAATTTTATGAATGTGCATAACATAAGGGATTAAATAGCCATTCAATTATATTTGTTATTTTGGCTATAATTTTAGTTAACAAATATAATGTAATATAATAGAAAGTACAGTTGCCATTGTACTATTGGCAGCATAAAGCTCACCCGAGTCGAAGGTGGTTGTGTGATCTGATAGCTCGTCATCTTAATTGTATCAATTGTAGCTGATGATTTCTGCACGCCAATCACAGATACTATCCTAAATATGAGTGAAGAAAGACCCTGTGAATGGTACAACTCCTGGATAACTTGGTGGTTAGAGTTCACACACTAAGCCAAAGGTCCCAGGTTCAATTCCTGTGTCTAGGTGCCATTTTTATATTTACAGAATATAAGTAGGTACTAATTAAGACACAAATTACTTAAATGATCAGTGAATAATATGTTATCAATTTATGTAGTAAGAACTGAGCATATCCTTACTAAAAATTACAATTCAATCTTGCATAGTATGATAAGCAAATCTTGCTTGTAATTCGAAATCGCACTATTCCACTTACAAGACTACAAAAATCTCTTTATTGTCAACTGGATCATAACATCACTTTGATTTATTTCACAAAATAATCTATTTTATTTTACTAAACTATTATTTATCTTTGAGAGTTAACTATTAAGTCCACTAGTTTAGTAAAAATATTAATGTATGTAGTTTAAAAGGTTTAATTTATTTTCATACAATATTTTTTGGTTATCATACAACTTAATCAATATCCAGATAAAACTTAATAATTTTGAAAAACATGGATATTCATCACAAATTACTGTTCCAGTGTTTTATTTGCAATATTGGTTTGAATAATTTGTTATTTATAATAAAATAACAAAAACTGATTGTGTATGAGCTGTATAGAATAGTGTTTCCTATATGAAAAAATATTGTAAGAAGAATTATTATTATTATAGCACCGCGTCTTACTACCCGTTCGGGTTATACGCAGCATGTAAGAAGAAATAAACACATCAACTAAAAGAAAATACCAAGAATAGGGTTTCATAAGAAAATATTTAATCTCAGTAATATTTTATTATATCAAAGACTGGGTTGGGACAAGACCAGTTGGAAGACCAAAGATGTAATGGATAAAGTAAGGGAAGAAAGAGTAAGAGAAGGAGGACAAGATTAGGATACTATTATCCATGAGAGTGAATTGTACAAGGACAGAATGAGATGGAGAGAGCTCACCGACTATTCCCGGCAAACTGGAATTGGGAAGATGACATTTTATTTTTAAGCTCAATTTCTAATTAGTACAACCATAGATTCAGCTAAATGACAACCTACACCAGAAGCCAAGTGGTTTAGAAGGCATTAGTCTCACACTGCACTTGACCACCATTTGCTGGGAGCTAGGGGTTTATATTCTGAAGGATGCATTAGGAAGAGGGCGTGTAATGGTTGTGTTTTTCCCATCCACACTAGTGCAGGTGCATTTTCTCTAAAGTGCTCTCCTAATACTTATTTCTTATATTGTCCTTAATAATTCTCTGTTGAAAATATTAATTTCAAAAAACTGTTAAAACATTTTATCTGACAAATGTTTAAACTAATTTCAACAGCATTTGACAACCAACTGCAATTAAATCTGCAACTAACCTACTCAATAACATTAGACAATAGATAATGTTTATCTAAGTATTATATTCCAAAACTATTGCATAGCTATTATATTTTCTAAAGTCTTATTAGAATTTGAACGAGTTTAACCAAGTTTTAACTCATGTGTACAAAAAAGACAACATGCTCGGTTCAATTTTCAGAGAGTTTATCGGCTTCACCATAGTGCATAGAGGTTCTTTTCTGAATAATTATATAAATCTTATTTGTGATTTAAGCTGTACAGAAGTTTTCAACTCTACAATTCTTAGTGTTGCATTATTTTAGAAAAACATCAACCAAAATAGACCTATTAATAAAGATCTCTTTAGTTTCTTGATAGCAACTATAATAGAGACTAAACCTAACTCATTATTTGTATTATTATAAAATAGTTCTAGGAACAAAAAGAATTGTTCACTGTTCATGAACTGATAGTGCTGATAGAGTCCAGTCGCAGCTCCAAGAGTTCGCCGGTGCTGTGCGGAGGTAGCACAAGTTTGACGGTGAAAGGGACGGTTGAGGGTGGTCTGGCGAGAGCAGGGCTGAGTGTCAGGCTCACAAGAATTCTGCTTCTTGTTGCTGTTGTTACTGTCCTGAAATTGGACATCCCTCCTCTCAGGAAGTATTACTGAAGAGGTTATCCACAGCAACCAATTCTACGTAACAAAGAAATTTGACATTATTCATTACCACTTCTTTTCAGAGATACAAGACATATTTAGGAAATCTGATTATGTGTATTTACTTCCACTTCAGGAGTCATAACTTTTACAACACTTGTTTTGATGTTTCTGATTAGTATCTATAATTATCTGGACCGTTGTTTTCCATAAATTAGACTTGTTCACTATCCTTTTTTTCTAGATACCTACTAAATCAGTGTTTTCTAAACTTTTGTCAGTTGCGTACCCCTTTTGGAGCCATTTAATTACCAGCATACCCTTTCCAGCTCTTTGCCTGATATATTGTAAAGTATGAACACTAGTTTTAAATTTTAGTAAAGCTTGAGCCAGAAAAACCCGTGGCAGAGAGAAAGAAAAGTATATAAAAGCCCACTGATATCAATTTGTTGATCAGATTTAATATCTTTAATTTCCTTGATTAGTAAAAGTTGGGGATACATTGCATACTCCTGAATTCCTTTGCCTACTTCTGGAGGTATGCGTACCACAGTTTGGGATTACGCTAAAATAATATTTTAATTCAATACAATGCTTACAAGAGTACAACCTTCAAGAAATACATTCTTTTGCCAACACCAACAAATCTTTTAGTGTAACATTAGCATGGACTGCTAATATGACAATGTTACTACTCACCCCTAAACAAACAAATATTCATAGACACCCTGCAATAGAAATACCGATAGAACCTGCCAGCTTAAAATATTAAAGTCTAGCCACAATGCTATAATGAAGAGACGTCCAAAACAAGCTGCAATTGTGCAACCCCATGATGTTCCGACGAAGAAAGCTAGCAATGCTCTGATTGGCCAGTATGGTACTATTAGAAGACCACTCATATGTTTGGATACCTGGGTTAGCGTACGTTACCTAACAAGCATAGCTCTACACCTGCTCATCTTTTGAGTCAAAAGCAGCGGCAGATGGTCAATACAACAAGAACCCGGACTATGTGACCAACACAAAGAAGCCTTTCACCAGATCTTTGCGAATGACGTAATTGTAAAGGAAAACTCTCACCTTCCCACCCGGCAAATAGACCTATATAACGAGGGAGCACAGACAATCTCTTAGACCTTTTCTTTGGCCACTTCCACGAGAAGTCCTGTTCAGGACTAGGACGTTATCTAGCCAGGATGGCTTATAATATCTTTGTTTAAATCTTTAAAATATAAATTGCTGTGATGGGTTCGAATTTATTAAAATACTTTGGTTTATTTTGTTAAGGAGCACTTAATGCTTCCTGTTGCCGCTTGGGCGCTAGTATCACATTTTCTTGGTTTAAAGAGATAACCACATTTTTTGGCTCTTTTTATGTCTTGCAATATTTATGTTAAATATTAATTTTTTGATTTTGTGGTTATCAGTATGTAATGTTATTGATTTGCCCCTAAAGAATATGTGAGAGCATTGACAATAATATCGTCCTAATTTTATAAACGTATCTTATTTCATTTAAATTATAATCTATTACATGGCGCTTAAAGCATTTCTTCTTCTAAGAAGGCAAAAGCCACTGATCAGTGACGTCACGCACGTGAGTTAGTAGAGTCAAGTGACATATAAGGTTTTAAATAATACTTCCTCTTCTGGAATGATCGAATAGAGATTTTAAAAAGTAACTTGAGTCAGTTTCCGGCTCTCGAAGCTCCTAGTAAAACCGAGATGTTTTTGTCTGTATTTTAATTTTTTATAACACGACCTCCTCGAAGCTTCCATGAGCAATGGATATATACAAAGAATGGTGCAATGTAAGGGCACTGCTCACTACTCACTAGTCACTAGGCACTAGGCGTCCAGTCCTTGAACTACTCGGAACTTGAGCTCCTGTCCGCGTTCGTACTATAGGCCGCATATATATTTCGTCGACACATGATCTATTTTCTCTAGAAATAAACCGAGATTTAGAAATAAAAGCATGTCAACTTAATAAGTGTGTATTAATTATACAATATTCCAATCACCAATAACTCTTTAATTGGCACTCGATCACGGGGCTATAGATACCAATTATCTCACCACATCAAAATACCTGACCGCTTTAATTAGTGCTCGACCACGGGGCAATTATCAGCTAATAAACGGTATAACTTCAATGGACGCCCAAGGCGACGAACCAGATCCATAATTCATCGATCGACGCGGAGAGAGACGTCCAAAACAACATAATTAGCGCCCAACGTAAGCAGTAATATTTCAATAACACTTCAATTGGCGCACAACGTAGGGACCTGTAAATCAATATCACTTCAAGTAATTTAAATTATTTAAATTGATAATGTTTCTTTTGTTGGTTATTTTGAAGACTTCTTTGCTTTGAAGGTAATGTGTAACTTAATTTTGTTGTTTAATATGGTTTTGACATTAATATTCGCTGTTTCATTTAGGCAAAATTACAAGTTCTGTAACGTAAATTTTTCTAGTTTTATATTAAATATTTAAATGTGGGAATTTTGTTTAATTCTTTAAAAGTGACAAGGGTAATTGTCCCACGAAGGTTTGAGTTTAGTCGGTAAATATCTGGTGCGATATTTCAATTTAAATTTATTTCATAAATTTACACCTGTTTTGTCTTTATTCACTGGTGTGAATTTGACGCTTTGTGAACCATTTAAAAGAGGCTCATCAAGCTCTTTGTGATCTTGTATAATTTTTAGGAGTTAAAATTTAATGTAAATATCTGGTGTGATATTTAAATTTAAATTTATTTCATAAAGCTCTTTGTAATTTTTGTAATATTTCGTAATTTAAACTTTTGATACTTTTGATTTTATTTGATCTTAATTCACTGTGCTGAATTAGAAACTTGTATATCTTAATAAAAGTTTCTTTAAATAATTCCAACTTTTTGTTCATTTCATTGGTCTCTTCTAGACAAGTTTATCTTTTTTAACCTTTGAAACGCAATGCACATGTGATAAATTGCTAAGATTTATTTTGTTTTTCAACACACTTCAGTAAGACCTGTAAGGCCATGCAACTTATTTTAACATTGTTTGTTATTTTTAATAAAATTTAAATATTTCTTTAACCTGCAAATGTTTTACTTTTACATATAATTATTTCCTTTATAGATCACCCTCCTCTTTTTTTAGTCTATTGTGGCCGTAACTAAATAGAGTGAGAGTGGGGCGGTACATTAGATTTCGTTGACTATGAACATTAATTGGTGATAAACCAATATTTGAGATTCTTGTATTTAATTACATGCCTATATTACGGCCAAAAACTGAAGTATATCAATTTTGTGAAACGAATAGTCACATCTAGTTTTGGCCGACCAGTTCTAGGTATGGCTGAGGGGAACAGGCCAAAGCAAAGTTATATTATTACTTTAAAAATATAATACAGGTTAAACTAGGTTGGATTAGTCATAAAATGACACTGAATTAACAATCATGGCTAGTATAAACAAGGCGAAACTGTTAACAAACATATCTCAACTTGTTGCAACCACAGGAGCTAGAGGGGTACTTTGGACACTGGCTAGGCCGTTGTGGTCAACTCATATTTTGACTGCCATAACCCGAACTAAAATTTCCCCATCAACATTTCATGATTCAGATGGATCAGCTGGGCAATAATGTGAAGAGCCCATCTAACTCACTAAGTAGCTGGTTTCAGGCCTTTCCTTTAATATTTCTATATCTATGTTGAGTAATATTTCTATAATCTAGTTTTAGTGTGTGCTATTTATTATTTTACAGGTCTGTTCTGAAACCTTAAATCTCGGACACAGCCTACGTTCTTATTTTATAATAAATATAAAGTTAACCTTTACTCACAAGTGTTCCATTGACGGTGGCATAGAGAAACGGCAAGACAAGAGTTGAGGGGTACTCAAGTGCGACTACACCTAAGAACCAGACAACGGCAAAGAGGGGAAGTAACAAGGATGAAATGCAGACTGACTTCCGGAGCATCTCCTCTGTCGGTGCGCTGTGATCCGTACACACCTTGGTGACCTCACAACGGGACATCACACGTAGACCCAGCACTGTCAATATCGTGTTACCCTATAAATAACAGACGTTGATAAAGAGTTCATTATTTACATAAAATAGTTGGGGCTGCGTGTGAAATTTATCATATGAGTTAACAGGGGATGATATTATGAAAAGAGAATTTCACTTCGATTAATATGTTGTTGTATTTGGAAGAAGGTACAAGAAAGAGTGATAGGAACAAATAAAAAGGAAACGAATACAATATGACTTTTACAATGAATGGACGAATACAGCTCACACATTACATTGATGCCTTAAGGTAAAGAGATGATGACTGCTTCCTGAAGAAAATTTATAGTTTTACCTCTCAATTTCTTGACCTAAGTTTCATTTTATCGATACTCATAAGGAGAGAGTGTAAAGCATGAAACACAACTTTGTAAAAGAGGAAATTTAAAAATGCATGAGTGAGAAAAGGGAAATTGTTAAAGATGATAATACATTCATTCTAGAAGCATGTAAAGGAACCAATCATTAATATAAAGGAAAAACACAGGAATCTAACTCGGGATGGGAATATTTGATAAATATCTCTTTAAGTGAAAAGAGATTTTCCTTAAAGAGATATATCTTTAATCAATTTACTTAAGTTACTAACATAATTTTTATTATATTGGAATAAGTTACATTTTTTTACAACTTCTCACTATCCTTCAAGTAAAAATGTTTTACAATTAAAAAAATAACTTAAAATCTTAATGTTAGGGATCATAGCTAAGGGAATGAGGTTCAAAATCTGTTTAAATTGTTCTAAGTACCCAGTAAATAAAGATTTCCCTTGGGAGCTTATTCTAACTTAATGATAACATAAACTACAACTAGAGCTCCGACTGCAAATTTACTTCCCAGCAAACAAGATCAAAACCAATTTCACAAATATAAATTGTTAATGCTTGCCAGGAATTGAACTCGCAACTCTTAAATCATTAGACAAGCGTTATGCTGACGGAATTAAAATTTCAACTAGAAATAAAGCTAGATAAGTTTTTAAGCTATGTAAGTAGTAAAATTGGTAGTAACTGTAAGTTGCACAGTGATACAAACTTTTGTTTAGGAATTATATTCGAAATTTTAAAAATAACTAACCATTATTAGTGTTGCTACTGGAACCATGTATGAGAACAGCATTCCTCGCTCCACAGACATCCAGCAGTAATGCCGCGTCTCGTAGCTCGGGGATTCACCACATAACACAGCTGTGACATTAATAATGAGCAGTAATTAGACTGTATTTAACTAATTAAAATAAACCAATGAGCTAATATAAAGTAGTACTATCTACTATCTGCTACCTTTTGGATAGCATTGATGCCAAGTGATATAGTCTAATGTCCTTCGCCCAACAACATTTTATGATATTGTTTTATTATTCTATCATGATTTCTAGAAATAAAACTCGTTAAGTGAACATAACATGATATTTCGGAGTGAGTTTCACATACCAAGACTTGCAAAGAAGGAAGCACCCATGCAAGGATGCAGTGCAGATGGAGTCTGGCTTGATGCTCCTCTTTCAACCTGTGATACACATGCATGCTGATGATGATGAACCAACTGCTACACACTAGATGGAGGTAGTGGAGTAACAGGGAGATAGCTTCGCACCATTCCCTACTGCTGGTTGCCTTACAACATACAAAAAAGAAAATATCTATTTATAAAGTTTGTACTTGACTTAAAATAACTAGCTATGTGACAAACAGATAAATCCATATTGAGTGTCATCAAACCTTTTTCAAGAACTCTGTTTATTGTATGATGTTAATTTTCTGAACCAAAGTTTTATGTTGTATTTTAACTTTCATTTTTAAATAATTGCGAATAAAAGAATTCAACCAACCAATCTCTAGGTACTTATTGAGCATCTATTAATAGTACCTGATTTATTCATTTGTACAAACTAATGTCAGTACTGGCTACTTAAAATTAGCTAACCAAAGGAAAATTATTGAAAGAGAGAGAGAGAGAATAAAAAAGCTACCCAAATGAAGTAATTCAGGATTGAATTACAGTTTCTCGAGTTGTACTAGGACATGCTAAGCCCCTCTATTTTGTAAGAGTAAGGAAGGTATATATGCAAACTAATGGAACAACCACAATTTTCTTGGATACAAACCACCATCACTAGCGATTTCGTCCAGCACATTGTCTTCTTGTGTATTTTAAAAGATGTTCCTATTTAAAACCTTAAAACTAGTGTCACCTAGGCCTTTGAATTGTTAAATTACTCTACTAAAGGGGCGGCAATTATATTTTAACTTGTGTGTGACCATATTTAAATTTTGTCAGCCTTTTAACGTGTTTAAAAGTCACAATTTGATTATTTTACTCAACTCTAAATGAAGAATATGACTAAGTTTTCTAATTTCGACACTGTGTGTAAAACACATACCTGAAGTAGTGACCTGGTGGTCTAGGGATAAGGTGTCGGACTTCTGTGCTGGGGTCCAAGGTTTAATCCTCGGTCCCGGCACAATTTATCTGATTACCAAACCCTTCCTTCACCTCCGACAAGACATCTTGTGAATGTGGGGAATGCCAGGCCTCCACCGTGGTTCGGATCCCACGTTAAACTGTAGGTCCTTCATTTCATCTCACAATCACCCTACCATTACACATTAGCGTAAGTGCGTATAACCCGAACGGGTAGTAAGACGCGGTGCTAATAATAATAATAATAATAATAATAATAATAATAATAATAACAATAACAATAACATACCTGAACTCCAAGCAAGAACGCGAGGCTGCTGGCGGAAAGGGCCAACTCTGTGTTTAGGAAGATGAATGTGGCTGGATCATTTGGGGAAGATCTCACTCTTCTAAAGGCGTGGCCAACGACAGGAATTGCGCCACCAGTGAAATAACACCTCCGATCACTAGTACCTAAAACAAATCTATGTATATTATTCAAGCACTTAATATATAACCATCATTGTTGTTGTAGGGCTTTCTATATCTCTGATTCATTGATCAATTTTTGCCCTATAAATATTTAATAGTAAAAGTCCCTAATATCCCAATACACTGTACTAAAATGTAGAGTGTATGCATATACCTAGCAGTATAAATAGTATGACAGTTAACTACTTAAACATTAAATACTTTTATAGAGCATTTAGTATCACACCAATGTCCCTTAGCCTGTGATCATCTTCCCCTCCCACTCAATAGTGGGCACATGCAATATGAATTATGGCAAAAGATCACGTTTATCCTGTGTATGCTTTAGTAGTAGTACTGGCTATGAGCAAATTCACTTTATAAACAATTTAAGTAACCACACTAGCATTTTTTTTTTTTGTAGAAAGGGTGAAAATAATTGGTTCAAAAAAAATGGTGTGACCACTTGAAGATTTAACTTTTGCCTTGTATTTCAAAGTCGAGTGTGCTAATCGCTCATCTAATCTTGTTAGAAAATTAATTTCATTTTCATGTTTATAAACAATAACATATAATAACGAAACTAATATATTTCCTTACCATTTTCCATCACTTCCCTCATCATGCGGAGCTGCCCCAAAGTAAATGTACATGACGCTGTCTATTAGATCATGGTCATGTAGATCTGTGTCGGCCAGACTGTCGTCAGGTAACTCTATCTGTGCGTCATCCTGTGTCCCTGATACTGAGAGGTCTTCATTGCCAGGGGAGTCCTGGGAGCCTGGGTCTGGTATTACCCCTGGCTCCAGGTCACCTGAGCATAAATATCATGTGTTGGAATGTAAACCATATCTCCAACATCCTGTTTTCCTGATACTGAGATGTCTTCATTATCAGGCGATGCCTATTTTCAGATACACTAACATAGGCTATGAAGAATATCAAGTGTTGATTGCTAAGCATTCTGGTTCATCCCACATCGAAATACTGTTTCCTGGATATGGATTAACACACTGTGCTTGTAAAAAAAAAGGCTTATATATACTTAGGAAGTCCATTTTTGACCATAAACTTTACTTCAAAGTAACTATAACTTGGCATTATAGAAATATATCTTATTAATAAAGTTAATCTAAATTTTTAGCAAAAATGTACAATAATACTCCTTATGAATTACTTACTGTATGATTTCTCTTTCCAATATTAACTAAAAGGGTTGAGAATGTAAATACAATAATTGTAATATTTTTACCCCACCATTGTGGCAACATCAGTTTCCTGTTTTCAAATAACGGGCTCCCAATGAAAATCTGACTTTAGAAAGTATCTGACCTAATAGTAGCCGGGGAGGGATTAATTGTAGCTGGGGTAGAAGGTAAAGTTGTTAATAGTAGCCGAAATCCTAATAATGATCAGGCTGACTTAATGGTAGCCGGGACCTGGGTATTCCGAGATTTTTTCATGGGCCTTGCACTACGCAATCTTCCTAGTTGCTCCCCACCCCCATCCTGTTATTCAACTCCCCTGACTTCAACTCCAGGGTGAGCTTTCCTAGTAATTCCCACACTTTACTTCGTGGGAGGGCCATGCCACTCAACTAGAAGCCGGACCTCCAAAAGTAGCCGGTTCCCTTCGATGACGTATGATGCTAATCTTCAACACTCTAGGAGGACACCGGTCTGCTGAAAACTGCGATAAACCTGTGAGGTCAAAATTTTATCTTTAAAAATAAAACTTTAGTGAGACTCGAAACGTGGCTAGAGGAGTTGAAAAATTAATTTTGCTTCGTAATCTGACACTTTAAAAAAAAAAAAAAAGAAGATAAATGATCAAATGAATATCAACACACAGGTTGCAAATCGTTGTAATTACGGCACTGTCCGTGTGAAGGAGACCTACAATTCAATTAATTTAAATTAGTTGACAAATTAAATAAATATACGGGAATCAAACCAGGACATAATAATAGCTGATAATTTCCACAAGTCTATCACAGACTCAACCTCAAACTATGAGTGAAGAATTACCTTGAGCATGGGACGAATCCTGGATAGCTCAGTGGTAGAGCATTGGCGTGCTAAGTCCGAATTGCCAGGGTTCGATTCCTGTGTCCAGGTGTCACTTTTCAACTAATTTAAATTAATAAATGATAGAATCACACGACTTACAAACTAACATTTTTCCACCGCGTAAGACTGATCACCTGTCCGGGCTACCCGCACTAAATTACGTTACTGTGGTGGGACTGATGAAAGCAGCATTTAAAGAAAATGTATCTCTACTTGCCATTTAGGTAAAAATCCCCCTCAGGTACACCCGGTCAGCATTTGTAGCCCGACCTCCTCATCAGCCTCAAATCATCCCAGCGGGGCCTCAAATTTTTTCCACGTGACTACCAATTCAGATAGAAATAAAATGATTCATCTAGGACAGTACATCTGATATAGTTTACCTGCTTCGGTGACCGCATGATCTAAGGCGTCCCTTTGGTGTTGGACTAGATTACCGATGACAGGGAGATCGGGTTTCGAATCCCGTCGGGTGTACTGAGGGTGGTGTTTCAAAAATGGCTTAGGTAAACTTCCTTTGAATGCAGCTTTCTTCATCCCTAGCTAATTAGTACTTAGGCGTATAACCTGAACAGGTAGTAAGACGTGGTGCTAATTAATGATGGTAATTAAAAAAAGCTGATATTACACTCCCAGTTTTTACGCCTAGATAGCCTAATTTTGAATAGCAGTCAACCTCAGTGGTCTTGGGGTAAAGTGCTCACCTCAGGAGCCGTTATTCCATGGGCTCAAACCCAGTCGGGATCGACGGACTTTACTTGAATGATACTAAATCTGCAGCACAACTTCCTTCGGAAGGGAAATATAGCCGCCAGTCCGATGTCGATTGCGGTATATAAAGGAACCCTGGGAGGTGTGTGAAAATACCCTTCCCGGCAAAATTAGTTGGCTCTTTCACTCTCGCTCATGGAATTTATCGTGTGCTGATATAGTCAGTTGGTTCAGAAAGTGCACGTTAAATACCTCAAATAAATAATTGATTAACATGACGAAATTATATAAAAAGTAATAATTTCCATTCAGAATCTCCCGGAGTCAAACCAGGTTCCGGTCCACCACTCTTCTCTTACGAGCGCAACATAAGGAAAGGCTAGTTTATATTATTATTATTAGCACCGCGTCTTACTACCCGTTCGGGTTATACGCACTTACGCTAATGTGTAATGGTAGGGTGATTGTGAGATGAAATGAAGGACCTACAGTTTAACGTGGGATCCGAACCACGGTGGAGGCCTGGCATTCCCCACATTCACAAGATGTCTTGTCAGAGGTGAAGGAAGGGTTTGGTAATCAGATAAATCTGTGCCGGGACCGAGGATTGAACCCCGGCCGCCAGCACAGAAGTCCGACACCTTACCTCTAGACCCCAGGTCACCGCTAGTTTATAATAATATTATATTGCGTTATAAATTTAATTAATAGAGTGTGATATAACTTGACTATTATTATTATTATATTATTTTTTTGTTATTATTATTTAGCACCATGTCTTACTACCCGTTCGGACTATACGCTTAAGTACTTATTACACTAATGGATCAAGACTTGGGACGGTTGAATTTTGAGGAAGTGAACCCGCATTTGCTGAAGGTAGAGTGGAAAACTATTTAGGAAAAACCAACCCAGTTCATCCGACCGAGATTCGAACTTCAATCTCCCCATCCTCAGACCATAAGAATGTGACGTTTAATCCTCGTGCCCACCGATGCTAGGTATATGCTAATTGATGCTATGTACAGTACATAATGTATCTATTTAAAATATTTTAAAGCCGATATTTTACCATATGTTTATGTGGGCTAGGGAAATACTTGAATTAGTAATTATTAAATTATGTAAATAAAAATTCACACAATCAAGTATTTAAACTAGTGATACAAAATTATCACCGTTTGAATTTGTTTTATATGTATATGACTGAAGACCTGATTTTAATATAAAAGTATTGCACACGAACGGGCCTTATTTTTCACCTTTTCTCAGTTAACTGTTGCCAAATCTCCTCGCTTTAGTTATTTTGAAGGTGATGTATTGGTAGTGATGGGCACTATCGAAGGATTAAAACTACGTTTCCAAACTATCTAATTTCTAGTGCTAACAAAGCTGACTGTTCAAAAAAATAAGGTTTATTAATTATTATATTATATACCTATAATTACGCCTTGTAGCGTCTAATGCAAACACAACAAAAAAAAAACAAGATAAGTTTATGGATGTAGGAAAAAAATTATTCCAAATTATTCATAGTGTATTTATGTATTGTGATCCCTAACGATTATCATACACAATAATTGATGTGTTGTCGTTATGGTAAACATGTTTGAAAACCATAATTAGAATATTAAAATTTTTTTTTAAAAGTACTCACATAAAATTATGAAAATTCGATCATTAAAGTGATTTTATCATTCAACTTGAAAACAAATATAACATTTTTTATATATAATAATAGTAAGATTTTGATCATTAAAGTTTACTTTAGGCCTGATTTATTATAATAATATCCTTAAGAGCGAAGAATATTTTCCACAAACATAGCAAGAATTGCATTCGAATTAATTTGCACGGACGACTATCGATCAGCAAAGTTCTGCTTCTCAAAAGTGGACCTTATTGAAACGAATGTTTTATGTGAATATGAGAAGAAAAATATTCAAATCATTAAGGTTGGATATAGATCAGCAACAACGGAAATTAATTTGAATACTGTTCATTCGAATGATTTTTAAACTATGAATAGGTCTATAGTATAATACTATCGATAGTTTTCATTCAACCACTATGTATTGGGCTAAGGAGGTAGTGGCAACAGCATTGCATAATTGGTCTTATATTCAAGGAAAGATTGACCAAACTAAAACAATAGAATGACAACTTAGTATTCATGCAGTTCCCTCGAATATTAAACCCAGTGTAGTAATTAATACGTGTCTAGAAACAAATATGTGATGAAGTTGATCAGACTAGGACTCAAGAGAGATCTAGGAATATTTTACTGTTAGAGTAGGATTTTAGGTGATGAAACGGATTGGAATGGGAGTTTGAGCTGAAGTGAATGAGAAGTTAAGTAAACGCCACCCTGACCAGATTTATTAACTGTAAATCATAATCTTTTTATGAAAAGAGACTTTTTTTTTACTTACCTGTGTTGTTGTGTGGAAGAATGTCTGGATATTCGTACGCCGAGTAGTACTCATCTACGTCATTAGGTAGTGCAGCATTACTAGCTGCTCCAACATCACTGCTAGGTGACGTCACAATACCTGGAGGTGGTTCCACCCCACCCCCCTCACTTAGGTGGATATTGGGGGATGTGCCGTTGATGTGGGCACTTGAGCCTTGATACAAAAATAAATTTAGACCACAATCAAGATGCGGCATATTATATACAAACTAGACCCAATCAACGTATAGACACTTGATACAAACTTAATTTAGTATTAATTTTACCCTCTCGGTGGCGTAGTTGGCTAACGCGCTTGTCATGTTGAGCTCGACTGCTGAGGACGGGAAGATCGAGGTTCGAATCTCGGTCGGGTGAACTGGGGTGGTTTTTCCTAAATGGTTTTCCACTTCCCTCCACGCAAATGCGGGTTCACTTCCTTTAATTCAACCTTCCCAATTCCTAATCCATTAGCGTAATTAATACTTAAAGCGTATAACCCGAACGGGTAGTAAGACGCGGTGCTAAATATTATTAGTATTAATTTAAACCTATTACTAAGATATTATACATATACCTCTAAGAACAAAACTAACTTTGTGTATGACTTATTCTAAAAAGCTAAACTTAAGCTAAACAAAACTCACTCCAGGAACCCCCGATTAATTTCTTGGAATGAAACCACGGTCCTATGGACATAGCAACGTTATTACTGACCAAGCATAGGGTGGAAACTCTGCGGAGGGAATGCCAGAAGAACTGCATCGTTTACTAATTGAAGGCAGGATGGAGTACCAGCTTCTGAAGAAAAACACCTCAAGTGCATCAAGCCAGTTAGGAAATACTTCCTCTTGTATCAGAGTCGACCACTATGGGACTGAATACCCATACCTTTGTGTACTCTCACCCAACCATGTGAGTCTGTGACTAGTTGAACTTTGAAATGACCCGAGTTCATGTAAGCCTAAAAGTGATGGAATCGGGGCTGAAACACGAACTGATGCAGGAGCAGTTTTGTTTGTATCTCAGGAAACTCAGACCCTAATCCCCCCCCCCCCCCCAACCTCACATTCTCCCACGAACCCAATCTTCTTTTCATCCAAAACAAAGCCGCAGAGAGGTTCTTGAGAAGATGTCGTCGTAAGCTGCCAGATTTTAATTAGTTTCCGTGCGCTAGTTCTGAAACAACGCTAGTACACATTTTGAGTTATTCTAACAGCAAACCCGGATGTTTTAGAAGATGTGTGTAAGCTCAGAATTTAATTAGTTTCCTGGCTAATGCTGAAACATTTGTCAAGTTTGGTTATGGGGTCCTAACATGCAGAACCTGTGGTGTTATACGGGGTGTTATGCTAGGAACTTGTCAAGGGTTGTTATACGGGGTGTTATGCTAGGAACTTGTCAAGGGTTGTTATACGGGGTGTTATGCTAAGAACTTGTCAAGGGTTGTTATACGGGGTGTTATGCTAATAATTGTCAAGGGTTTATTTCAGCAGAACGATTTAAGAACCTCCTGAACTTAAATTTTCAATTGTAAAATTTCTTTATTTTACTTTTATTAAATCATATTTTATTAAAAATATTACATAATCTATTCTCGTTATTGATAATTAAGTTAGAGTAATTAGGTTTTATCGTTTTTGGGTGATAATAAGGAAGATGTGTCAAGAAATGCATACATTTTGTTAAAGGTAAGTAAAGAGATAGGTTTAGAAGTGAACGCTGAAAAGATTAAATATATGATCACACAGATAACACAGATTGAGTACTATAATTTAGAGATTTCTTCTCTCAACATGTCATTCGAAATGGTTAACGAGTTTAAATATTTAGGAACAATTTTAATTAGCAAAAATGATATTAGAGTGGAAATTAGGAAAAGGATACAGTCCGGAAATTCATGTTATTACTCTGTCAGTCAGTTGTTGAAATCTCACTTGCGTTCAAGAAATGTAGAACTCAGAATATACAAAATCATAAATTATTTTACCGGCTGTTATACGTATACGGGTGTGAAACTTTGTCTCTTGCCTTACATGACGTAAAAAAAAAATATTAGGATTTTTGAAAATAAGATTAATAGGAATATATTTGCTCCAAAATAGGATGAGGCTACTGGAGAGTGGAGGAGGTTACTTCGATGCAGATGGAAGGATAACATAAGAATAGTCCTGAAAGAGAGGGGGTGTAATGAGGTGGACTGGATAGAACTGGCTCAAGATAGGTGACGTAGTTTGTAAGTGCGGCAATGAACTTTCGAGTTCTTAACGCCATGTAATAAGTAAGTTAAAGGTTTTTTTAAGCGCCACCTCTTACTACCAGTTGGGTTATACGTTTATGTACTAATTACGTTAATAGTTTAAGGGATTAGTAAGGTTATAATTAGAAGAATTATACCTGCACTTGCGTGGACGGAAAGTAGAAAACCATTTTGGAAAAAAAAAACACTCATTACACCCGATAGAGATTCGAACCTCAATCTCCCTGTCATCGGCAGTCTAGTCTACTGCAAGAGTACCGCAATTAGATCACGCGGCCACCGAAACGGGCAAGAAATAGTTAAAGCTTATGTTAAAAAGGTAATTGTTATAATTGATAAAGGCTGTATAGGGAAAATACTTCATTGGATGTCACTTTTCTAACATAGTAACATTCTGATTGCGGTCTATTAAGTACGTGAGGGAAGTAAATATATGTGGGAAAGGCAGCATCTAGAGCCTAATATATAACACACATCACAATATATATTATAGGTAAATCCCACTCACTCACGCACTCATCACCATATTTCCACAGCCCGTGGGCCTGGACACTTTAAATTTTACGTGAAGGTACATTTTAGACCTTAAGTAATACATATGTAAAATTCAACCTCTATGGATTAAAAGGGGGGGGGGGGGAGAGGGAGCGGGGTGTGTTGAAGGTTTTCAAAATTCAATGAGGTTTCTTTTTAACCAGTTAACAGAAAACTTTGAAATATAATATGAAGGGTCCCTTTCTAAAATTGAGCCAATTTGTTTTAGAGGGTTTTTCAAAATTTGATCCCCAAAGAGGGTTGAGACGAGGCAGAAAGCTGTGAGACTCGCTGACTCACTCATCACCGAATTCCCCGGGTTTGGAAACTTTAAATTTTGCTTGTCAGTAAAGTTACGCTATTTAGTCAGAGAAATTTTAAATTGAGAAATTTCAAATCGGAGTTCCAGGAAAATTATAATTTGCCAGACAGGTGGACAGACAGTCATCTTCAGATATAGCTAAATATATCTTAAAATTTGAAATTATTATGGCAAATTGATGATAAACAGTATGGAGGGTTTCGAAATTTCATAAAATAATAGTAAACAATTACTTCTCAGTATGGTAGAAAACTGAAATTCAGCAGGCAGGTAAATAAGATCATTCCAAATAAATATTAAGGTTGAAAATGTTAGATTTTTAATTGGGGATTTGGAAAACCGGGAGAAGGAAAGGTATTTAAAAAAAATACTTTTAAGTGTTGTAAAATATTTAAATTTGACAGGCAGATTTAAGAATAGCTCCAAAAACCTTATTAGTCTTAAAATTTGAAATGTTCACGTAATAGTTGTTTGAATGGTAATGGAGGTTTACAATTTTCAAAACTAATCGAAGCAACTACTTTTCTTGGTGGTAGAAAACTGAACCCATGAACATTGGGTCCTGTGGCGAACACTTACCCCAAGTACACTTAGTTCTACTATAATAATATTAATAATAACTTAAAATAAAACGTTAGCTACGTAGACTGCAAAAATGTGTGTTTGTATTTTCTAAAGAGTTCCTCTTTATCAGAATCCTACTATAGTATCTATCCTAGAGTTTGGGGTAGGTTTACGCTACATTATGTACCCACCAATCAACATTTGGGTGGGTACAGTGCACCCATATACATATACCTGTTCTGGGGCGATTAATAGCAGCAATGCTCATTGAAACAAATATGGTCATGACGTGTGGTGTGGTTAGAATTCTAGCTTTTTAAGCTAGAGGAAGGGTTTAAGGGGGGGGGGGGGGTCTGGCCACTGAGCCTTCCTGTGGTCTCGTTGGTCAGCAGATTTGCACGTGAACTAAGACATCAGGCTTATCGTTACTTGTCGGTGACGAAGAGTAGTCTTCGCATCCTGGACAGATGTCTGAGGCTATTTCTGCCCAAATAATGTTCCATTCTCTTCTTACGAAGATGTGGATACATTCATCCTATATTTCACCTTCGCTAACTCAGAAGTGGTGCACAAAAAATTAAGTTTTACGCTCTAATACCATTGATGGCATTCAGAAACAAAAATTGTCGTTTCACAATAAGACTGAAGCCAATTGGGGATCGAACTTTAAAGTCTCTTGTCAGAATCCACTATGCGATTCTCGCTGCCAACCTTTGCAGCTTAAATGTATCATCCAATCACCGCAATCACGTGCCTACAAAATAAATTCAAGCGCCATTTGTTTGCAAACGTTGTGTTGCGCCGACTGTTTGTGGTCAAGTTGGTAGTAGTTTTTGACCACGTTCCCCTCCCCTATTCTCACTCGTAACTGGGCTAGTGCCATGTCCATCTGATGTAGGGGAGGGTGGGATGTGTTGGAACCCAGGGCGATAGCACATTCGGTACAAATGTTCCACTCCGTTCATCCCTTTCCGCTTGCCACACTGGGTTTTGCGTTCACTGTGGGTTTCAAAATTTTATTGTACACAGTGTGCTTTTTTTTTAAAAGCTAGTAACAAAAACAACAATAAAGGACTACTAGCGTTTGGGACCCTATCTCTGTTGAACTTCTCATTACTTATAGTTAACACCTGTTTTCGCAATACTTGAATTAACAGAATCTGAGCCAAGCTTCAAATACATCCATCATGTCAATATTAAAAACAAAAACTTTTTTTACTTTTTTTTTTAATACAGTCCTACAATCACTGTATAAGCTCCCTCCCTCTTTTTATCCTCCCTCCTATTTTAATCTAATTCCTCTTTCCTCACCCCCCCCAGCCCCCTTCACGACTATATAATATACTATCGACATTTTTATGAGGAATAAATTAAATTTTCAAAATAAAATATAGCCTATGTTACTCGCTGATAATGTAGCTTTATATTGGTGAAAGAATTTTTAAAATCGGTCCAGTAGTTTTTGAGTTTATCTATTACAAACAAAAAAACAAAAATCAAATCTTTCCTCTTTATAATATTACTAGATAGCTGTTGCCCGCGGCTTTGCTCGCGTGGAAGTTGATTATATACAAATACGAAAATATACATATGTATTTACAGATTAATTTAAAATATTAGTTACGTTGATGACCATAACTTGACCTCATATCAAAAATAATGCAAGTCCGATACAAACTTTCACCCCCTTTTTCATCCCTTATTAAATAAAATTTCCAAAATTCCTGAAACACGTATTTATTTGTTTTACGTCAATAACCGAAATACAAAATTTTGTTTATGTAACTTTCAAAATGATGAATTTTCTAAAATCCTTTCTTAGTGGGTGCTTACATAACAAAATGAATATACAGTCCGAATTTCATGCTTGTAGCCTTGATAGTTTGCGCTCGGCGATGATGAATCAGTCAGTCAGTCAGTCAGTCAGTCAGTCAGGAATGTTATTTTATAAGTATAGATAAGTAATAGGTATATATATATATATATATATATATATATATATATATATATATATATATATAATATACTTATCACTTATAATATTAAAAGAGGAAAGATTCCTTCTTGAAGTCATTCAAGGTCAAACTATGATCTCCTGGGTCAGACTCAAGTGTCTAGATGCTTTCACAATGCACACTTATCGCAATATGTGGAGTGTAAGTAACAATATTTTACTTTTTAATATCGAGGCATGTGTACTTGTTTAATATTTTATAGACGAGCTTAACTCCTAATTGATTCAATTTTGTTTAATACTCGCAAACATTATAAAACCTGCCTCTAAAATGATTAAGAATGTTATTAGAGCTGTGCGGGACTTTTGGACATTCCTGTATATCTACTTCCCCACAGAACAGTAGGTTTTAATTTCCTTTCAACCTTTCGTTTGAGTTTTATCAGCGTCCTCTGAAAAATAAAAGCTTCCATACAAAAGCCCCAGGATGTTACGTAACTACAGTAACACACTTCTCCACGCATGCCCGAAACCCGACCCAATCGATCACAAGTTTTGTTAAATACCAGGACACGGATGGCTGTCTACCTATTAATTTATTTGACAGGAACTTGTGTCACCCAGTAGATCATCTTAAACGGTTTAACCTTTATGTCAAATTAATTTTTGTTATTTGCAATTGATTCACTATTATAATTCAACCCAAATTAAGCTCGGATCGGATCACTACAATAAGCTCGCGATAGGAATAACAATTTAGAAAATACAAACATTTTATTTTTTAGTGTCGACTTTGACCATATTTACTATATACAGAATTAGTATAATTCTATAGGTATTGATACTATCCATCAACAATGACAGTTACAGATCACATTATTTTATAATCACCATCACCACACATATCACACATCACATCACCAGAGCTTTCAAGAGGAGAAAGGAGAAAGTGAGGCAGATTTCCCTAGACACGCACTCAGGAGAAAGGGGGGGGGGAGAGAAGGGGTGTGAAGAGGGAGTGGCAACTTTCAACATATATCTCTTTTATAGTAGCAAGTCTTTCCGCAGTCACAACACACAAGCAAACATTAAGTTGATTTTTTTAAAGGGGACCCCCACAATTCCATTATTATGCATAGCCTTGTTTGTAACTCTTATTAACCGCGTTTTTTTACCATGTTCTGACATACTTTAGTCATTTTTATTTTAAATACAAGGCTTATATTATTTAACTACGTATATTGTCATAGAATTCCGAATGTTGGGAAACTCTATCTAATTGAAATCTTTATTCTATATTAACAGCATATGAACCCACTACGGTGGCCACATGGTCTAAGGCACTACTATAGCAATAGACTAGACTGCCGATAACGGGAGATTGTGGTTCGATCCCAGTCGGGTGTACTGAGGGTGGTTTTCCCTAAATGGTTCTCCACTCTCTCTTCACACACATTCGAGTACACTTGCTCTAAATTTAACCTTATTCGTCCCTAACCCAGTAGCGTAATTAGTACACAAGCGTACAACCCAAATGGTAGTAAGATGCGGTGTTCGAAAAAATATGCATCTGGCTAAAAAAAACTTTTAAAATTAAGAATTTCAATTATTTAAAACAGTGGTTCCAAACCCTTTTCAACTTGGTAGATAATCAAATTTCCACCCCCTTCCCAATTTTTTGGGAAAGTTAATTTTTTTAATTCTTTCTATTCTTTATTTAATACAAAAAATCAATGTAGCATTGGCAGAAGAATGGTAGAAAAAAATTACAAGATTATCGTGATGGTTGTCTTTGTTTTGTTTTCATTACTTCTTGAATATTGGGTTTGATTTTTGACAGAGCACACCACAAATCACTTTCCACTTCAGGTTGACAACTGTCTAGTTGAAGATTCGGTGGTGTTGCACGTGGCCTCAATGGTTAGCGTTTTTCAAATTGGGTTCTTCCAGTTATCTCAGGCTTCAAGAGGCAATTTTAGAATACTCTTTATTTGTTTTTAACACTATAACATAGCATCAATAATTAAGATTAACAAATTTTCAAAGACGCAGCCAGAACATGGGAAATTTTCTGTTCGTTGTATACTTTTCTACTTGTAAACGTTAACTGCCAATTTTGAATGTTGATATTATTTGTGTTAAAAAAATTATAAGAGGGCTCCAGCATGTATTTTTTATGATGCAAAGGTTCCTTTCGACTAAAAAGTTTGGGAACTTCTGTTTTAGGGAGAGGGTAGAAAGGAGAATTGAGGGGCGAATCCGAAGCTTACGAGTTTGAAAATAAACACATGCATGCACACTTTTGGCTGATCCTTGAAGTTATTATAAATGGTGGGCAGTATTACCAATACCGCAAGGAAGAATTATCTTAATTACTTTGGAAAAGTGATTTTTTTTTATTAATTTTTAACGTTATTTCCGAACTATCCCCTGCTCTTTTAAAGTGACACACCCGAGGGGGTGCTCCCCAAAGTTGGGAATCACCGATTTTAAACATCATCTGCACCCATTGACCAAGACTTCAGATTCATTTCATTGTTGTATTGTCGTGATCAAGAGTTTGGGACTTGAATCTATGCTGGTTATGGTTTTATAATATGTGATTCTTATTGTGTTTTATCCATCACCTCTATATTCTGATTTATTTTCTTTAATATACCTACTTATTCCTTTTGTCGGTGAACTTAGACCACTAACGCGCCCTGTCCTTGCCTCCTCCTTCAGCTCTCAGAATTGTCTTCTTTCAATCAAGTAATCTTATATTTGAATCCTCTTTCTTCCTAAGCTAATCTTTCCTAAAACCTTTTCTACTACGAGGTCATGCATAAGACAGTTCCTTCTAAGGATGTGTCCGATCCAGTTTGCTTTGTACCGAAGAATCACATCCAAAATGAATCTTTTCTCACCCACTCTTCTTATGACTTCTTCATTTGTCACCCTCTCCATCCACCTGATCTTCTCAAGTCTTCTCCAGCACCACATTTCAAAGCTCTCCATGTATTTCTTTTACATCTTCATAAGAGTCCAAGTTTCTCCTCCATACAGGGTGGTGTTCCAAATGTATCATTTCTTCAGTTTCTTCCTCAGTTCCAAACTCAACTTGCTGGTCAACAGTAACCTCTTCCTTGGCCATGGTGATTTATTTATTATAAGCCTATCAAATTATATATATATATATATATATATATATATATATATATATATATATATATATTATGAACCCAATGGATTCCAACTCGAAAAGTCGTTGATAGATTCCAAACTGGGTCCAATGGATGGGGGTGACGATAGTGGCTGGGGTTGGAGCTCCCCTTTCTCCTAACGTGTTCACCGTTCTCTCTCAAAGCGAATGATGATCATTTTATTCAAACTTCTTTCTCTCTAGTCTACTACTTTGGATGATAGATAATTATATTTAATTCAATGTTTCTACTTGAGAAAAATTTGATTTATTTTGGCCAAGAAAATGTTTTGTTAGAAACATTTTAAAAAAACATAACATTTCTCGCGTCCCCTACACTCCCACCTTAAAGAGTCATGTATGTGGACAGGTGAACTTAATATCGGGATTATTTATTTATATTTTCTGGCAACGGGGAAATCGGGATTCGAATTTCAAATAGGTGTACTGATGATGTTTTTTCTTAAATTGCCATCCACTCTCTTCTGCTTCAATGTGGATACATTTCTTCTAGATTATAATTTTCTCATACTTACCCCATTGACCTAGTTAAATAGACTGAAAGAGTGGAAACACGTGGCGAAAAAAATGATAATTTAGATTCCACGTTAAAGCCGACACTGTCCACCTCACTGACAATAAAGCTTACTCTTTAAAACCTTGGTCGTGAGGTCTGCCCCTTGGCTGTGTACGAATAGGCAACTCTCAACTCGCTCCTGTTGAGCGTGAAGTGTAGCCGGGTAATGGCCCCACTTACCTGTCCGTAATAGCTGCAATTAACAGCCCGTTCTAGTTCACCTCGGTACTCGCTCTAGTGAAATTACCCTTGAAACTCGCTCATACACAGAACTGCTCAAGGAGCACATTTCCTCCTGAAGGGGTGGGTGACCATAGTGTACAAGAAGCACTCGACTAGATGGGGTACACAACAATAAAAGTGCCAGCTTTAATCTTTTATTCGTACGTTCGACACAAGGGTTGTCAACGACTTTATATAGAAGTAAGGACGAGGAAAGAATCTTGGATGAAATACCTCTGCAACAGTGTGTGAAAACTACAATTATAAGTCATGCGTGAGGAAAATTACCCTAGTACATGTCGTGAATCGAGCCACGACCTTTTGCAATGTCGTCTGTATTATACTGGGACAAGAACCGAAACCATTTTACCGACCAGGGTAATACTTGGTATTTAGGATTTTAATAAGGTTCCTCAGAGGTCTTTTTTAAAATTATCCATCCAAATATAAAACTAAGAGTAGTTTATTCATGGGCGAAAAGAGAAAAAAAAATTGATTTTCTCAAAATCTGCACTATCAATTTTGATTAAAATTATTATTTAGGCACTCTACAAACAAAGTAGTATATCTTATTTTCCCATGAAAATTACTTTTAGGGTACTTTATATGAGTGCAAATTTCCCATTTTGAGTATAACTCCACAAATATTTGAGGAACTAAATAACTTAACATAGTTTAAGGACTCTTAAAATAAACAAATTTTAATTGAAATAATGTCGACCTTAGTGGCCTTGGGGTAAAGTTGTCGCCTCAGGTTCCGATTTTCGTGGCCTTAAACTCAGCCGGGGACAACGGATTTTTTGGGGGGCGATAAAAATCCGTAACACAACTTCTTTCAGAGGGGAAGTAAAGCTGTTGGTCCCGTGTTGAATGTGGCATTTAAAAGAACCTGGAAGGTATGTGAATATATACCTTTCCCGGCAAAATTAGTAGGTCCTTTCTACCTCGCTCATAGAAATTCTCGTGTGCTGATATAATCAGTCGGTTCAGAACGTGCACGTTAAATACCTCAAATAAATAAAAATGGAAATGGAAATAATATTTTATAAAAATCAATATTTTTTTTAGTTATAAGCAAATATATATATTTTTTAATATAACTATGGGGAATGGATAGTTTCTGTAGCAATGTATATTACTTCATGTATGTTCTTTGGTGAATGCGATATTATTTTTTCTCCATAATGTTTCTATAACATTGTATATTATTTCGTTTCACATGTCTTACGAGCTATAATACGTATAATTTTGATAAAGGAGCGTGGAAATCTGTGCGGTGCACCGTACCATTTATTTCTGGTAAATCACAGACAATGCTCATGTGCAAATAAACTTTGTTCATGATCCCTGGTTGTAGAAATGTGTATTTTATAACTTAATTTTTTATCATTTGGAATTCTTAGGTCATATGTTTTAGCTTTGCTTCGTTGAATAGTCTTTTTATATTAAACATAGCTCTAGATGTTTTATCAAAGTCTGTGGTGTCACAAATTATGAGAGTTAGATATTCTTGTGGCAAAACTTGATAATGACATGCGAGTTGGCAACATCAAAAAACCCTAATGTTTTCTTGTGTTTTCATGAAAACTATCGTGGCACAAATTACTGGAGCGGGATATTCTTGTGGCACAAATTAAGCACTAAATATTGGCATAGGTCTCATAAATGTGCTATTATGGGTGCTGCCAACTTAACGGACCTCTTTCCTGGTAGGCCAATGCAACAGGGGAGCAGAATTGTATCCACTCGGAATGGTATTCATTCAACAATTTTGTAATAAACTGCTTTTGTGAAAATCCTGAATCGTATCCACCTGAGTTATAGCCACAAAAACTAGAATTGTATCCACTCGGAATGTGATCCATTCAGACAGTTTTGAAATATACACCTTTAAGAGAAAACCTGAATCATATCCACAAATGGCCGACTTGAGGTTTAACAGTCGTACCCTCAATGAGATGATGTGATCATAGTAACTATGAAGTTGTGAAACCAAACGTGATCTTAAACCTAACTTAAGCTTAATCAACCAAACCCTGGTGACCATTGGGATAATTCCCCTTCCAGTAAAAATACCCATAGTAACAGTCAGGAATCGAATTCAGCACATCTAGGTTCGTATCCAGATGCAATGTCAACTATATCACGGGGTCGGTTCATGTTTTCGATGGGAGGGTCGTTTCTATATTATTGCAGCTGTGATGGTGTTTGGGAGAGAAAGACGGAGGGTATATACTGGAGAGATATGCGAGAGGGAACGGTCCCCAAGGAATTCTTGGAACATAATATAAAAATGGAGAGAGTTGACTTAGCTTATGTGCAGTGGTGGCTCGTAGCTAAAATTAGTGGGAGTGCTTGCTGCTCCAGAAAATGTTAGCCTTTGTTTTAAAATTGTGTAGAAGGAAAATAACATGTATAAAAAGAAAATTTATTCAGGAACTTGATAAAATCTTAGCAAAAAAAACTCTTTTACTTACTTTAATTTAAATTGTTACAGTTCAAGCTTGATCTATTCATTAAAAAATTAAATCCATTCTTCTTGTTTTAATTTGCGCAAAAAGTTCAATAATTTCCCCTTGATCTCTGGATGACAATTGAGGAATTTTTTTTCCATTGAAAGTATTGCAAGCGCATTTAGTCTTTCTGTTAAATAAAAGAACAGAAAAAGTGAATCAAATAGAATAGATGGAGCAGAATAATAATCTAATTCTACACTCTTTTACACTTTATCACATTCAAGAATATGGTACACGGTTTTTAAGCACAAAACACGCTGAGTAAAAAAAATATCCTTCCACCATCACGCCAGAGCCGGCACTGGAGAGCAACATTGATCTCCCTACCTGGCAGTTCTGCCTTCCTCTCCACCCCCTCCTATGTGCGCATGCGCACAACAGTCAAACACCACGTCACTGGCACTGTGAAACGCACAGTTCCATACAAAGATTTTTGTATTTTTTCATAAACTGGGGGATGGCTACTGAAGTACTGACATTAAGTTTAAGAAATATATATTGTACTACAAAAATAAAGAATGAATTAAAGAAAAAAGGACTCATTATATTAAATGTTATCGATAATATCAAGTGGAAATAGGTGGAGCTGTAGTTCCACAGTGCCTATACACGAGCCGCCACTGCTTATATGACGACAACCTGCCACGGATCATTCATAGGTTTATGATATGCTCACAATTCGATGCAGTTGTTCATAAAAACAAATTCACCCCTTTCATTTTTGCCTGTTCCGAGAATTAGGTATTTAGGCCTACTTGATAAATCAAAAATGTTTTTCAAGTTCCCATGATCCCAAAATGTGTGCGGTATATTCATGTAGTACGCTCATTACAAAAGTGAGCAATTTTATGGCAACACGTATACATTCAAATCATTATGGTTTTTTTTAGCTCATTACAGTCGTGATATTGTAATATACGCGCTCATTATTACCAAGTTCGACCGCGTAAGGAATTTTTATATAATTGGGTTTTTTAATATCTTTTTTAATTGTCAAAATCTGGGCCCTTTCTATTATAGTTCCTCGCCTTACATTCATTACCTTCAGAAAAGTGAAACGGTTCGAATAAACGTAATCTTCTCGGTCCACTTTGGGAAAGTTTGTCACGCGGGAGTTTGGCGGTAAGAACGGTTCGTCCCTATAGATACACAAATCTAGTTAGATCAGGTTTTTAATCAAAGGTGTGGGACATGGTTTGACGAAGCAGAACATTAATCGGTGACGTGAGAAAAAAAAGGGCAGACAAAGCAAAGCAAACTGGGAGAAACAAACAGGCGAGCGGATGGACCTTCAAATAGCTCGTGGTGTAGTAGTCACCCCCCCCCCCACCCTCTACACACCCTCGTCCCGGGAGTGTAAATATCACCGAGTCATGGGGAGTAAGGGTGGCAATTGAGCAAAGAGGACATATGTGTGTGTGACATGTCGCACTTTGAAGAGAGGGGGGAGAGGGGGGAGCTTTCTGTCCAAGTCAGGCGGACACGATGGAACAGCCAACATTTTGGGGGATGGTGAAACGCGCGAAGGAATAATAAATTATTTACGGTGAAATGGGGAAATGGTTGAGAAGGAGTGTGAGGAAAAGAGAGTAAAATTAATTTATAAACGAACAAGTTGGTTGGGGTAGGAAAGGTCGGTAGCTTTTCTCATAGCGCAAAGCATAAGTCATTTAAGCCTAGACTTATTACTATAAAATATAGCTTTTCTTTTTTTTTATCTCTGCGCGGTTCTAATACTAAACATGCAAATAATATCTTCAGTGAAGCTCACAACACAGGATGTTATTAAAAAGTAGGTTATGAGAAATGTTTTATATTTAAAAAAAAAATCAACCAAAAGTAAACCTCATCTTCTTACATAACTTGTAATTACATGTTTTATACATTTGTTGAATGCTAGGCAAATTAATAGATTAAACTATGTTTTTACCTTTAATAACACTAGCAGTTTGACACGTTCTTTATATGGTTCGTTAGCACAAAAATGTATCAAATTAGAACGATCAACAAATGGCTACCCACTTTTTGATAGTTTCTCTTAGCATTACATCTTACTTACTACCCATTCGTGTTGTACGCCTTTTTGATAGTTCTTGTTGTACTATCTTGAGATAGTTATGACAATAACAAACTAACCATGGTTATTAATAAATTTAAGTAAATGAAATATTTAAGACAAAATATTACCTTATTTAGTTTTTATTAACAACCTCCCTCCCTTTTCAAATCCCTTCTTCCCTATTTTCTTCATTTAAAGTCTTCAATTCTTTATGGTTATTTGGAGTGGTATTTATACCTTCTGTCTAATTTCAGTTTTCTGACACACAGAAAATTAATCATTACTATTAGTTTTGAAAATTGTAAGCCCCAATCCCATTTAAAATACTTATAAATGTTGAATTTTAAAACAAATATAGTTATCTAGAGTTGTTCTTCTATCTTCCTGCCAAATTTAAATTTTCTACCACACTTAAGCGTGTTTTTTTCGGTCAATAACCCTGTTTAACAAAGTCTCGATTGAAGTTTTAATATTATCAGCCCTTAATATTTATTTGGAGCGGTCCTTTTTACCTGCCTGCAGAATCTAAGTTCTATACCATACTGCTAAGTAGTTGAAATTTTGAACTTCCCGCCTTCTTTTATCTTTTTTTTAAATTTAACATCGCGTCTTACTACCCGTTCGGGTTATACGATTTAAGTACTAATTACGCTAATGGCTTGGGAATTGAAAAGGTTGAATTAGAGGAAGTGAACCCATATTTGCGTGGAGGGAGAGTGGAAAACCACTTAGGAAAAACCACTCCCAGTTCACCCGACCGAGATTCGAACCTCAATCTCCCCGTCCTCAGCAGTTGAGCTCAACACGACTAGCGCGTTAGCCAACTACGCCACCGAGGCGGGTCTTCTTTTATCCAAGTCACTTTTATTAATTTCAAATTTTAAGAATTATTAGGTTATCTAGAGTTGTCTCTCTACCTTTTTGGCCTATTTAAATTTTTTACCTCATATAAAATGTATTCTAGTGGTTATATAGTTCCTGGCTACAGACTCAGAGGTCCCAAATTCGATCCCCAGCGCATCCAAAAATTATATATGAGGCAGTGGGTCTGGAACGTGGTCAAATCAGCCTCGCGAGGACAAATGAGGAACAATTTGAATAAATAAGTAGCATATCCGGTGAAGAAAACTGAGATTAACGGTCGAAGGGCTCATTGTGCTGACCACATGACACCCTCTATCCTCAAATGTTGGCACTATAATCACCAACGGTGGTGGAAGTTTGGTCGGAATAGCTCGCTTGTGAGCTCTCACCATGGAGTTTTTTTTAATTATAAAAAGTATTTTCTATTAAAAGGCCACTCATTTCCTGGAAATCCATTTTGAAATTTTTCAATTTTACGGGCTGTAAGACTCAATGCTAAAAAATTTTTTTTTTTTTTTTTAATTTAAAAGCTACTAAAATGATTTTAATTTATCTCTTGTCAAATAAATAATGTGGAAAATTGCTCTTCTATACGTTTTCTGGCTCATCGGCGTGAGATGGACTATTTAGGTCCAGTTTCATAATCAGGTTGAGTGCGACTCAAATGTGGTGCTATATCTACCTGGACCAGAATGAACTGGGCCATTTTCAAATGCAAAACTAGCCCATTTCATTCGAATTTAGGTATACTCTCATTCACCGTAGGAATTACTCTCTGAAAGGTATTTTTTCCTACCAATATCCTACTATATAATAGATTTATGGTAGGGAAAAAGGACTTTCAGAAAACAATTCCTACCGTGAATAGACTTTAGGTGTCGTCTTGTTTTTAATGTAGTGCCACACTTGAGGAGTACTCAACCTGATTATGAAACTGAACCTCATTCTTCGTCACTTACTTGAGTGGGACGTGGTGACGGTGGGGATGGCGCTAGTGGGGCATGGTGACGTCAGCAATATGGCGGCGGACAGGGACAGCACAAACCATGGCCGTCGGGAGGCGCAATCCATCTACGACACACATTTCTATTGTTACTGTGCCATGTAGTAGTAGAAAAATCGTGAGAACAGTTGTTCAAAAAACTACTAAAACCAACTATAGCTAAATATATCTACTGATTTGACTAAATATGATGAATAAGCTATTAATTTGACTCGAGATATTTTTTTGAATTTTATATAAAAAGTAATGTAATAGATTTTATCAATAAATAGATATTTTTGAAAAACCTAATGAAATGTAGTAAGGAAACAACTTCTAAGTATAATAATAGAATTCAATGTAGAACAGATTTTGAAATTTGGAGTTTAATATAAAGTCCAAAGATCAACTGGTATAAACGATATAAAAAACCTGGATTGAGTAGAAACTAGAATGGATTGACAATTAGGGAATGATAGAAATATAGTGAAGTTCCCTAGTTGTCATTTGTCTTTTATACCAGTTGATCTTTGGACTTTATATTAAACTTCAAATTTCAAAATCTGTTCCACATTGAATTCTATTATTATATTCTAATAAATATATACATAGTATGTACCATAACATGGGGGCCCCCTCAGGCGGTGGACAGAAGACACAAAAACATTTAAATAATTTCACGTAAATATGTGTCCCATTCAACCCTGTTTCCGAGATAAAGCCAAATGATTACACTAAACTGTTTCTATCATATTCAATATTTCTCGACCTGTTGACTAGGTAGACTATGTTCTATGGGTTATTCCTGGTTATTCCAAACACCTGGTATTTTTGAACAAATCTGTCATTTGACGACATGATGATTGCAGGCTTGGATTCAGGCAGAAGGGGGATGTTTTGAACACTTCTTACTATGTTAAGCAGTTCCAGTTTTTGGAGTCGGCTACAACTATGACTATAACTTTGAAACAAGATTAAATTGGGGAAGATATTTATGTGAATATTTCTATTTGATTTTGTGTCTCATGTCTATCGCTGAAGTGTGCCCCACATGCTACGATACAACATTTATATAAATATATAAATGTTTATGTATATATAAGTCATTCACGAGCTAAGTTTAACTGGATGACAGCTTGAAATGTTACTATAAGTAATCCCTAATATATCACTACGCCAACAGCTGACATCTATCACTTTGGATGATTGTAATGAAAACAGATGGTAATATATTAATGTGATAGCTAACCACAGTAATTTAGGCTAATATTATTTATATATTTATTTGAGGTCGGACACAAAGTTTATTTATAGTTTTATTTCCCTTAAAAAATATTAACACAACTTTCACAAAAACTTCTAACGAACATAGCTTCAAAATGGCCACTGACGAATCTAAACCATATGATTGAACATAACGGTAAACAAGTTTTTTACAATGATGCATACACGCAGTTGATGAAAATATGTTATTCAGTTAAATATTTCAAAATACGATAAAATAATCATAAAATCATTTATTGTATGTAAAAAAATGACAACAATTTTCTTTTCCAAGTAATTACGATGCCTGTATTAAAATATATTGATGTGTGCACTATATTACACAAAATGAGTAACGTTTTAAAACGAAAAATAAGTACTTTTAATTATGTTTAAAATATTGTTTCGAGTTGGATAAAATGAAATTATTAAAAAAAATGAAATAGTATGAGAAAACTTAAGTTTACGTTATTTTAAATGTAATATATAACAGGTAATTAAAGATCTTTACATTTATAACAAAACGTGATCTTTTACAAGTGTTAGCAACCCAAAACCTAAACATATGATTTTAGAACTGTCATTCAGATAAAAACCTATCGTGAACGGAATATACACACATAAACCACATATACACATATAGACTATAAAATAATGGATCAGTTCTAGAGATGATAAGTTATGTTTTCGTACTTTTTTTCTCAACCTAACTTAGCACGGATATAACATAATATTGGCCCCACTTATCCCTTTCAAAATAAACGTCCCCCACAAGAAAGCAAATAATTTAAATAAAATATTCAAGTTTTGTCATAAACTCGTTTTTATCGTCTAAAATGTTCCAAAGGGGCTTCTTTATTAATTGATACAATTTTAATCGTGAAAAATAATTCATTACACTCAAGACATGCGTGCGGGCTTTACCTGGTGTGCCCGGACACATATTATCTGGATGAAAAGTGTATTTTAGTTTTAATTGAATCGCATAATATGCTGTATTACGCATTAAACTCTGAATTTGATAATATAAAATATTTAGAGTGTTGTAGAAATTAATGAAAGCAAAGCCAGCGTTCTTTCAAAGCATGTAAAAAAACAGACTAAAAATACGAGGACCCGACGGTATCCAGGGTATCGACTCACTCACCGTGATTTTGTACATTGAACAAGAATTGGCTTTGTCGGTTAATTACGACGATGCGATTGAAAAATTGAAGTCAATCACACATGATGTGTGTGCATCGTCTCATTCTTTAGAGCACGAAGGTGGAGACACCTTAATCTATTTTGATCAATTTACATTCTCTCATTTTGAATAAACATTATTTTTCAAGTTTGTAATCTTAAAATAAAATTTAGTTTTTGATTAAATGAAACATGTAGGTTTAGTTAATCTTTATTTTATTTTATGAATACAAATATAAGACATGTTTTAGCGATTGAATTGGTATTTAAACTTTTGAACAAAGCGTTTTGGTGATCCTAGTTTCGCGATTGGTTATGAATGTTGGCCAAAACGATACTAAGGCCCAATTTTACAATGTCATGTTATTCTATTCGTTAGGGCTTAACATGAGGTTAAGCGATAACGACCACTACTTTTGATTTTACAATGTTTGGTTAGCGCTAATGTTCACGTAAATGTGCTCGTAAAGTTAACGCGAGGTCTACCTTCCGATTAGCAAACATAACGTCCACATTAACAACGTTAAACACTCCGCCATATTGTTTTCAAGGCGATTGTTGTTATTATTAAAGTGAGGTTACTTTTATTTAAGAAATGGATTATTTATTGTATGATAATGACGACTTTGAAGATGAGTTACGCTTTCTATCAAACTCAAGACTTAGAAGAACAACGAGATGATAATGAAACGAAAGAATTTCCTGGAATTTTATGACGAGGAATATTTTTTTAAACGTTTTTGTCCAAACAAAAATAAAATGTTAGAAATTCTTGAATGGATTGAACACCAATAAAATTGTTTATTTTCAATGGTTTGTTTGTATTTAACTGTTATTTCAATCTGCAACATTCCATCTGCTTTGCTAAAATTTACTCTTCGTTCGCGTTTATGATTCTCAACAGACATTTTAGCATGAAAATAAATACGATACAATATAGCAGATAACCACAACAAATTTGAGAATTGAACTCGTTTTGATTGAATTTTTCATAACAGTTCCATAGACTTTGTAATGACTTGGTTATACTCTCTATGGTCAAGTTAAGCCAATCAAAGGCTTTGGCACAAATCTAGCGCTCCTATCCGTAATTTGACGCGCACATAAAAATAGTATTGTAAAACGCAACGCTAAGTTTTACCGACGGTTATACTTTACAAACGGTTAAGTTACGAGGACTTTAACGTGACATTGTAAGATTGGGCCTAAACCTCGATTTGGTAACGCTGGCCTTGACCGAACTATAAATAGCTTGATTTCAATCAATGAGCTGAGAATTGCGCGCCAATTTTAAAACAGCAATACCCCTTATTTTAAATTTTAACGAGTATATTTTAGTTGTGAATAGATATGAACACTTAATTATATATCAAAATAATGGACAGCAATTACTATTCAGAAATATTTTATAGCTTTTAATAATGCAGTCCAATTGCTCTTATTATAGTTTTTGGAAAATTTAAACTAATATTGTGTATTTATATCCAGTTATATTTATTTTCTTTTAAAGTACTTCCAAACTTTTGGTTATGAATACAAGATATAGGGTACGGTAGGACTATATGCACATAAATATACCTATATATTTCGTGATTTTTTATGCTTTTTATGAAAAAGTAAGTTTAGGTGTGTTACGTTGATTTTAGGCCTAGTCAAAATAAACACTAATTTAGTTAAGAATAAAAGTAAATATGGCATTTTTCATCCATTTTCAGTACATGTAGGCTTACATAAATAAACCTGCCAGCTATTATATCAAATTAACCCAATTGCCCTCTTTGTATGAGAAACAAAAATCAAAATGTCGTTTTTAACCCCTCATCTATGTCAGAACAGCTTTGATCAATAACACTCGATACCAAGACGTAACCGATTCAATCGCGAAAATTCGCCTAGCGTTTTTTTTTTATATAAATAATTACCTCCAAGCTAGTTTTGTCGGCGGGCGCCATGTTGTGCTGCCAGCAGGGCAGCCATGTCGACAATCTCCTCTTGATGACCCCTCAACTGTTTAGTCGACAAGGCGTGGGGGGAGGCAGCAAGATAAACAAAACAACATAGATACTCTTTGAGTGACACGTGATATCTGAGGAGATCTTGTTGACATCTCACTATTAGACTGACAACTACAGGTCCATCCAACGTGGGAGTAATTGTAACCGATAACTAGCATAAGTTTTGTATTCCATTCATTGGTTGAAACTCACTAATGTTATTCTATGTGGAAATAATAATTTTATTAGTAATACTATATTATAAATAAAAAGTATTATCAAACGCTTATAATAATACTTACCTAAGGATTATTGTATAATTGGCTTTTTAATTCAAAGAACAAAAATATAACTTTTTTGTTACATTATTATGGTAATGTGAATGAATATGTAGTGCAACGAATAAATAATTAATTAAATTTACAGTTTTTATTTTTATAACTAAATTATTAAATGTTTTTTTAATAAATTGGAGAAAAAGCCATACAAAATATTAATGTAAAAATTTAATGTTTGTAAACATGAATGCATGAATACCATTTGTTAACACGTCAACAAACGCCAGCTTAGTTTCGTCAAGCTTCGTTGTTTTTTTAAAGTATAGTCAACCTTTTTACAAGCTCTTGTATTTTTAAGTGAACTTACAAACGCTAATTCTAAAATAAAAGAAACGTCCAAATGGTTATGTTCATAACAAAAATTTAATAACCTTAAATACATTACAAAACTAAGATAGGCCTAATGTAATATTGTTTTGTCAAAGTTTTAACTGCCAACAATGACAACTGTTCAACATATGGTATTGCAGATTATATGGCTTGGCGTATGGATAAATGAAAGTATATTTGGTCACTTTTATAGCTGTCAGCTAGCACCATTCTTATATTGGATAGACTAAAGGGATGTGGTATAGAAAGAAAAGTATCGACAATTTTCTCATTTTTAGTATTTTAAGAAAAGTATATATACTGTACTCATAACTAAAGGAAAGTAGGGAGGTGCAATGCTTCGAATGTCGAAGTCGAAGGCAAATCTTCCTCGCTTTGACTTCGATACCCACGATAACTTTCATATCTTCAAAACATTTTGAAGGAAGAAGAAAACTTCGATTCGAAATCTTTCACTAAATATGACATGTTTCAACATATTATCATTTTTAGAACAGCTACATTATTTTAACACCAACTAATGACTAGATGGCTTCTATAAAGCAAGGATATTAATATGTCAACATATAATAAAGTTCATTGTTATTTTTCTCAAAACCTTTCTATTCACCTAGACGCGTTAATGGATAATTTAAAAACTAAAATTAATCTTTTATGACAACAACAAATAATGATCTTAGATTTGGATTCGACTTTGCTCTACATGTTCGAAAAAGATACAGTTTTAACCAAATATAATGTTTTAGAAGATTTTTTTTTTACTAAAATGTGTCTTTTATCTATTTATATTAGATAAAAACGATGGTTTTTTGGGAGGGAGGGGAAGCGAGGGAACGTTAAAATATTACGTAAACCCATTTTTGACCATTTTGAACCCACTTCCCCCGTTTGTAAGCAAAAATAGGCAAACGACTGACCCACCCTTCCCCCATTTTTGCTTATGCTATATTTGTTTACCCTTTTTAATTGTAGTTTGTTCGAGGAATAACCACTATCTTTTATGCAATTTATAAATCGCTTGTAATTATTATTAACGTATAGCTATAAATTAATGGTGCGAAATAATTGTATAAAATAAATTTAAATGTATTGTACTAAACAGGTAAAATTTAAAAAGTTGTAAAATTAATAAAATAATATATTTTAATCTTCATTTAATTGAAAATAAAAAAAGTATTATTAGTGAAAACATTAATTATTTTAGTTATAAGACACTTTAAACTATTTTTAATTTGACGATAAGTTCATTTAATTCCCGTATCGACACTTTTAGTTATAATGTGTCCATTTGGGGTGGCTGGGTCATTGCGCCATTCTTGCCCTTCCCTCTCTGTCTTACGTAAGCATTGTTCTGACTCCCTTGCCCTTTGTCAGCAAAAATAAACAAAGCTTGAAACCCCTTTCGTCCCTAAGTTATTTAAGCTACGTCAGTGTGTGAGGGATGAAGAAGATCGTATTTAGAGGAGTATTACCCAAATTTGCGTGGAAGGTCAGTGTAAAACCATTTTGGAAAAAATACCCCAAGTAAACCCGACTGAGATTCAAACACCGATCTCCCCTCCCCGTCTTTGGCAGTCAAGTTTATTGCTGGAGTGACACCTTGGAACATGTGTTCACCAAAACGGGTAAAGAAAACAAATAATTTTTGAATTTTAATAGAATTGTATGCGTATAAACCGAACGGGTAGTAAGACGCAATAATAATAATAATAATAATAATAATAATAATAATAATATAGAATTGTAACTATATCATATAGTCAATCATTAAAAATAATAATGGTGTAATAACAATTTAATACTTTATGGACCTAGTTATTTGTCTAGCTTAATCCAAGCAGCAGGATACTCATAATCAGGGTATCAAAGTGTGGGCTTAACCCACCACGTTTCATAACTATAGAGTACAACTGGGTAAAGCTACTGTTTTGTCTATTTTGTTTTACATTCCTTGGAAGATGGTGAGATGTTTATAAAGTTCAAGATTATTAACATTAGATTATAGTGCAACAGCTGATTCGCAGACCCTTTGATATAGGATAAATGATTTGTATAAAGTATAGTATATTACAGGGATAAATGGGTCATAGTAACTTTTTTAATGTAAAAAAATTGCAATGTAAATTAAAATAATATAAATTTACACTTTAGGTCATAATGTCACACACAGTTCGTGGGAGAAGTCTGAATTACTTGTGTGGGTTCGTGATTGACGTTAGACTTGGCTTTTAGAAGGTTTATTAATAATAATATACCATTACAAATGTGATGTTACAATGAAGTTAAAATGAAGAACTTAGTGGAAATAGAGAAGCGAGTGACCGAACGAGGTGGAATGAGGTTTATTACCCAATGGCCTGTCTGACTGCTAGATGGTCCCTGCACCTGGTTTCCTAGGCTCAAGTGGCAGCCCCGACTGATACTTGATGAACCCGATGACTTAACCCGCGTGGCCCCGTGACAGGCTTACAATCTCCTACAGTCAGCCTGAGGGGCTCCAAACCCTCCCATTTAACTGGGCCCGGTTTCTAGCTATGGAATTCTGACACCTCCTTTTTTGAGTCACCGCTTCTAGTTCACTTGTTTATTGACTCATCATAACAATCCTCGTAACATTCGTTATGTCACTCGCCACTCACAACATAAAATGTTTACCCAAACTTGCCTTCCCAATTGAGGCCGTTGGTGACAATAATATATATGTTTTAATAAATTTAAAGATAATTACAAATAAAAATTAAATAATATATACGTATTATATTTGTACATTTATAATGACTGATAACAATTTATTAAAGAAATTGAAATTAAGTTTGATTCAACACAAAGACGATTTCATTTCACAATTTTACACCAAGAAGAGCCGAAAAGGCTTGCTCACACAAATAAGTTGTTGGAAAAGGCAACAAATGTTTCAGTGCTTTTTTTTATGAAAGTTGTAGGAACAAGGAACGTGGCCAACCCTGCCCTCCCCCCGCCCCCCACCAACATCCACTTTTAGGCCTCACTTTTTGCGCCGTAGTTTAATATGTGAAGGCATCCCAATGTGTTTAGTATACACACGTGATTTATCCATTTATAAACAATTCTATAAATCTAAAAACTATATAAATGTATGTTCATGGACTCCCTGGACGATCTCATGGACCCCACTTTGAGAATCTTTTGTCTAGTTATTAAGAGAGAAGCACCTTAGACCATGTGTTCACCGAAGCGGGTGAAGTTATTAAAAATGACAATGGTTTCATCCACCTAAGGATACGTTCTACCCCTAGTAGGTCTAACATTATTTGTAAACTTTACAAAACATGTTTGCGAGGTTGATGAATACAGGACCATTTTTTTTAAATCACTTTTTAACTGTCATTAAAAGTCCCTAAAGCAAGTTTTAACCAAATCTAGCCAGAAGCTTTGTTTGTTTCTCGCCTATTCCAACATCAAGTCCAGAACAACGCAATACTATATTTCACCACGCACAGGAGGGAGGCGGGAGGGTGGTGTAATGTTGGCCAGAGGCGGGGGTGGAGGAGGTGCTTGTGACAACAGAACATTTCCCTCGATGCTGCATCACATATGGTCACACATCTCACTGTATACACACCAATACACGTACACATAGCTGGGTTTCAGGGAATGGGGGAACGTTTTATAGTCCTATTCAACAACTAGTTACCCCTCCTTGTGTAACACCCTGCATTGCAAGACCCCTTCCAGTTAAATCACCGCCCCCACCCCCTCTCCAACCCCTTACCATCACAAAGAGAGATTACTCCGCACATAACAATGTTGGCTAAATATGACGTCATAGGGCTTGCAACGCTGGCCTTATGTGGAAAACTAAATTTCCAAACAGTGATTACGTGGGTTTGTCATGTAATAATAATAATAATAATATTTAGCACCGCGTCTTACTACCCTTTCGGGTTTACGCTTTAAGTACTAATTACGCTAATGGATTAGGAATTGGGAAGGTTGAATTAGAGGAAGTGAACCCGCATTTGCGTGAAGGGAGAGTGGAAAACTATTTAGGAACCACCCTCCCCTAGTTCACCCGACCGAGATTCGAACCTCGATCTCCCCGTCCTCAGCAGTCGAGCTAAACACGACTAGCGTGTTAGCCAACTACGCCACCGAGGCGGGTGTTTGTCATGTAAAATTTGTCCTCGCGTCTAAATAAGAGTAATCTAATATTTAAAATAATGACTATAGCTCATCGCTTGCTTCTGTGGCCGCATGGCCTTAGGTGTCACTCTTTCTTTAAATTAGGCTGCCAACTATAGGGAGATTGGGGCTATAATCCTGGTGGGATGTACTGAGGTTTTTTCTTAAATGGTATTCCACTCTACCTCCACGCAAATGCGGGTACATTTCATCTAAATTTAGTCTTCTTCGTATCTAGCTCATTAGAGTAATTAGTTCATATTCGTATCACCTGAACAGGTAGCAAGACGTGGTGTTAATAAGATTATAACAACAATTTGAGAACAATTTTATTTATTTTAGTTACTTCCGTATAAGTTTAGTTAGGGTTTGGGGGTCAGTAATATTACCACCGTGCATTGGGGTGTACAATGACAGTTCACAGAAGCTCGTTATGGTTTCCTCAAAAATGGTAAACCGATTCTTATCTGTGATAAATATTCCAAATTAGGTAACCATCGAGCCACATAAACAGGTTTTATTATTATTATTATTATTATTATTATTATTAGCACCGCATCTTACTACCCATTCGGGTTATACGCACTTATGCTAATGTGTAATGTTAGGGTGATTGTGAGATGAAATGGAGGAACTACAGTTTAACGTGGGATCCGAACCAAGGTGGAACCCTGTCATTCCACACATTCACAAGTTGTGATTAATACACGTCTTGTTAGAGGTGAAGGAAGGGTTTGGTAATCAGATAAATCTGTGCGGGACCAAGGATTGAGACCTGGACCCCCAGCACAGAAGTCCAACACCTTACCCCTAGACCACTAGGTCACCCAATAGTTTATTAGTTTATTTCTTGCTGTATCTTACTACCCGTCCTGGATGTTTGAATTTAATCTCACTCACGGGTTAGGGAGGAATAAGGTATGGCTTAGAAGAGATGAGCCTGCATTTGCGTTGAAGAGGGGTGGAAATCATTTAATAAAAATTACATTTAAAAAATATTTATTCTAAAAATTATGTTGGGGATTAATTAATGTTATTTCATTTATGAACAAATGATTTTCTTTCATATGAATTACAAAAAAAAAAAAGTTATTTACTTAATGGGTACTTCAAGTAATTTATTTAAAACTTTTTTGTTTTTAAAAGAAAACCTTTTTGCCTTAATTAAAGCAAAATATAACTTATATAAGGGTTGATGTTTAAGATCACGTCTATTGAACAAAACTGCTTTGTAGAAAGCTTTTACAATTTTATACATTGCTCACACAGTTTTCAATTTATCACGGAGCTTATTTCGAAAAGTTGTTATGTGTCGTCATCAGGTCTGATGTCTGGAATCAGGAGCACTCAAGATAATTGTTTCGGAACTATGTGAACTCCTTCGACACCCCCTTTCCCTCTCATCCCTCCCTTCCACCCTCTTTTACAGACATCGAGAAAATGAAAGCTGGTGAACCTTCTTTCCAATTCAACGTGGTGTTCGTTCTGTCAGGTGTAGCGACTGGTTTCTATAATATAACATAATTATAGATCACAGGGCTTAGCGTAGTCATGTCTGCCAATAAGTGTTGAACAATTATCTCCTTAATACTTTCTCACATTACACACACATACACAATCATAGGATAAACATGGATTAGATACATAGGACTTTCATGCATACATACACACACATATATTATATATTACCTTCACTCATCCACACTAACACATAAATATAGAGTATTCATACACATATTTAGGATCTATACACCCATCATGAAGCATATATAAACACAACCAAGGTAACTACAGTGACGCATGCACACGGATACATTATTTACCTTAAAACAGTATTTAGAGTACTTAATCTTTCTCATTCACTGAAATATCAGTTTACATTTAGCAAACAAACCAGATTAAATATCCTCGCCCCCTGTTAACAAAACAACACGCGAACTCGATATAACTTGTGCGAATGTGGTTCCATCGCGTGGCCGTAATTTACAACTAATGAATCATATCCCACCCCAACAACAACAATAATTGCTATGACCGGGTTGCAAGCTTGGCTATTAGTACTTGACTACTGTGTTTTGTACGTTTTTGCAATCCTGTTTTAAATTCAATTATAGTTCTACGTTCACCTACACTCCCCTCTTTACTTCATCGTGGTGACAGTAATTGAGTTTCTAGGTGCGCGCAATTAGTTGGGTATGTGTTAAATAGAATCGGGGTTATGATTTCAAACACACTACGAAATTAGCTTCTTCATTTATCACCAGTTTTTAATTATATATTATGTTGTCAACACGCTTGTATTTGGTTAAAACACTGGTTTTGCTTAGGGTTTTGGTATCGAAAATAAATGTCTATATTTTTTTTTATCATTGTTAAGGTGTCATGGAAATGGACGCGAGAAGAGGCCAATGTTTGTGCAGTTTTTATGGTATTTTTTTTTTGCCAAAATAAATAAAATATTGCTCCAGTACAAACATAGAATTTAATTTTCTTCACGTGGGGACCTCAAAATTTCTTGAATATCTGTCAAAGGTATTCTGGAATTTAATGACAACTTTTTCTATTAGTTTAAAAAGTTTCTCATCTAATGCCGTCATGTTCATAATAGATATTCAATAACTGTTGATATCACCATGTGTAGAAAATTAAACTCTATGTTTGTACCTTAGCAATATTTTATTTATTTTGGCCAAAAAAAAAAGTGTTGCCATAACACTGGCCTTTTATCGCGTCCCGTTCCAACCCACCTTAATATGTAAAGAAAAGTATTGATATTTCAACAATCTTTAGTACTGCAAGATATTATCAATGTCATACTCGTATCGAGAGAAATGTATTGATTGATACATTACTCGTTTTTAGTTTTGCAAGAAAAATATTGATACTGTACACGTATCGTAGGATAAATCTCGATAGCCCCAAGAATCTATATGGAAAGAATAATCAGCAACTTTAACATTAATATTATAATTTTTTATTTGCGAAAATGTTGATTTATTTTTCTGAATTCTTAAAATGTTTGTTTTATTTGAGAAAATAAATAAGAATTTTGCATTATAGTGTAATTGTTCCTACATCGTATATTAATTCATAAGAAACAATAATGATGTAATTATTATATAATAATTTAGGGCATAATCAGGTGTCCAGCTCAATAATTCTTAACGAAGCACCAGACACTTTTAATCAGACTATCAATGTGTGGGCTTATTAATACTAACTAATTAAAACAAATATACATAACAAAGTTATTGTTTGCTATCGTGTACTAGGGGTGTATGTATAACCAAATTTTCTTACAAATGGTCATATATGACATTTATTCGTATTCATACGTAAAGCTATGTGATATACGAATATAACTTTTAATGAATATTAAATATTCTTATAAAATAGCACTAATAATATAAAACATTCTATCAATGTCTACTGCAACAAATATTCTTGTATTTTCTAGAAGTTACTTCAAGTTTTCATTAATCAAATTTTACTTTCTCTCAACCACAAAGGAGAGAAATATTTGATCATAAAAAAACGTGATTTTGATAAATGTCAACGTTTCATGACCTCCTGAAACAGGAAAAGTGATTTTCACGATGACTGTCTGTATCTCAGACTAAAGCCAAAACCATCTAACCGATCAGAATATAGCTTAGTTGGTATCTAGGGTTTTAATAAAGAGGTCTAGGTTAATTTTTCGAAAACAAGTTATTCAAAAATAAAATTATCGAAATCAATTCACCGAATATAAAACCATCAAAAGTAATTTTATCGAAAATAAATTTTTCGAATCATCAATTTTCCGAACGATATGTTTTTCAAAACAACATTTTTCGAAAATCAATTGCCCGAAGATCAATTTCCCAAAGTGAATTTACCGAAAATCAATTGTTCGACAGTCAAATAGTCGAAAATTAATTTTTCGAACAATACATTTTTTGAAGAATTAATTTTGCGAACTGCAATTTTTTTTTTAAATCAATTTAACGAACTGCGAGTTTTCCGGAGCTATTTTATGAAGGATTATATTTTCGAAAATATTATCCATTGAAAAACTATCGAAAAATGTTATCGTAAAACAAGTTAAAAAAAAATGTAAATCGACATGTTAAAAAAACTTTTTTTTTAAACAATAAAACAACAAAAATGATTTCATTTAATTATGTTCTATTAATTTTTATTTATTGGTTATTTATTTTAATAGTTATTAATATTACTAACACTTCCAAAATAACTATGGTAAAACAAGTTTTCTCAAATATGTTTTTCGTAGTTTGTTTTAAAACTACGAAGGCACAAACCCTCTTTTAAAACACTAAACAAAATAATCGAAACTATTTTTTATACTTCAACACAGAACAACTTAGCAAATTTAAATAAATTTATTGTTATTTTTATTGGCTACTTATTTGAATGTTAGTATTATTTATGGATGCAAAAGCATTAAAAAAAAATTAAGTTATTAAATTTCATTAAAAACTAGTCTTTACACATAAACTACTATTAGTACCCTATGTTGTGTGAAACAGTTCCTAAATAGTTACACACGTTCCCATATTGGGCCCAGCCAGCAACAATTCGCCTCAACATTTCCTTGCTGTTTAGGTATTTCTTACTTCGACGAGGAGGTTCCTGCCCACTGGTGTACTGCTCATTTCGTACCTCATTGAGAGACTCCTTCATCTTGATTGCTGAGACGAATTCCCAAATACTGGGATAGCTTGCAGAGATATGTTGTTGGAACCCTCAGTGCCATCGTTCTATATTGTTTGTCTTGGGTAGCCCCTGAAGAACACTATCATAACAGTTCCAAATTTAGTGTGCGTACATTGGAGGGCGGCGGTCCAAACGACAATCTGGACGACCAATCCACAAATCTTCAAAATAATTTATAATAGGTGGTTCTTCTTAGGGCAATACATTGCTATTGCACAAGGAATAAAAAGTGTCCATGACTTCTTCAGTAGGAACAAACGCAAGAGCGGGTAACATGCGAAGCTTTAGTGGAAAAGCAGCATCATTCTCATAGCATTGTTTCAAAACATTTGTTTGAATTTTACGAAAAATAAACGTGCAAAAATGGAAGAAACAGCCACGATGATTTGTAAGAGGATACTTATCCTTCACTG